>CAJHXA020000013.1:0-183504 GCA_905147815.2 Phalera bucephala
TTTTCGTCGTCGACTTCATCGATTGTCACTGGCTCATATTCATTAAAGTATTCGTCAGTCTCAAAGTCGATGTCATCTACGTCATTCTCATATAAATTTTCAATCATGTTGTTACGAACTGCTGTCCTCATTGTGACATCATTATCTGTTTGATTTTTATTATGAATCTATTAGGAATACCGAAACGGAATTGTTGATTTGGGTTGGGTTTGAAGAACCCAGATTGCTTATAATTATTTATGTTGTAAGGTAATCTTTGATCATTTTTAAATACTTTTTGTTGATTTTGCTGAATTAAATTAGGATTGAAGTTAGGTCGGAAGTTTTGATTTATTAATTGTCTTTGTGGAAAATTACTTTGAAGGAATCTGTTTTGAGGTATGCCAAATTTAAATTGGGTTGGAATTTGTTTAGTTGTTTGTAAACTATTATTTGATTTAACTTTACTTTTTGCATTGTAATGGTTATGGAAATTTACTTCCTCGGTAACTACTCCTAAGGCTGATTCTAGATTAGCACATTTATTTAACCTAACGATCCTTAATAGGTCTTCTGGTAAGTTAAACAAAAAGCTATTTAACGCGGAATTATTATAAATAATCATTTTAGCGGCTTTAACGCCTTCATCGGTTAACAAATTTACTTTGGCTATAACTGAACTTTTTACGTCCTGGATTCTATGAGCTAAATCTATATATGATTCTCCTGATTTTAATTTAATGTTTTCTAATTCTACGGCAATGCAATCTTCTGTTCTAGGATCTCCAAAATGTTCTATGAGGAGTTCCTTTAAACTATCCCAAGAATTGATAATATTTCTTTCACTCACTAGTTTCGCGGCTTTATCTATTAATTTACTCGTCAGACTATGGTAAATGTACATTTGTTGTGCGGCATTATTTTCGCGACTAAAACTTCTAATAACATATTCGCACTTTTGGATGTAAAAATTTAACAATTGATTGTTACCGTCGTAACGTGGAATTAAGTCGAGAATTTCTTTCGGAATAATTTGAATTTGATTCATTTTGAATATTTTGAACACTTATTATTCACTTTTACAAACACAATAAGATAAATATTACACACACAAAATAAAAAAATACTATTTAAAATAACACACACAAAAAAATACAATTTAAAAATAACACATAAAAAAAAAGTTTACAATAAAAATTTTATATAATAAAAGCAAAAGTTCATAAATTCGGCGATTTTTGTCCGAAAAGATAACTCTTATCAATTATTATTTAACTTAGCCTTTATAGGCAGAACAACGTTTATTATTTTTTTATAATATTTCTTTTCATTAAGATTTATTTTCTTTTAATATAAGATTTATTTTCTTTTCAATATTTTACGTTCTCAAGTGGACCTTGTGATCGCCCCACTGGAAATAATTTTCTTTTTCAATAAAATACGACAATGTTTTACGTAAGTTCAGCGATGCTTGTCTGATTCTTACGGCCCTAAGTGGTGATCTACGGCTTAGCGATGCGTGTCTAATAATGCAATATCCTTTTATCCAAATAATTCCCGTGATTTTTGACCGGAATTACAGGCTTGGGGTCTGAATGAAATTAGCGATGCTTGTCCAATTAAATTCAGAATAGACAGAAAAATAGGAACATGTGGGAAAGGTCAGAACTCACACAATGCTGCAATTTTTCATGCCGAATATCCGCTCTTTGAGTATCTGCAGGCACTTCTTGACAAAATTTCTTTGTTCGAAGGTTGGGTAGGTCCTTTTCTAGGATTCAGCCAGGCGATTGTGGTCCGGAATCGATGCTTGTACTCCTGCACGGCGTTGAGCTTGTCTGGTATGACTGCTGCAACACTTATCGCGACTGAAATCCTACCGTTCGGCTGCGCCAGTCAAATATAAAGGCCGGCGTGACTTTATTTATTTATTTAAGAAACTTCACAGCTTACAATTAATAAGGTACAATCATATACATAAAAAGAAACGCCAATGACGAAGTTTGCAAATTAGCAATAAATTACAAAGGTAGACATAAATCCTCAGACAAAGGATTAGAATTGAATAGCATAGATGTGCATGCGTGTGTGTGTGTGTGTGTGTGTGTGTGTGTGTGTGTGTGTGAGTATGTATGTGTGTGTGTGTGTGGGTGTATGTGTGTGTGTGAGTGTCTTTTAGAGGTAGAATTTTGGCATGATGATGGTGAAAAATTATTTATTATCTGATAATATTCTTATGATGTTTGTTTTAAAAGTGTTGCGAGAAGAATTAAATAGGTCAAGTGATGAAAATTTATTGTTGTACAATGCTGGTAATCTATTAAAAGGTGAGAATTTTGTATAATTATTTGATGCTTGGGGGGTTGAAAGCAGTGGAGTATTCCTGGTTCTTTTAAGGGGAGTATTGAAATTAATTTTGTCTAGCAATTGTGGACAGTCAAATTTGTTATTAAGAATATCATGTAAAAACATCATGTCTAAAAGTTCCCGTCTTTCTTTTAAAGTGTTAATTTTAAAACTGGTGCATGAATTCAGGTAGTCCTGATCAATATTGTTGGCTTTATAATTAAGGTGCTTTATGAAAATGTGTTGAATTTTTTCTATTTTATCTATGTATTTTTTGTAATAAGGTCGCCATATGATACTTGCAAATTCTAAAATGCTTCTAACGTAGCAGTAATATAATGCTTTAGAGCATTGCGAGTCTTTAAATGGTTGAATCGTGCGTAAAATAAAACCGAGCGACTTGTATGCTTTACCGGTTATGTAATCTATGTGAGCCTCAAAAGAGCACCCATCATCGAGAATCACACCCAAGTCCTTCACTTGATTCGCCCGCGGGATGGGCTCATTGTTGATGTTGTAATTAAAGATTAAGTTACAGCGTTTGCGAGAAAAGGTTATGACCTGACATTTTTGGGTATTAATACCTATTCTATTGTTTTTATAGTACTCTCCCAGCCTATTAAGGTCTGACTGAAGTAGATGACAGTCTGCTTCGCTATTTATTTTGCGGAAAACTTTCTTGTCATCTGCATATAAGAGGCATTTCGAGTTATGGAGGGAAAGCGTTATGTCAAATAAGAATATATTAAATAATAAGGGGGATATATGTGATCCCTGGGGAACACCGGAGGTCAAAGTTCCAAAGTTAGATCGGTAACTACTCATGACAACTGCTTGACGACGATTTCTTATATAAGATTCAAGCCATCTGTGTAAAGTTCCCTTGATTCCCACCGCTTTCAACTTGTCGATAAGGATGTTATGGTCTACTCTATCGAATGCTTTTTCGCTTTTTTATAAAAATATATTTATTTCACAATACAAATTAATAATAGATACTCAAAATATTAATGCAGTCAATTAATATTACTTAACGTTAGTGCGAACGGTAAGAGAGCTGAATCGATATTAAATGTACTTTGCTTGGCGATGGCTTTTATAGGCATCGTCAAGTAAACAACTCTTTCTAGAATGAACCCACGCGTTATACGTCTTATTAATTGATATCTGCTTATTTAGCAAAACAGTTATGAGAATTGGACTGAGACTAAACAAGTAACCTGATATCTGTTTACATGATAAATACGCAGCTGAGGCAAGTTAAGCTGATTAAGCAAAACAGTACTTGGAATTATATTCTATGAGCAATAGTCTGTTTATATTGCATCATCTTTTAAAGTACTTGCACTGAGCTGTGTACTGGTCTAGTATACATAACTAGATACAGCATTGCAGACTACAATAATAAATATTTAAAAAAAAAAGAAGTTTCAGCAATTTTACCGATTGAAAATAATATTGGTACAGTTAGTTACAACAGGTGAAATAAATTTTTAAAAAAATATACCTTTTGACATCTGTAATAGACCGTCGGTATTTCAAAGGTCTATCTATCTATATCATCATGCTGGATCCCTTGCGGGGTAGGCAGAGTTCCAACAGGTTCTTTCCTTACATACCTCTCTGACTTCCTCCACTCTCATAGTTCGGCTCATACACACTCGCCGGTTACGGAGACTCCTGACTTGTCCTTCAGATAAGACCCGGTCTATTTCGTCTATCAGTAAAGCTGTTAATCATTTAAATTTCTTATAAATGTATATTGATGATATTTTAATTCCATTTGAAACTGGGAAATAGGGTTTACTGTATCTGGAACAGACCCTAGAACCTCTTTGTGATGCAGGATTCACTATTAAACTTAATAAATGTAATTTTTTTTCGTAAAAGAGATCGAATACATAGAAAGGCAGATTTCGGAAGAGGGTGTCAAGTATGGGGTTGGCCAGTTACTATAGGAAATTCACTCCTGAGTTTGCCACACGAACTAGTTGTATAACTAAACTGACAAAAATCAACCAAAATTGGGAGTGGGCACTCGAACAAAATGAGGCTACAAAATACGTCATGGAATGTTTAGTGTCTAGACCTTTATTAGCAATTTTTGATCCCAATTTAATTACCGAATTACATACCGATGCCAGTTCTGTAGGGTACGGAGCAATCCTGATGCAAAAAGTTAAAAATAGTATTAAGAGTAGTAGCGTATTTTAGTAAGCTTAGCTCTCCAGTTGAATCGCGATACTGTTCATGTGATCTAGAGACACTGGCAATTTATAATGCCCTTAGACGTTTATTGGGGGTCCATTTCACTATTTATAACAGACTGTAACGCCATTAAATCAACAATGAAGAAAAAGGATCTGTGCTGTGTTGCTAGGTGGTGGACTTTCATGTAAGATTTTCGGTTCGATATATTCTACAAAAAAAAAGGTAAATTTATAGGGCATGTAGACATTTTAAGCCGTAACCCAGTTTCAATATCAGAAAATCCTTTAAAAATTAATGCAATAAATGAAAATTCTGATGTGCCATCATCATAGCTGGAGACAGCACAACATAATGATAATGAAACTCAAAGTTTGATATAAGTGTATAAAGTTCAAAATGGTGAAATGGATACCAATCAATATGATATCATCAATAACCTTCTTCATTATAAAAGTAAACCTGAAGCGACTCTCAAATTATACGTCCCAAAGGGGTATAGGTTAATTCTATTGAGACTCTATCATGACGCTCATTGCCATATCGGATATGATAAAAAAAAAAAACTTAATAAAATTAGACAATACTTTTGGTTTCCGGGCATTGCTCATAGTCTTATTTGTACCACGGGAAAAAATCTCTCTGGACCCAAAAAGTTCGGCTATATCCAATAGACAAGTTTATTCCTTTTAACACATTGCACCTGGATTACACTGGGCAGTCTAGTTATGTATGTATAGTATGACAGTTATGAATATGCTTACGGCTACAGTTCGTAATTCTTCAGAATGGCCGAACGTTCTTTGGAAAGCTCAGCAGTCGTTAAACATTACTGTTCAGAAATCTACTGGTTTTTCACCTTTAAGACTTTTAATTGGTAAAGAATGTAATGTACCTTCCGTTCAAGCTCGAATAACTGACGTGATACATGATTCATTATAACCTAGTATAAATACACAGGCTGATCGTGAATTAGCACAACGTCTCAAAGACGCTGCTGATAAATATAAGAAACGTTTTGATGTTACCAGGCGAATAGGTGTAATAAAACGTTTCTTTTGAGGTTTTAGTTTAAATTAATATCATGTTTAATCTATAGGCCGTGATAGATAGTTATTTTGAAATAAATTGTTGTATAAAATATGTATAACCTAACCACGAAGTTAAAACGGTTTATTGTTAAATTTATTGTACGTAATATTTGGTTACACTAAGATGTTATTATACTGTCAGTAGGAGCTAATCAGTGTCAAGGAGTTTTTGTTATATTTAAAACTTGATTATAAAATGTTTAATTATTATTAATCAGCAATAAAATGATGAACAATAGATATCTATCTATCTATCTATAACCTCACGCCAGATCCCTTGCGGGGTAGGCAGAGAGTTCCAACAGGTTCTTTCCTTACATACCTCTCTGGCTTCCTCGACTCTCATAGTTCGTCTCATACACGCTCGCCGGTTACGGAGACTCTTGACTTTTCCATCAGATAAGACTCGGTTTATTTGGTCGTGGTAAGATAGTCTAGGTCTTCCCCCGTACCTGCATCCTTCCACTTTCACATTGTATATCTGTTTTGTCATTCTTTCCTCTGGCATTCTTTCTATATGCCCGAACCAACGGAGCATGCCCTTTCTTATCTTACCACCGATACTATCTTTCATACCTACTCGCTGTCTTACTATGCTGTTGCTAATGCGGTCGGTCAGCTTCACTCCGCACATCTTCCGCAGAGCTCGCATTTCTACCGCATTTATCCTACTTTCATTCTCCTTCTTACATACCCAGCTCTCGCTACCATATAACAGCGTTGGGACAAGAACTCCGTTATGTATGGCCAGCTGCGCCTTATGGCTTAAGTGCCGGCTCCCGAGTAGCTTTCCCATCGCACCATTCACTCTGTTCCCTGCACTCACTCTTCTCTCTATGTCAGCGGTGTATTTCCCATCCTTACTGAAGGCGCATCCAAGATATACAAACTCATTCACTTGCTCCAGCACATCGTTACCAACCACAATCCTTACATTCGTTCTGGTTTCTTCCCTTTCAAAAACCATAATCTTGGTTTTCTTCACATTCAAGTGTAAGCCATTGATCATGCAGTCGTCTTTCATAACTGTGACTAGTGTTTGCAGATCAGTGGCTGTTGGCGCTATTAAAACCGCGTCATCTGCATAAAGTAGATGGTTTACCACTAAGTCACCCATTTGTACACCTTCATTCATCGCTTTCAGTCTTTGAAGACTTTTGTCCAGATATATTATAAACAGTCTAGCGGACAACACGCAACCCTGCTTGACGCCGATTTTAACGTCAAACCAGGGTGACCTGTTACCACCCACCCGTACGCATGCCTTGCAGTCCACATAAGTGGACTGGACGGCTCGCAACAGAGTGCCATCTATACCATACTCTGGCAAAATGTCCCAAAGTCTCTTTCGCACAACTCTGTCAAATGCCTTCTCCAGATCTACAAAACCGCAGAAAACCTTCCGGCCCACTGCCAGATGCTTCTCTACGATGTTGCGGAGTGAGAAGACTTGATCCGAACATCCTCTTCCAGACCTGAAACCCCCTTGTGCCTCGCACAACATTCCATCGGACTTCACGCGCATTCTCCGTTCAATAATTTTACCGTACACCTTGGCTGCCAAGCTGATCAAACTGATGGCTCTGTAATTGGCGCAGTCATATTGTGAACCCTTGCCTTTATACAAGGGTACTATGACTGCGCGGCGCCAATCTGTAGGGACTCTACCGGTCCTCCAGCAAAGGTTTGCAAGGGCCCGGAAAGCGTCCCGGACGCAAGTTCCACCATATTTGATCATCTCGGCAGATATCATGTCTACTCCCGCAGCTTTACCGTTTTTCATACTTCCTATCGCCCATTCAACTTCTTCCATAGTGATGTCCTCCGTTGATTCTGGTGCCGCAATCTCGCCTTTAGGCACGTCTGCGGCATCAGCATCCGGGTCATCTCCATACATTTCTCCAAAATATTCACTCCACCGGTTTAGCACAGCTTGTGTGTCTGCAAGAATGTCACCATCTTTAGATTTTATCCTTTCCATTCTGGAGCCTGACGAATCACCTCGAGCCTTTCTCACCTTGCTCCAAAAGAGTTTGGTGTTGTTCTCGAAGTTCTTCGCCAGCCTCTCCTCCTCAATCATACTGGCTCTTTCACGCTTTTCTTTCACTAAAGTTTTAGTGGCATTCTTGCATTGCCGGTATATTTCTTTCTTCATCTCTGTCATACTGGCATTCAGGTTCAAAGAAGATACATAGTCCTGCCACGCTTTCTTCTTACTTTCTACGGAGCTTTGCAACTCCGCATCCCACCATGCATCACCTTTTGCTGTAATATGCTTCTTTGAGCAACCACATACTTCTTTCGCGGATTCCACCAAACTCTCTTTCAGGCTATTCCAGCATTCATCTACATTTGAGTCCGAAGAGCCTGCTGTCAAAAGCTTGTCCCGGACTCTGTCTTCATACATTCTCCTCACGCTCTCATCTTGCAACTTTTCAACCTTTAATCTTTTAAGGTCTCCGAAGGGGATACGCTCTCGCCAGTGCCTCCACTTCCTGAACAGACCACTAAACCGCGCAACTACGAGATAGTGGTCTGATTCCAGAGTGGGGCCTCTATACGCACGCGTATCTTGTAGTTTGCTTCGGAGACGGTTATCAACCAGGATCAGATCTATCATGCTTTTTTGTTCATTCCTTCTCCACGTATACATATGTATGTCCTTATGCTGGAATATCGTATTAGACACAAGGAGACCCCTTTCCAAACAAACATCTACAATGAGCTTACCAATAGATAGTTTTGTTAAAAATAAATATGAACCTTGATTGATTGATTGATCCGACCGATTTCGGCCATGGCGACCACTTTGACCCCTAGTCGGAGTAATGCCGCTGATGCGCTCGAAGATGGCTTATGTAGCCTATCTTCGCGGCGAAACTCCGTGCACACTGAGGGCACGTGAGTACGCCGTTCTCATAGTTGTATGATATGGCAGCAGGTGGGCGGGCCTTTAACTGATTGCGTTTGGCGTCAAGGTCAGCTTTACGCTGAGCCTCGAACTCGTGTACTTGGCTGTTCACCATCCTGCGCCATTCTGGCCGCTGTGCTGCCAAACGTTCCCAACGAGAGGGCTCTATGTTGCATCTCTTCATATGTCGCTTTTGGACATCCTTGTACCGGAGGAGGGGACCGCCATGATTCCGCTTGCCCTTCTCCAGTTCAGAGTAGAAGATGCGCTTCGCCACTCTTTCCTCCGCCATACGAGATACGTGACCGCACCACCGAAGCTGTCGACGCATTAAATAGGCCTCAATGCCACCAACATTGGCTCGTCGCAGAACTTCGGTATTTCGCACTCTATCGGACCATCTGATCCTCATGATCGTACGGAGGCATTTAAGGTGGAAGCGATCCAGAGTGCGAATGTGGCGGCGGTATACACACCACGTCTCAGAGGAGTATAGGAGGTTTGGCAGCACGATTGCCATATACACCGATATCTTAGTGGGCAACTTAAGGTTATGCGAGCAGAAGACCTTGGTACATAGCTTGCCGAATGCCGCAGCTGCGGTACCCACCCTGCTATTGATCTCAGCATCAAGGTCACACTTGGATGTTACAGTGTTCCTTAGATAGCGAAATCTATACACCTGCTTTAGCACATCCTCACCAAGTTTTATGGTCAGTGTCTCGTGACCGTGTATGTCCAGGGACATCAGCTCCGTCTTATTGACACTGATCTTTAAGCCGAACTTACGGCAGGCTTGGTGGAATGCGGACATCAGCTGTTGCAGGCCGTCTAGGGATTCTGATAGGAAGCACAAGTCATCAGCATACATGATCTCCGTGATCAGTGCGTAAGAGACTTTAGTGCGAGCCTTAAGTCTAGCCAAGTTGAAAAGGCTGCCGTCTGTGCGGAAACGGATGCGGACTCCCTGAGAAACAGTGTGTAAGACCTCTCTAACTACCACCGCAAAGTATAAGGCGAACAGAGTAGGCGCTAAGACACATCCTTGCTTCACCCCACAGGTAACGGGGAAGAAGTCTGTCTGTGCACCGTCTACGGCAACGCAGCATTGCATGTCGTCATGCAGGAGTCTAAGAAGTCTTACCTAGCACCAACCATAGAGCTTTCCGAGGCACACTGTCGAAAGCCTTCTCCAGGTCAACAAAGCAAAGGTACAGCTGACAGCCCTGTTCCCTGCTCTTTTCTTGCAGTTGACGCACAGAGAATATAGCTTCGCATGTCCCTCGGTCCGGTCGGAAGCCAAACTGGGTTTCAGGCAGAATCTTTTCAGACAAGTTCTTTAGGCGGTTTAAGAGAACTCTAGCAAAGACCTTTCCGGGGGCTGAAAGGAGCGAAATACCGCGGTAGAAGTTGCAGTCAGATCGGTCACCCTTGTGCTTGTAAAGAGTACTTATGCGCGATACTTTAAAGGTATCCGGAACGCGCTCCTCCTCCCACATGCGATCAAATAGTTCCCACACTAACGTGTGCAACTCCTCTCCGCCGTATCTTATCAGCTCTCCCGGTATAAGGTCAATGCCAGCCGCCCGTTTGTTTTGTTGCTGTCTGATGGCAGTAACAACCTCGTCACGCAATAGAGTCTCGTCCAGCTCAAAGGCGAGAGGGAGCTGAGGCATTAAACCGATACTTTGCAGATCAGCTGATCGATCCACATTTAGCAGAATGTTGAAGTGCTCCGCCCAGCGGTTTAGTATATCCTCCTTGCTTGTCAACATGTCACTACCGTCTAGAGACCTTAATGGCACCCGAGCTTGGTAGGATGAACCAATCAGCTTACGTACCTCACTGTAGAACTCACCCAGCTGGTTTGTGTCAATGAGCCATTGCATGTGACTAGCTTTGTTCTGCCACCACTTGTCTTTCGTATGTCGAGACAGCTTGCGCAATTCGAGGTCACTAGCTTTAACAACCGCAACGCTTCCTCTCTGCCTTTTGTGCTGTCGCAGGAGATCTCGGTGTTTGTCGAATGCTGCCCGCAGGGTTTCATCATTTCCATCAAACCAGTCTTCGTTGCGACGGATTTTTTTACCCAGTACAGTTGAAGCGGTATCCATGATATGAGATGACATAGTTCCCTAGGCAGCATCAACATCACCTACCTCATTAGCTGGCATCAGCTTTTCAGACAGGGCTTCAGCGTATTTCTCCCTGACCGCGATATCTTCTAGCTTATCCAAGTTCAAAGAAGCAAGCTTTTTTATAAGAGATCTACGCGGGCGACGGAGGCGGATTCGTAGCTTAGTGACAATAAGTCGGTGGTCAGACCAGCAGTGCGCACCACGCATGACGCGGGTGACCTGTACTTGACTGAGATCTTTTTGCCTCACGATAGCATAGTCAATCAAATGCCAATGCTTAGATCTTGGGTGCATCCATGTTGTCTTGTACTTGGCGGCAAGTCTAAACATAGTGTTCGTAATTGCCAGACCGTATTGAGCACAAAGACTGAGCAGCAACTGACCATTGCTGTTCATGTTGCCAACTCCATGTCTACCCAGAACTTCAGGCCAAGCCTCGTAGTCCCGTCCAACCCTGGCATTGAAATCGCCCAGCAATAACACCTGCTCCCTGGCGCTGAAGCTATCGAGACAATGTGTCACTTCCTCATAGAACTTTTCCTTGATGTCATCAGACTTGTCTAACGTTGGAGCGTAGACACTGATGCCATTAAGGTAGTTGTCTTTGTCTAGGTGAAGGCGCAGTGTGGTTACGCGGTCTGAGATATGTACAGGGTACTCCTCTAAATGCTTTGCTAAGTGATTCTTGATGGCAAAACCTACCCCTGATCGTCGAGTTTCGGAGGCAGCGGTACCTTTCCAGAAGAAAGTGTAGCCGCCACCTACTTCCACCAGCTCTCCTTCATCGGGGAGATGTGTTTCGCTGAGAGCAGCCACATCCACGTTATAGCGATGAAGTTCCCGAGCTACTATGGCGGTCTTACGTTCAGGGCATCCGTTGACATCTCGATCAAGAAGCGTTCTCACGTTCCACGCGCCGAATGTCATAACAGGTGTTCTTTGTAAATTTCCTTTGCGGCGTCGACCACGATTTGAATGATGCGATGATAGCCACGGTTACTACTATCTGCCATGTCGGGACGAGCATTTTTTTAGGGCACCTTTTCTAGCCCCCTCCCCAGCTGAGCGGGGAAAGCAGTGCCTCCCTAAACAGGGCTGCTTTGACATCCCAAGTGCTGCCGAGCCCGTGCTGTCGTCCCAAATGTGCAGCGCGAAAACGACCAAGGTGTGTTCTCACGCCCCCGGGACCGCCTGCGTGCAGATATCAGACAAAGCCTAGTTTGCATCAGGCTAGACCTCTCTACTTTTACCCATCGCCACAGGACTTTTGCGTATTCGGAGTCCAGTAACGGAAGCGGTCAGATGCGCAGGAAATATTAAGGTGCACAAGTATACGCGCGAGACACAGGTGCACATACGGAGACCGTTACGACCGGAGAAGGACTCAGACAGACGGAGCAGTATCACTGTGAGAAAGATACAAGGAGTCAGTATTTTCTCACACTCCCTTAATCGCCTTTTACGATACCCACGGGAAGATATGGGGTGGTGCTATTCTGCTCTGCCGGCACAACACGGCAAGAATATATAGAATTATTTATATTTATAGATCTATCTATCTATCTATAACCTCACGCCAGATCCCTTGCGGAGTAGGCAGAGAGTACAGAGTTCCAACAGGTTCTTTCCTTACATACCTCTCTGGCTTCCTCGACTCTCATAGTTTGTCTCATACACGCTCGCCGGTTACGGAGACTCTTGACTTTTCCATCAGATAAGACTCGGTTTATTTGGTCGTGGTAAGATAGTCTAGGTCTTCCCCGGTACCTGCATCCTTCCACTTTCACATTGTATATCTGTTTTGTCATTCTTTCCTCTGGCATTCTTTCTATATGCCCGAACCAACGGAGCATGCCCTTTCTCATCTTTACACCGATACTATCTTTCATACCTACTCGCTGTCTTACTATGCTGTTGCTAATGCGGTCGGTCAGCTTCACTCCGCACATCTTCCGCAGAGCTCGCATTTCTACCGCATTTATCCTACTTTCATTCTCCTTCTTACATACCCAGCTCTCGCTACCATATAACAGCGTTGGGACAAGAACTCCGTTATGTATGGCCAGCTGCGCCTTATGGCTTAAGTGCCGGCTCCCGAGTAGCTTTCACATCGCACCATTTACTCTGTTCCCTGCACTCACTCTTCTTTCTATGTCAGCGGTGTATTTCCCATCCTTACTGAAGGCGCATCCAAGATATACAAACTCATTCACTTGCTCCAGCACATCGTTACCAACCACAATCCTTACATTCGTTCTGGTTTCTTCCCTTTCAAAAACCATAATCTTGGTTTTCTTCACATTCAAGTGTAAGCCATTGATCATGCAGTCGTCTTTCATAACTGTGACTAGTGTTTGCAGATCAGTGGCTGTTGGCGCTATTAAAACCTCGTCATTTGCATAAAGTAGATGGTTTACCACTTAGCCACCCATTTGTACACCTTCATTCATCGCTTTCAGTCTTTGGAGACTTTTATTTATTCTATTTATAGATAATTATTTATATTTATAGAATTATAAACCTTACAAATATATTATATATATATATATCCGCTGGTCGGTCACTGTCCTGATGTTAGTCTGAAATTCACTGGCAGCGGGTGATAGGACTAACATATCAAGGCCAGAGGCTAATGTATATATCATGTATCATTATATATCTGCCGGTCGGTCACTGTCCTGATGCTATACTGAAATTCATGTGCGGCAGATGATAGGTATAGCATGTCAAGGCCAGGGGCTATTTATGTATATATATACTACTGGTCGGTTACTGAAAAGACCAACATGCCAAGGCCAGGAACTAATGTGGTTTAAGAAGTATATTGTGCTTCGAGAGCAAAGCACAGATCAGTATGGCCGTGATAGATTCTGTGAAAATATATTTGAATCTATTTGTTTACTGTGCCAAGATACGTTAATATACACTAAATTGGGCCTCTCGCGTGGGCTGCACTTGTGCTACATGTTTTAAGTATGTTTACATTTGGAGTTATAAGGTGCAATTAGAGGTTATGTTTATATTATTTTAATAAGAAGCCACGAGGTGTTTTATGGCAAGAATTTTATAGTTATGTAGTGAATTAATCGTTTTAAGATTTTTCATGACCTTTGTAATAAATAAGACAATATGAAATCAATAGAATGTGAACACGTGGCCCCTCTGCATTGTTTGTTGACAGTATAAAAAGTAATGTAATCGACTGACAGGATTCATTCTGTGTCCGACCGTCGAAGCGAGCGGAGCTCTGCTTATAAATATAATTATTTAATTAAATAACGTTACTGTACATTGCAAGGGGGGTTACTCTGAAGGAATATACAAGTTAAGTACTTATATAAATTATTATAAAATATAAACGTAAGTAATGCCTTAAAAATAATGTGTTCAGACTTTACCTGTTTCCTTTACCTGGATAGCTGTGGATTATCTTCTACCTTATCATTTACTATTTGAAAATTATAAATAAAAATAAATATTCTGTCTATATATGGAATAAACTTTAAATAAATAAAAAATAATCTATTACGTGCGAAGCCGCGGGTAACAGCTAGTTACTATTAATAAACCGATTATATGTATCGGTAACCAAAATCGTAGAATCATGGACATATAAAAAAGGTGAACAACTTAAACGTACAATTTATTTATACGTATATGTGTAGAACATTCATTTTCATAGTGTATAACCAACATGCGATACCTCGGGTTTCAAAGGGCCTAAAGGACCTTTTTAGCAATAATGAGTTTTTAACTGTTGGGTTATGGGTCTCTTCAGTAAAACAATCTTCAATCTTCAGTAGTTTTATATTATATTGAACAAATGCACAGCAAGACGTTGTTTTCATAGATAGACCATAGATAATAATAATATAGACAGTGCTGCCAAAGTTAAATTTTTATTCGTTTTTCTAATACTCCCACTAAAATATAACTTTAATAATAAAAAAAAATTGAAAATTTTTAACTTATTATACAAAGTTGTATTTATATATTTATATTTAACCACACAAAAACTGATCTCTCAGATAGGCAAAAGTCTGAGTAGGCAATGCCTTGGTCAAAATGTCTGCCAACTGATTCTTACTTGAAATATAATTGAGTTTAATTAAGCCCAAATTAACCTTTTCCCTTATAAAGTTATACTTAACATCCATATGTTTTGTTCTCTTATGATAAACAGGGTTGGTAATCAATTTTATTGCACTCTGGTTATCAACATTTAATGTAATACAATCAGAACTTTCACCTAAATCTGACATCAGTTGCTGTAACCATATAATTTCTTTGGCAGATTCACAAGCAGCTACAAATTCTGCCTCAGTTGTGGAGAGAGCAATGGTCTTCTGTTTCTGGCAAGACCATGTGATTGGTCCTCCATTCATTATAAAAATGTAACCTGTAGTAGATTGACGTGTATCTAAATCACCAGCAAAATCAGCATCCGAATATCCATTAAGACCACTGTTTTCTCCATATTTTATACCTAAATGTTTAGTATTAATGAGGTATTTAATTACACGTTTAACAGCATTTACATGTTGTTGACATGGGTTGTTTACATATCTGCTTAAAACATTCACAGCAAATGAAATGTCTGGCCTTGAAACAGAACTCAAAAATAGTAAGCAACCTACAGCTTCTCGATATGGAAAATTAACAACATTTTCATCCATAATTTTTGTAATAATAACATTGACATCTGCCGGAGTGCTGACAGGATTTGCAGTACTCATACAAAACTTAACAATAATCTGGTTTATATAATTTTCTTGATGAATATAAATACTACTATTTGCATGCCTACAAAGTATTTCAAATTTAATTCTTTTATTTTATAAGCTTGTTTTAAATACTCAATTATTTCTTTGATAAGTTGTTTATTTGAAGATATTATAAGAGCGTCATCAACGTAAATTATTAAAAATACTTTAGACTGTTTAAAAATTCCTACATAAATACAATTATCAGCCTGAGACTGTACAAAACCATATTTCATTAAAAACTCAGTAAACCTCTTGTTCCAGCATCGAGATACCTGTTTCAAACCATATAGAGCTTTATTCAATTTTAATACATAACTTTCATTAACCAGCAAACCTTCAGGTACTTCTATGAAAATATTTTCCTCAAGGTATCCATTTAAAAAAGCAGTTTTCACATCAAATTGTTGAATTTCTAAATTAAATTTTACAGCAATAGAAAGAATAATTCTAATAGAATCATACCTTGTTGTAGGAGAAAATATTTCCTGATAATCAATGTCTTTGACCTGATTGAACCCACGTGCACATAAACGAGCCTTATAGCGTACAATTTCATTATTCTCTATCTATCTATCTATCTATAACCTCACGCCAGATCCCTTGCGGGGTAGGCAGAGAGTACAGAGTTCCAACAGGTTCTTTCCTTACATACCTCTCTGGCTTCCTCGACTCTCATAGTTCGTCTCATACACGCTCGCCGGTTACGGAGACTCTTGACTTTTCCATCAGATAAGACTCGGTTTATTTGGTCGTGGTAAGATAGTCTAGGTCTTCCCCGGTACCTGCATCCTTCCACTTTCACATTGTATATCTGTTTTGTCATTCTTTCCTCTGGCATTCTTTCTATATGCCCGAACCAACGGAGCATGCCCTTTCTCATCTTTACACCGATACTATCTTTCATACCTACTCGCTGTCTTACTATGCTGTTGCTAATGCGGTCGGTCAGCTTCACTCCGCACATCTTCCGCAGAGCTCGCATTTCTACCGCATTTATCCTACTTTCATTCTCCTTCTTACATACCCAGCTCTCGCTACCATATAACAGCGTTGGGACAAGAACTCTGTTATGTATGGCCAGCTGCGCCTTATGGCTTAAGTGCCGGCTCCCGAGTAGCTTTCCCATCGCCCCATTCACTCTGTTCCCTGCACTCACTCTTCTCTCTATGTCAGCGGTGTATTTCCCATCCTTACTGAAGGCGCATCCAAGATAAACAAACTCATTCACTTGCTCCAGCACATCGTTACCAACCACAATCCTTACATTCGTTCTGGTTTCTTCCCTTTCAAAAACCATAATCTTGGTTTTCTTCACATTCAAGTGTAAGCCATTGATCATGCAGTCGTCTTTCATAACTGTGACTAGTGTTTGCAGATCAGTGGCTGTTGGCGCTATTAAAACCGCGTCATCTGCATAAAGTAGATGGTTTACCACTAAGTCACCCATTTGTACACCTTCATTCATCGCTTTCAGTCTTTGAAGACTTTTGTCCAGATATATTATAAACAGTCTAGCGGACAACACGCAACCCTGCTTGACGCCGATTTTAACGTCAAACCAGGGTGACCTGTTACCACCCACCCGTACGCATGCCTTGCAGTCCACATAAGTGGACTGGACGGCTCGCAACAGAGTGCCATCTATACCATACTCTGGCAAAATGTCCCAAAGTCTCTTTCGCACAACTCTGTCAAATGCCTTCTCCAGATCTACAAAACCGCAGAAAACCTTCCGGCCCACTGCCAGATGCTTCTCTACGATGTTGCGGAGTGAGAAGACTTGATCCGAACATCCTCTTCCAGACCTGAAACCCCCTTGTGCCTCGCACAACATTCCATCGGACTTCACGCGCATTCTCCGTTCAATAATTTTACCGTACACCTTGGCTGCCAAGCTGATCAAACTGATGGCTCTCTATAATTGGCGCAGTCATATTGTGAACCCTTGCCTTTATACAAGGGTACTATGACTGCGCGGCGCCAATCTGTAGGGACTCTACCGGTCCTCCAGCAAAGGTTTGCAAGGGCCCGGAAAGCGTCCCGGACGCAAGTTCCACCATATTTGATCATCTCGGCAGATATCATGTCTACTCCCGCAGCTTTACCGTTTTTCATACTTCCTATCGCCCATTCAACTTCTTCCATAGTGATGTCCTCCGTTGATTCTGGTGCCGCAGTCTCGCCTTTAGGCACGTCTGCGGCATCAGCATCCGGGTCATCTCCATACATTTCTCCAAAATATTCACTCCACCGGTTTAGCACAGCTTGTGTGTCTGCAAGAATGTCACCATCTTTAGATTTTATCCTTTCCATTCTGGAGCCTGACGAATCACCTCGAGCCTTTCTCACCTTGCTCCAAAAGAGTTTGGTGTTGTTCTCGAAGTTCTTCGCCAGCCTCTCCTCCTCAATCATACTGGCTCTTTCACGCTTTTCTTTCACTAAAGTTTTAGTGGCATTCTTGCATTGCCGGTATATTTCTTTCCTCATCTCTGTCATACTGGCATTCAGGTTCAAAGAAGATACATAGTCCTGCCACGCTTTCTTCTTACTTTCTACGGAGCTTTGCAACTCCGCATCCCACCATGCATCACCTTTTGCTGTAATATGCTTCTTTGAGCAACCACATACTTCTTTCGCGGATTCCACCAAACTCTCTTTCAGGCTATTCCAGCATTCATCTACATTTGAGTCCGAAGAGCCTGCTGTCAAAAGCTTGTCCCGGACTCTGTCTTCATACATTCTCCTCACGCTCTCATCTTGCAACTTTTCAACCTTTAATCTTTCAAGGTCTCCGAAGGGGATACGCTCTCGCCAGTGCCTCCACTTCCTGAACAGACCACTAAACCGCGCAACTACGAGATAGTGGTCTGATTTCAGAGTGGGGCCTCTATACGCACGCGTATCTTGTAGTTTGCTTCGGAGACGGTTATCAACCAGGATCAGATCTATCATGCTTTTTTGTTCATTCCTTCTCCACGTATACATATGTATGTCCTTATGCTGGAATATCGTATTATATTCATTATTCTCATTTTTCTTAATAATAAAAATCCACTTTGTAGTAAGGGTTCGCTGATCAGTTCTCTTAACTAGAGTCCATGTATTATTCTCTTTGTGTGCTGACAATTCTTCTTTAATAGCTTCAGACCATTCCCTTTCCTGTGGACTATTCAGTGCTTCAGCATATGTTTGAGGTAATGAGAATTCTACAAGATTTGCTTCAAAGTTTCTATTATGACGTGGTCTCAAATTTATATTCCGTACTACCAAATCTTCCAACTCTTGAGATGGCTCATATGTTGGATCATCACTGTTACAACTCAACATGCTGTCTTCATTATCTGTTGACAAATTTTCGACTAATGTATTATCACCATTGCTAACTTGGTCTTCATTATGAATTATTTTTACATCTTCATCAATAATACTTATTTGTGCAATATTTTTCCTTTTGTTTGGAACTTGATGTTCATCAAATATGACATTTCTTGATATCTTTATTTTTCCTGTATTTGTATCATACATTCTGTAGTTGTTATTGTCATAGCCAACTAGTATCATCTTTTTACTTTTTTTGTCCAATTTTGTTCTTAGTCGGTCTGGAATGTACACATAACCAATACAACCAAACACCTTTACGTGGCTTAACTGAGTGTTCTTGCCATTCCACAGTTCAAAAGGTGTTGTAATTGGAGTTTGAGTCGAAGATGCTCTGTTCAATATATATACTGCACAATTAACTGCTTCTGCCCATAAAGCCAATGGAACATTTTGTGCATATAACATAGAACGTGCACTCTCCACGATTGTCCTATTTTCCCTTTCTACACGTCCATTCTGTTCTGGTGTATATGGTGCAGTACGCTCCTGAACTATTCCTTCTTTGTCCAGATATTCTTGGAATGCTTTATTTACATACTCAGTTTCATTGTCAGTATGCAATATTCTGACACTGTGCATAAATTTATTTTTTATTATAGCACTGTATTTCTTAAATACTTCTATGACATCACTTTTGTTTTCAATAAAATAAACATGTCTGTAACTTGTAGCAGCATCTTTAAATAACACAAAGTATCGCATCCCTTGAACTGAGGAGCAACTCATTGGGCCACATACATCACTGTAGATTAGGTTACCTGGCTGTAGTTCTCCTCGCTTAGATTTATTAAATGGAAACTTGCACTGCTTCCCATATGCACATGCTTCACAAACAAAGTCACTTTGTCCATTGTCATCCACTTTTAAGCCTTCAACCACATGATTTGCACTCATGTTTTTAATTTGTTTCAGATTGATATGTCCCAGTCTTTCATGCCACATTTTAATATCATTATGATTGTTTTGCACTAAGTTACAAGTATTTGTAACCACTGTTTTTATGTTCAACTGATATAAATTATTTTCCGTTATTTTAGCACTCATCACCACTTTATCATCTTTATAAATTAAAGCAGTTGTATTCTTCTTAATAATAGAATATGATTTTCGTATTATCACACCTTCTGAAAATAGATTTCTTCTCAAACTTGGCACATATAATACATCATGCAATTCGCTTGTCTCCCACTGTCCATTAACATATCTCTTTATTAAAACTTTGCCGATGCCAGACACTTCCACTAATTGTTTGTTTCCCAATGTCAATGATTTCTAATTACATTCAGACAGTTCCATAAAGAAATCTTTTCTAAAAGTCATATGCGCGGATGCACCACTATCTAGAATCCAAGTATTCTCTTCTGTGTTACATGCATTATTCTCCACATAAAATGCTAACATATCTGCACCTTCTTGTTGAGGTTTTCTAAATTTGGATTTTCTTGGAGCACGACATTCTTTAAAAAAGTAGCCTCGCTTTCCACAATTATAGCATTCAAACCTGTGTTTAATATTTTTCTTTTCAGTTGTACCACTACCACCTGGCATCGGTTCATTTTGTTTTGGTTTCATCTTCCATCTTTTATTAACAACAAGGAGAGCCGTCTCTTGTTCTTCTTCACCTGCTAAACTTGCTTCTTCATCCAACAGACGAGCAGTTAAATTCACAACAGTCTGTTGCTTAGAGTCCAATGACATCCACGCTTGACGCAATGATCGGTACTTAGGCGGTAATGTTTCCAAAATTTTTGTTATGATGGCCATGTCACTAACAGTCTCACCACTTTCTTTTAGTCGTTTAGCTAAAGTTTCTACTTTTGAGATATGTTGAGCTACACTGTCACCAGGTGCCATTTTATACTGATAAAACTTTTCATGGATTAACATTTTACACAGTTCACTCTTTTGTTCATAGATGGATTCAAGCTTTGTCATGATTTCCTTGGCAGTTTCACAGTTTTCTATCAATGTAATCTGTTTGAAATCCATTGACGAAGTTATAATGTACATAGCCATACCATCATTTTTCGACCATTCGGCACTGTTTTGTTCTGTTCTGGGCATTCCGATATCAATACCTTTTGCCTTTAAAGCACATTTTATCTGAAACTTCCATTGACGAAAGTTATTTCCGTCAAATTTCTCTAAATTCATTGGCCGCGTGGGATCCATTTTAAGGTTATTTTTACAATAATGAAAAAAATAAAATTTCTTTGCTGTATTCTTTCGTTCTTCTATAGCCAGAGTAGACTGGGCACATTACCTGTTGGGTTATGGGTCTCTTCAGTAAAACAATCTTCAATCTTCAGTAGTTTTATATTATATTGAACAAATGCACAGCAAGAAGCCGTTGTTTTCATAGATAGACCATAGATAATAATAATATAGACAGTGCTGCCAAAGTTAAATTTTTATTCGTTTTTCTAATATTAACCTTATCATAAGTCAGTCTCTATTTATTTGCAGTTATGTATATCTTATGCAATTAAGAAAGTCCTGAAGGGCAAGTCAAGAACGTGTAAAAGACAAACTTTGAGAGTGGAGGAAGCCGCATAGATTTATAGGGGAAGAACCTTTTAGAATTCTGTACTGTTTGCCTACCCTGCAAGGAATCTGTCATGATGACATGTATAGACGTATTTGACGGACGATTTAGCGCAGTGGTTAAGGGCTTAGCCCGCCCCGCCCACTGTGTCTAATAGTCGCGGGTTCGATTCCCGCACGGGACAAATCTTTGTGTGTTACACAATTATTTGTTCTGGTCTGGGTATTTGTGTATGTGAATTTTCATGTTTGTAAACGCACCCACGACACAGGAATTAATCCTAGTGTGGGGCAATGTTTTAAAAAAAAAAGAAAAAAAGAAAAGAAAGATAGAAAAAATCCTTTAGGATCTCGTCAACGTAAATTCGAAGGAAGACTACTGTGATTTTTTTAGCTCAATATTCGCCCAAACTGTCTTCCGAGAGTAAGAAGGTGATTTTTCGGTGAAGTTGTCGATACCTAAAGACCCCTTAACCAACAGCGTAGCCATTCACACATACGCACACAAAAAAGTACATGATTTTATTTTGCCCAGTCTAAAATTATCCAGTCCACGGTATATTCATAAACAATTCATTATCGTCCTCTATATAAATATCAACGTGTCTGTATTGTCACAAAGCTTCGGTTATTACGTCAAATAATATATCACTGTTACGTACCACAGCAGGCACGGGTTAACACACATACCGAGTTTGCGTGATGTTAAAAACATTTCGAATTAAACCTGTCATTTGTTAGTTACGGTCATGGATTTCCATGTTATGAGAATATTAGGGTTATGATTTCCAGATATTGTTTTAGATTAGTAAAATTTTCCGAGTTTATATCGATTAGCTAAAAGGACTGTTATTCAGATTTAGAAGCAACTTTGTAAATGCACGTAGTTATGTATAAAAAAGGTTATTGAGAATTAGTAAACCATCTCTTGAAATTGCCCATTTCTTTACACCATAAGTAACAGCGTTCCTTCTGAGATTTTTTAAATTTCAGCGAAATATTTTTATTTTTATCGAAGCATCACCTATAGGTGCGTAGCAATTTTATGATTAATCTGGCCAAAAAAAATCAGTTCGATTTTTAATTAAGTATGCATTAATTTAAGCATAAGCATTAGCGCATACAATCTTATAAACACGAAATTTAAAAATCAAAAACCGGCCAAAAGTAACCCGCCAGTCAGGTCGATGGTCTATTTGGGTTTTTCATAACAATAAATGAAATCTCATTCAGAGAAAAAAAAACAAACCGAATTTACGCAAGAATAATGACATAACGCACAATAGGCTAAGGGCACACGTTTCGCAGCCTGCCAACAGAATAACAAAATTAATCTTCCGCACACGGCCTGGCCAATAAAATCGGCGCGCCAAAATGCCAGATCCAAATAAGGTAAATAATAAAAAAAATGTCGAAATGTCAGAACGAAATTTAAATAACGGCGGGCTCTCTGTTCCGTGCAACGATAGAAAAGATATAAATGCATATAAGTATTTAAATTGACAAAGGGAATCACAACCAGAGTTCAGAATAAACAAAAGTAGTAATGTCTATATTATTATCACGCGAGATCCCTGAGAGCGTAGGCGTACAGAGAGTACAGAATTCCAACGGGTTCTTTCCTTCCTTTGGACTTCTTCCACTCTGATATTTCGTGTCCTACACGCTCGACGGTTACAGAGACTTGACTTGCCCTTCAGATAAGCCACGGTCAATTTGGTCATGGTAAGAAAAATAAAACTAATAGAAATACTATATAGGTAAGGTTTGCTTGTCTGACGGCAAGATCTAGTACCTAGGTAGAGCTAAGCCGGCTTCATTCTTTGGATCGAGTAGTTACGATTCCCGCACGGAACGAATCTTAGTTAGACTCGCAAATGTTTGTTTCTTTTCTTTCTTGTTTTCTCGTTTGATTATCTAGAATGTTTGTGTGCATCCACGACACATAAATAATTCCTATAAGTGGGGCGTTATAAAGAGATAAATAATAATTATTTTAATGAAAACAATTAACTAACTATTACTCACTAGTACTTAGACATGAAATAGAACTAATTCTATGTTTTCTCTCGCAGTAATTTTATCTTCAAAAATATGAACACAATAGTTATTCTGTTCTGTACAAAGTGCAAAACAAAAATATACCCAAACAACATTTAATACAATTCCGATAATAATCTCATTGTTACTAATGTCTCGGCACCAATAAAATTTGATTATAACAATCATTCGTTCAAACGAATGACCGAATAAATTATTTATGTCGCGTTCCCGTAATGGCTTTTTGTTTTAATAAAAGAAAATGAGTGTGTTGTTTAAAAACTGTAATATGCTTTGTCTATTGAAAGGGAACATTATTTTTTTTTTTAAACTTAGCCCCACACTAGGGACTCGAACCCGCGACTATTAGACGCAGTGGGCAGAGCGGCTTAAGCTTTTAACCACTGCGCTAAATCGTCCGTCAATTAGGTATTGTAATTCTCGTACGTATGTCTAAATACTTATAAACTCAAACTTGAATAATTTATTTTGTATAAACGCACTGTAGAGGCACTTAGGAATTGTCAATTTTTTTTTGTTGTCTAATCTAACTACTAATCTACCACTGGATCGGAACGCAGCCTTCCCTGAGAAGATCCGGCGAAGAACTTAGCGGGCTTGTCTTTTTTATTTATTTCTCTTTCTCTTTCTGTTCTTTAAACATAATATGTGGACAATGTTTAGGTTACAATTAAATAGTTTACGATCTAGTTCCAGTGTGATGCCTTACGACCGAGATATGAGATTAATGATGTTATTTCTAAAGAGTAAGTGTCTAAAGGATTCCGGATGGACCAGCACCCACAAGCTGCACCCTTTCTCGAGTATGACAACTAGAATAGCCATAATATAGGGAGGAAGGAAGTGAGCTATGCCCAACAGCCACCGCAAGCACAGACTTTTTAGTGAGTATGATCCCCAAAGATGGTAGTCAGAATGTGTTCAAGCTCGTCAGGTATGTTGTTCCTGACGAGCTTGAACAAATTCTACGCTACGTATAAACATGGTTATAATTCCAAAAACAAATTAAATAGCATTACCAATTTTAAACATGACACTTCAAGCCCACGCAGTATCTTCTAGGTAAGCCGAGATTTTGTAATAGGCTTATACTTGGTAGAAACAGAGCTAGAAGCGATATTTCAAGGGCTCGTAAATAAAATATCTCTATAGTATAGTCATAGTAAAGTCAAAAATGATTTGTTTTTTTAAGCCATAAATAGCAGTTACAAAGGCCAAATTATTACATTTTTTACATCTACCACCGAATCAGAACGTGGCTTCCACCGACAAGATCCGGCGAGAAACTCAGTGGGCTAGTCTTTTCACTTGATTTGTTTTGTTCTGCTGGCCTTTCTGATACCCATTTTGTTTTGATGTTTTTCTGAAAATTGTGTTAGATAGATAGATAGAGTATTCTTTATTGTACACCGGCGAACAGAAAAATACAATGTGATATTAACTTAAGATAGAGGCACAATTGGCGGTCTTATTGCTAATAGCAATTTCTTCCAGACAACCAGTACGTTGGAAGAAGCAACAGATAAAAATAGAGGGCAGTTGTTGGCGTACACTATAAAGATATATATTCTATAAAATACTATAAGATACTACTACATACATATTGATACACAGGACTTGATATACTAAACATATAAATCTAATTCAATGCAATTATGCGTCAATTATTAAATTATCCAACCAGGAAAAAGTGATCTTTAACCATTGTTTTAAAAGAATGCAACGTCTTTGCACGTCGGACCGTAACAGGCAATGCATTCCACAAGCGTACAGCTTGATTAATGAAGGATTTATGAAAGAAGTTTGTGGAATGCATTGGTGTTTTCAGCCTCAGATTCTCTGATGACCTTAGGAACCTCGAATGCGTTTCATGAAGGAATTCAAACCGTTTTTTGAGGTAAGAGGGAGTTGTCGGATTATATAAAATGTTGTATAAAAGCGATAGTATGTTAGCATTCGGCGATGGCGGATTGGCAGCCACTTGAGTCTTCCACGAAATTCAGAAACATGGTCATATTTGCATAAACCAAATATGAACCTTATACAAAAAATTTGAAGGCGCTCAAGTTTATCAAGTTGGCTCTCAGTAAGATCAAGATAGCTGGCGTCTGCATAATCTAATATGGGAAGGAAAAGAGATTGTGCAAGTGCAATTTTAGTGGCCGTTGGCAGAAAATTGCGTAGCCTTCTTAAAGATCCTGCCGATGCAAAAATCTTGCGACTGAGTTCCTGCAGTTGTGGGCCCCAAGTAAGATTGCAGTCTATATAGATCCCCAGATTTTTTACAATTTTGCTTATGGGTATTGTGACACCATCGAACATAATTTGCGGAAGCTGTGACCAATCAAGACGAGAACTAAGTCTGGAGCTACCTACAACAATGACTTGCGTTTTAGATGGGTTAACTTGGAGACCGTGACTTTTACTCCACTCACATATTTTAGTCAAGTCATTATTGATGGTATTAACTGCCTCCGACAACTTGGCCAATGGAGCTTGAGTGTATATTTGGAGATCATCTGCATAAAGGTGGTAAGAAGAACTTAATTGATTGGAAATAGTTAATAAAAACAGCGAAAAGTAAAGGAGATAAAACGCCACCCTGTGGAACACCGGCACTAGAACTACACCAAGAAGAGTAGGTTTCTTCGATGCGAATACGTTGCCGGCGACCAAACAGGTAGTTACGAAACCAGTCAATTGCCGTTGGAGATATGTTAAGAGAGCGCAGCACACCGAGTAAAATATCGAAATCTACAGTATTAAAGGCATTGCTAAAATCAAGCAGTGTGAGTATAGTTAGGTTACTGTTTTCCATACCCAATCTTATATCATCCGTAATATTCACCAAAGCAGTAACAGTACTGTGACCAGGACGGAAACCGGACTGAAAAGGGTTAAGGAGAGTTTTTGTTAAGGAATATACATATTTGATCATGGACGAGGCGCTGAAGGACTTAAGAAAGGAAGGGCAGTATGGATATAGGACGATATTCAGAGAAGGAGGTGGGATTCGATTTTTTCGGTAAGGGTGTTATTTGAACTTCTTTCCATGAAGATGGAAATTGCTCGCTTGATATTGAAAGGTTGAAGATATGGCAAGTAATAGGTAGGATGTCGTCAAGGATTGGAAGAATAATATTACGGCTGATACAATCACTGCCGACTGCGTTAGACGTTATTGATTCTATGCTCTTCCTAACATCACAAGCGGAAAATTGATCAAAGACAAATGGGGTATAAATTGGCGCCGGAATAGAGGAAAGATAGTTAAGCGTATTTAATTTAGTTGTCTTATTAAAATTAGACGAAGTAGAGAAATGTCTATTAAGAAGATTGAGATCTAAATCTTTAGGGACGTTATCTTAGCGAGATTTTCCGACTCCAATTGATCTAAGAAATTTCCAGACTTTTGCTGGATTTCCGTTTTGTACACAACTATGAATGTGTTGGCGTTGAGCATCCCTACACACCTTATTACAGTGATTCCGAATGGCAACATAGTTATTCCTGTCACAAGTCAGTGGGTCTAGTTTTAAACTTCGATTTTAGTGCCACTTTTCTGCTCATAAGCGACTTGATGTCATCGGTCAGCCAAGGCGCCGGAAGGTATTTTACTTTCACAGGAGCATGCACGTCGAACAATTGAATTAACGCTGATGTGAAAATATTTACTTTGTCATCCAGCAAATCAGACATTAACAGAGACTTCCAATCAATGTTCGCCGCGTCCTCCTTGAGTTTCTTAAGATTGATGCCACTAAAATTACGCTGCAACAGGATTTTAGCTTTGGCCTTAGGTGGCCGAATTGTATAAGATAGGAAGAGTAAGTCGTGATAGGAGAAGGCGTCAGCTGAACACTGGCCGTGCTTAGCGACATGTTCAGTTGAAGAAACAAGGATGAGGTCAAGTAGAGACGGTGTTGAGTTAGGGAAATGATGAGTAGCTTGAAGCGAAAGAGTGACTAAGTTACAGGATTCAAGAATATTGTAAAGACTTGTCGAACGGGAGTCATTTTTAAGTAAGCATGTGTTGAAATCACCCATTATAATACTATGACTGTAAGATGGGATCAAACTCTCTAGAAGATTTTCGAAAGAGGAAAAGAAGTCTACGCGTAAGGAAGGACAATAGTATACACCAAGAAGCAGTTTAGAATGACTGAGTCCGATTTCAATGAAAAGATGCTCACCGGCATTTGGCAATGGAGGTTGCGAAGATAAGTCGAGTAAGGAAAACGGAATATTTAATCGTAAATATATCGCAACTCCACCACCACTACCAACTGATCGATCATTTCTAATAAGATTGAAACCGGGAAGTGAATACAGTGTGGACGGGAGACACGGCTTTAGCCAAGATTCAGAAACGAGAATAGCGTGAATGTTCTTACAGTCAAAGTTAGCCAGTATATCAGGAAAATGAGCCGGAATGCTTTGGGCATTGATATGAACCACATTGAAGTTCCCAGGGACATCTAAGAAGGTAGACGTGAGTGTCTCAGAAAGTGACGACACTGATGAAACTATCGTCGCTGCTTCCCAGAGAGTAAAAAGTCCCCGTGTCCCTTTCACTATCTATATCACGTTCGGACATGGCTAAATTTTTAAGTAAAATATGAATCTAGACTCTCAACTCGAAAATAAATTAAAAACTTTATGTAACAACAGACAAAGAATAATAAAATTGTAAAATACAAGTATATACACAATAGTGTGATTAAAATACGTTTATAAATATGTATGTTATAATATTAAATATATATATATATATATATATATATATATATATGTGGGAATAAGTTGTTTTAATTTAAATTTTTATGTCTAGTATTTCTTAAGATTTTAATGATAGCAACAGTAAATGTCAGTTTAGAATGACGTACGTAAAAATAAGAGATTGTCAAGAGGTTGGAAAAAAAAAGACTCAGGACTTTGTTCAAAATAAAGATTTAGTTGGATAATTGTTTTATATCAATCTCGCGACCCCACATCTTTTTGGGGGCTCGTCCGGGATAGGAATAGATATCGGGATCGCAATTAATACGGAGAGGATTGAAGACATTTAAGACGAAATATGAAGGCAAGTTGGCATTACATTACGAACTGCTTTAACGACATCCTGTGAAGATATTGTGAAGATCGTTCAATCGTAGACAAGTTGCGAACTGTTTTACCGACACGTAAACCCACCGAATGCGACGGGACGTTGGAAATTTAATCACGATAATTTATAATTCCGAAAACTAATGCTACGGGACGCTGAATATGACGTCACATTTAAAATATTTTTATTAATGATTTTTAAGAGAAAATAATTGTATTTTAATGACATCAAGACCGTTGTCATTTTGTACGAAGAATAAAAAGAATTTCAAGACTAAAAGACTTACCTTTAATACAACAATAAGCAAGATGCCTCCGAAGAAAGATACGCCGCAGGAGAGTGGTGATGAAGAAGATCTTGAAGTACACATTTCATTTGGAGATCTGGAGAAATCTATGAATAGTTTTACTGGAGATGACACTTACCCAATATCCTCATTTATTGATGATTTTGAAGATACTGCGAATATTATGAATTGGACTAACGTTGAAAAGTTGGTTTATGCCAAACGACTTCTAAACGGGACGGCCAAATTATTTTTACGATCTGTGGGAAGAGTAAAAGACTATGCTCTATTAAAGAAAGCTCTTAAAGAAGAATTCGGTCCTAAGATCAACAGCGCGGTTATACACAAGAAACTGGCATCACGTAAAATGAAGAATGACGAAACATATCAGCAATATTTCCTCACTATGAAAGAATTAGCATTACATGGCAAAATTGAGGATGCTGCACTCATAGAATATGTTATTGACGGTATCCGTGACGTGGAGTCTAATAAAATTATTTTATATGGAGCAACAGATATCAAAAATTTTCGTAAGAAGTTAGATATTTACAGTGACTTTAGAAATTTTCAATCAAACCTAGTCATACCACTGGGCACACCTCTGGTAGTAAATTAGCTCGAAAGCCTATCACCACAAAGAGATGCTACAATTGCGGAGATACTGATCATCAATCGCCAGCATGCACAAAAGGAATAAAATGCTTCAAGTGCAACGATTTCGGTCATAAATCTACTGAATGCACTAATATAAAATCTAAGAAGAGTCTGAATATACAGAAAAAAAATGCAGAAGTTCCTTTTAAGAAAATAAAAATAGGCGGCATGGAGATGATGGCACTTGTAGACACAGGAAGTGATGTGAACCTGATAACAGAAAAAGAATTTAAGAAGATTAAACATGAAATTTCGAACTATAATACAGAAGGGAAAACTTACCTTACCGGTCTAGCTGAAAATCAAGTATACACTGAAGGAGAATTTACTACTAAAATACAGATTGACCACTATTACATTGATGTTACATTCCACGTTATTAAGGATAATCAGATACCTGTAAACCTGATTATAGGAAACCTGCTCTTAAAAGAATTTGAAATCACCTTAACTCCTAATGGTGTTTTCCTGGAAAAGATCATATAGCTTACGCTTTTAGTTGAAGAGAAGAGTGCTAAAGATGAATATGGCATAATAGAAACAAAATATGCTGAGAAGATAAACAGAATGATTGAAGGGTATAAGCCTAAGGAAAAGAAGAAAGAAAGCAATGTACAACTAAAAATATTACTTACCGATGAAGATCCTGTTTACCAAAGTCCAAGACGCCTGTCACCGCTGGAAATGGAAGATGTTAATAAGCAAGTACAAGAGTGGATGGATCAAGGTATAATAAAACCCAGCAAGTCAGATTTTGCATCTGCAGTTGTTCTTGCTGATAAGAAAGATGGTTCTCGGAGACTGTGCATAGATTTCCGACGCTTGAATAAGAAAGTGATTAAAGAGCGATTTCCACTACCTGTCATAGAAGATCAAATCGATAATCTGAAAGAAGCTAAAGTATTTACATCTCTTGACTTGAAAAATGGTTTTTTACATGTTGATGTTCACAGGGACAGCCAGAAGTACACTTTGTTTGTAACACCGCAGGGCCAGTATGAGTTCTTAAAAATGCCATTCGGCTTGTGCACAGCCCCATCTGTATTCCAAAGATTTATCAATGACATTTTTCATGACCTAATAGCTGACGGTACTGTACTTATTTATCTTGATGATTTAATTCTTCCATCCAGAACAGAAGAAGGAGGACTAATAAAATTAGAGAAAGTACTACAAAGAGCTGGAGAGTTTGGCCTTCAGTTAAACTGGAAAAAATGTCATTTTCTAAAAAGAGAAATTGAGTATCTTGGTTACATTATACGTGATAATGAAGTACGCCCATCTAAAGAGAAGATTAATGCTGTAGCAAAATTTAAGAAACCGAATAATGTGAAGGCTGTACAATCATTCCTTGGATTGACTGGATATTTTCGAAAGTTTATCAAGAACTATTCATTGATTGCGAAACCAATGACAGATTTATTAAAGAAAGACACTGATTTTTATTTTGACGAAAGATGCGAGAAGTCTTACACAGAATTGAAACAAATATTGTGTGACTCACCTGTTCTTCGAATTTACAACCCCGAGCTTGAGACAGAGTTGCATACAGATGCTAGTGCAGATGGATACGGAGCAGTGTTACTTCAAAGGAGTCCTACAGACAATCACCTACACCCAGTGCACTACATGAGCAAAAAGACAACACCCTCTGAAAGAAAGTATCATAGTTATTATTTAGAGATTTTAGCTATTGTTGCTGCTATTAAGAAGTTCCGAGTGTACCTGTTGGGGATACACTTTAAGATTATAACTGATTGCTCTGCTTTGACAATGACGTTCCAAAAGAAAGATTTACCGCCTAGAGTTGCACGTTGGGCTCTACTCCTAGAAGAGTATGATTACGAAATAGAACACCGACCAGGAACGAGAATGAAGCACGCTGATGCTTTAAGCAGATACCCTATCTGTTTAATACTCACTGAAACGACCTCACGAATAAAAAGAGCACAAGATAACGACGACCATATTAAACTATTGAAGAAAATTTTAGAGTCTGTACCTTATCAAGACTACGTTATACAGAACGGAATACTGTACAAGGAAAAGAACGGAACGAAGTTAGTTGTTGTACCTAGAAAAATGCAGGCTGAGATAATTAGAAAGAACCATGAACGAGGACATTTCGGAATCACAAAAACAGAAGAACTTTTAAGCAGAGACTATTTTATAGATAATTTGCAAGGAAAGATAAGAAAAGTTATAGATAATTCTGTTGAGTGTATTCTTACAACGCACAAAAGAGGTAAAAAAGAAGGATTTTTAAATCCAATCGATAAAGGGAATATTCCATTATCAACATATATTGATCATCTAGGACCACTCACATCAACTCACAAGAATTACAAATACATCCTTACCGTTGTCGATGCTTATACTAAATTTACATGGATCTACCCAGTAAAGACTTTAACTACTAGAGAGACATTAGACAAATTGGAATTGCAACAACAAACCTTTGGATCGCCTGAAAGAATTATAACTGATCGTAATGCTGCATTCACCTCAAACTACTTTCAAAACTACTGCAAAGATGAAAATATAGTTCATTATACAATTACAACCGGACAACCTAGAGGAAACGGACAAGTTGAAAGGATACACCAGATTATAATCGCCGTGTTGAGCAAACTGAGCGCAGATGATCCAACCAAATGGTACCGCCGAGTATCCAATGTACAACGATGTTTGAACGGCACATATCAAAGGAGTATTCAAATGACGCCTTTGGAATTACTTTTTGACGTAAAAATTAGAGACAAGGATGACGAACTCAAGAAGTTAATAGATGAAGATGTTAGTATTTTTACTGAAAGACGACAAGAACTTAGAGAGAAGGCAAAGGAATCTATACAAAAAATACAACAAGAGAATTTGAAAAATTATAACAGGAAAAGAAAGGAGGCAAACGCCTACAATGTTGGAGACTTAGTTGCTATAAAGAAGACTCAATTCTCCCAGCAAAGTAAATTGTACCCCAAATTTCTGGGGCCATATGAAATTATACAGAAGAAGGCAAATGACAGATACGTCGTAAAGAAAATTGGAAACAGCGAAGGTCCGATTAATACTACTAGCTCAGCTGATCTTATAAAACCCTGGATATCAACCGTAAACAGTAGTAGTTCATCTGGGACAGATGAATGAACAGGATGGCCGTGTGGGAATAAGTTGTTTTAATTTAAATTTTTGTCTAGTATTTCTTAAGATTTTAATGATAGCAACAGTAAATGTCAGTTTAGAATGACGTACGTAAAAATAAGAGATTGTCAAGAGGTTGGAAAAAAAAAGACGCAGGACTTTGTTCAAAATAAAGATTTAGTTGGATAATTGTTTTATATCAATCTCGCGACCCCACATATATATTAATGAATACTTAAATAAACAAAAGCTTAAACACTAGATGTAAAAATAAATAATAATGTATAGCTAGCCAACCCCGCCGAAAGTGTTATAAAATCGTATTTAATAATTTATACAGTAAATAAAAATAAAAAAGAAAAATCTAATTTCCAAAAACAAAATAAAAGAACTGTGAATGGAGCATTGCCTATCATAGATCTGCTTATTCTATGTGGCAGTATGGCTTTGTACCTTCGCCTGTCCGCAAAGGACGAATATTACTATTACTCTGCAAAATCTATGGATGTTGACTATGGCTGACATTGACATTTGAGATAAGTATTTGGTTTGACAATTGAAAATCAAGAAGAAAACATGCAGAAAGTAAATAAAAAGTTGAAAACAATGTGGGTATTGGCAAAGGAAGGTGAAAATACACAGAAAGCAAACATGTCAACATAAAAACGAGTAAAAGTAACAAGAAATGCATGTATAGGATATCACTTTTTGAGCGGCCGTTTGGATCTCGTTGCTGTCTCCGTAGTCTTCGATGCAGTCTGCTTCACAGGCTCCAAACCAATACTGTTCATATTAGGAAGCGACTCGATGCGGTGACGCGTTCCATCCGATCCCAGAACATATATCTGGCCATCTCTCGTCCAGCAGTTACGGATACCGAACCGCGACCTGGCAGCCACAAACAAGTTGTGCCGGGACTTTGTTAAAAACTCTGAGATCGTAGCCCCCGAGCCTTTAAGCTTTATTTTGGAGAACCAGATCTTACTGAGAGTGGATACGTCATTCAGTTTAACGAGGATTGGCCTATTTGATTTTTTGGAAGCGCGACCCATCCTGTGGCACCGACGTATGTCACCTATTTTGAAGTCCGTCAGTCCCAAGCTATCCTTTACGAGATCGGTAACAACCTGAGCAGTGTCTTCTCTTGTTTCCTCCGCCACACCATGCAGCAGAATGATCTTCTTTCGGCCTCGCATCTCCATCTGGTCTACAGTCCGAGCCAACATTTCCATCTGCAGCTGAAGGGTATTAAGAGCTTGCATTATGAAGGCTTGAAATGAAGAGAATTCTACAGCGAGGCCCACGGACGTTCCTGGAGAGCCACCTGAAGACTTCTGCAGCTCAGCCTCAAAGTTGGACATTTTTTTGTGGAACATTTCTGACATGTGCGCCATGGTGTTCTGTAGTGATTCCATGGTGATGATAGTGGAAGTGTCAATTCAATTTTTAAAGGAGATAACACTTATCGGGCAAGAGTAGAAGGTTAGCTACACACTTTGGTCATTTATTATCTAAAAGTTATAATATTGGTATAAAAAAATAAATAATTATTTATGGAGCAAATTCTGTTAGTCTTTTAATTTCAACTGCCCGCACAAAAACATTGTGTTTATTAATTACTGTTATAGTTGCTCAAACCCAACTTATGATATAAATATGATATTTGGAAGTAACTTCAATGCAATACAACAAAGACAATCGGTATCATAATCTGTATCTACTTCTATATACATATACATATAATAAAACTGTACGGAAGTCGTGTCTGTAAATGGAATATTTTTAGTAAATAACAACCCAGGGGTATCATACTATCGATGTAGAAGCCAATTCTACAATTTTTGGCTTTCGTGTCTGTTTGTCTATCTGTCTGTCTGTCGGAGGGTATGAACCGGCATGACGCAAAAACTACCAGGCGGATTTTGGTAAAACTTTTCATGCGGATACCTTAAAATATTGGCTAACGTATTGCATGGTATTTATCCCGAAAAATCAAAAGGTTTTTCCAGATAAGACGAAAATAAGCAAAATATTGAATTTCCAAAAAGACACTTTATTCATAACCTGTTTGATGGATTTCAATAAAATTTTGCGTAATTGTAACCTGCACAAAAGGTCACAACTCTGTATACTTATATTTTCGAAAACCTTACGGTTTTTGATGAAAGAGAAAAAAGTCGATTTCGATTAATCATTCCTTGCTCCAAAACTACTCTTTAGATGTCAGTGAAACTTAGCATGGAGATATTTCATATGACAGACAACATAGTTAACATTTGTGTTTTCAGGAATTCCAACAGTTTGTAGGGAAAAGTAAAGCATCTATATCTCAACATATAATAAAACTGTAAGGAAGTCATGCCTGTGTATATTTTTTGGAAATAACAACCGACGGATATCATTCTATTGATTTAGAAGCCAAACCTACAAGTTTTGGCTTTCGTGTTTGTTTGTCTGTCTATCTGTCCAAGGGTATGAACCATTATAACGCTAAAACTACCAAGCGGATTTCGATGAAACTTTGCACGCGAATATCTTAAAATGTTGGATAATACATTGAATAGTATTTATCCCGGAAAATCAAAAGGTTTTTTCACAAAATACAAAAACAATCAAAACATTGAATTTCTAAAAAGACACTTTACCCCAAACCTGTTTGATGAATTTCAATGAAATTTTGGATAGTTGTAGCCTGTACTAAAGATCATAACTCTATATACTCATGTTTTCGAAAAATCTAACAGTTCTGAGGAAAGAAAAATAGAGTCGATTTTGATAAATCATTCATTGTTCCAAAACAACTTACGCTACTAGATTGTCGCGGGATAAACCACAAAACTTTATTACTGTACGACGTAAACAATGTGATTTTGCCTACACATGAATTCCTCCATCAATTGATATTGAACTCAGGTTAGTCTCCTCACGAAAAAAAATTCAGTAGTTAAAAGCACTCACTGGAAATTGTTCATTCACGTTTGATTTAAACACTAAAACATGATTTCGTGCATGAACCGATGATGCATTCAGGATTGTTTCTTGAACTCTAACGATGAATGGGCCGGATACGAAACTTCGTCGTTTAATATTATACGAGAAGACTATCACAAAATGAACTGACACAACTTTGCTACATACTTAGCTGGCAATGTACCGTTTTAAGATATACACTCTTTGATATGGTAAGTAAAGAAGGTTTAAATCAGAAATATAAATATTAATAAAAAAATATAAAAAGATATACTAATAATAATAATAATAAAGCCCGCAGGGCAGCTTGTGGCGAGCTGTTGGTGAGTAACGACACCACGGACCCGAGTGCTTCAGAGAGTCGGTCAGGGCCCCCAACTCGGCGTGTCTTCGTCGGTCGAGTGGAAACCGAAGGGTGCCCGCAGGACTCTCGGCTCTGGCTAGCCTTAATTGGCCGTCCAGAGAGGAGCCGTGAGAGCTATATCGACGTAGGAAGATAATGCGTTCCTACATCGATGTACTCCAGGGGTGGAAGTGTTAAAGGGCATAACGCCGCGAGTAACTTCGGAGAAAGCGCAGCACACCTCTCTACACCCCTGAGCCGCTCACACCGTTGTTGCCCTCAGTTGTCCTAGGACGACCGTTTGAGGGCCCATCTAGTAAGCGGCGAGTCACCGCCGGCCACGGGTAATTAGGTATAACTAATTATGGCCGGTGTCCGTCCTCTTTAAAATAGTCCAGTTTTTGTCCATCAAGCCTCATTTGCATAGCCCTTGTTTTCTTTCCATAATCTACAATAGTCCTTGCACCTGCCGGGGTCAGTTTGCTGGTTATGTTTCTTCATTTTCAGACAGTGATCTCAGCAGGTGGCTTACATAACATGAACTTCTCGCAAAGGGCCTCTACGTGTTGGACCCATGTCCCCATGCAAGCCTTTCAAAGGTCCGGGTAAAGCCCGTGAATCTCAGCATAATAATAATAATAATAAGTCATTTAATCCAGGCAACTGAAATTTTACAAAAATATTTTGTTAAACTTACGGGCCCATAGAATAAATACCTTACAGACTAACATACATATAATATATAAAAACTTATAAACTAAGTAACAACTAATAATCCTTCTTAAAAAGGAAGGCGTGTGTGTGTGTTGAATAAGATCGCGCTATAGTTTAGTTTATATTTTACAAAAATTCCACCTGTGCGGCCTAAGTGGGGCTAAGACTGAACCCGGTGATAGATAGAGAAACAAGTCTGGTGGAAGCTGACAAAATATACAATATATTCACACACGGTTCTTCCGGGATAGCAGTTATTTCTGCATATTAAAATAGCAGAATGGATCTTACTAACACTTTTAAGGTATTTTATATATATATTCCCGAAAGAATCACGGTTCTTGAGACATAGCTGGCTAAACGAATTTAATTTAAACTTTATGTGAAGGTGTCTTACATCGTAAAATAAAATAAAAAAACACTTTTTATCTCGAAAATATATAGCATAGCAATATATACAATAGCATAACTTCTGCGGAATATCAATTATTTCTTCAGACTAAAACGGCTGAACGCATCATGAAGAAACTTAATATGAAAGAAACCACACAGGTATAAAATGAGTAAGTAAAAGAACGTGGATATTAGGGAAGACCTAAACTATCTTACTATAAACAAATACAACGTGTCTTATCCGAAGGGCAAGTCAAGAGTCTCCGTAACCGGCGAGCGTGTATACGACGGACTATGAGAGTGGAAAAAGCCAGAAAGGTCTGTAAGAAAAGAACCTGTTGGAAATCTGTACTCTATGCTTACCATGCAAGGGATCTGACGTAATGATATAGATTGATAGATAGTATTAAAGTATTTTAAGTCGTAAAATAGTAATATGGAATAGGCAACTTTGTTCACACATTATATCATGCCTATATTATCCGTGTAAGTGGCATATAAAATCACTCCAATATGCATTTGGTGGATTTTTACCGGCCTGCATGAAGGCTCAAAGATACTAATCAATTTAGGCTAAAAAAAACCTGGCAATCCTTCGATATCCTCTTCCTGTTCACAGGTGACTGGAAGCCTGGGGACTTGTTGAAATTGTTCTACAAAAAAAATTTACCCATTTTTAAGTTGATTTTATTTATTTATTTGATTTTATTACTTTTGCAAAACATAGATGATTTGGTTTAACCGATAAAACGTAGACTGCTTAACTTAGTTTGTCAAATATTCGCAGGTACGATCCCCGCAGAGCGCACAAGAATATTGATTTGGGATTTGTGATTTTGAAATAAAGAAGATATTTTAAGTGCTGGCACAATAAAAAAATGTTTGTTTGTCAGTGTTAATATCCAGAACGTCGGAACCGATTATAAAAAGACTCATCATCAGCCCGTGTCAGTCCACTGCTGGACGTAGGCCTCTCCCATGGCACGCCACTGAGCTCGATCTTCAGCTCTCCTTCTCCAATCCCTGCCCGCTGCCTTACGAATATCGTCGCCCCACCTAGCTACAGGGCGCCCTATACTACGTTTGCCGACACGCGGTCTCCACTCAAGAACCAGTCTGCCCCAACGGCCATCGGTTCTGCGGCATATGTGACCTGCCCACTGCCACTTCAGCTTCCTAATTCGCTGAGCTATGTCGGTAACCTTGGTTCTCTGACGAATAACTTCATTCCGGATTCGATCCCTAAGAGAAACTCCGAGCATAGCTCTTTCCATAGCTCACCGAGCGACCTTGAACTGGTGGACAAGCCGCACAGTGAGTGGCCACGTTTCGGCTCCGTATGTCATTACAGGTAGGACGCACTGATTAAAAACTTTCGTTTTTAGGCATTGGGGTATGGGCGATAAGAAGACTCGACGGAGTTTCCCAAATGCTGCCCAGCCCAGCTGTATCCGTCTCTTAACTTCTTTGTTGAAGTTGTTTTTACCTAGTTGGAGCAACTGCCCTAGGTATACATACTCAGAAACAACTTCGAGGGAGGCTCTGTTTACGGCGATCGGTCCCGGGTCAACATGCTTGTTGATCATAACTTTAGTTTTATCTAAGTTCATCCGGAGACCGATTCGCTGAGACGAATTAGCAAGGCTGTCCAGCATCTGTTGTAGGTCTTGCAACGTTTCAGCCATGATGACGATGTCGTCTGCAAATCGCAGGTGAGAGATGTATGCGCCATTTGTATTGATGCCGCGACCTTTCCAGTCCAGCGTCTTGAACATATCCTCCAGTACATTGGTGAATAGTTTTGGTGATATGACATCACCTTGGCGCACTCCGCGGCGCAGGTGGATATGTTCAGTCCGCTGGTTCTGTACTTGGACGGTCATCGTTGCGGCTTCAAAAAGGCATTTCATCACCTCGATGTATCGCCAATCAACTTGGCATCGTTGCAAGGAGTCCAGAACTGACCAGGTTTCGACAGTGTCAAAGGCCTTCTCATAGTCTACGAAGGCTAGACATAGGGGCAGATTATACTCTGCAGTCTTCTGTATAATCTGCCGCACTGTGTGGATGTGGTCTATGGTACCGTAACCACTTCGAAACCCGGCCTGCTCCGGGGGTTGAAACTCGTCGAGCCTTCGCGCAAGACGGTTCGTGATGATCCTTGAAAACACCTTGTATACATGGCTCAGAAGCGATATGGGTCGACAGTTTTTCAAAAGGGTTTTGTCACCCTTCTTGAAAAACAGGACGACCACGCTTCTGTTCCATGCCTGCGGAGTTCTCCCAGTGTAGAGGACAGTGTTAAATAACTTCCGAAGCTCCTTAAGTAGTGGGGTACCCCCTGCCCTCAGAAGCTCAGTCGTGACGCCGTCCTCACCCGGGGCTTTTCCATTTTTAAGCTGTTTAAGGGCCAACTCGATCTCATCCAGGTTGATCTCGGGCAAGTCTTCTGTGAAGTGACGTGTAAGGGTGGCTCTGGGATCTCCTCTAAGAGATTCGGGTCGAGGTGCGTGTGAGGCGTAGAGCTGGCTATAGAAATTCCTGACTTCCGAGAGGATTTCCGGCCTAGAAGCGATCACAGTACCCGCTTGTGTAGTCAACCTTGTCAAGTGGTTTCTCCCAAGTGACTGGACAAACACTTTCGACCCCCGGTTCTGCTCGATGGCTTTCTCAATCTCAAGCTTGTTGAAAGCTCGGAGGTCGTGTCAGACCAGCTTTGTGATCTTTTTATTTAAGGCCCGGTGTTCTGACAAGGTTGAGGCAGCATTTCGGCGTCGTTCGCTCATAAGCTCCAGAGTCCCCCCCGGAAGTTTAGATTTCTTGCCTGTACGCCTCGTTTCGCAGAATTTAGTGCCCTCGTCTCTAAGAGTCTGGACCACCTGCTCGAACTTCTGATCAACGCTGTCAGTGGTTTCCAACGCAGCGAAACGGTTTTCCAATTTTAGCTGAAAAGCTTGGGAATCCATAGCGGCTTGGAGAAAATTCGGTCGGAGACTGGACTTCATCAAGCGGGCTCTTTCGCGCTTCCATTGTATATTCAGAGTGCCCCGTACGAGCCGGTGGTCGCTTCCGGTTTTAAATCTTGCGATCACTGAGACATCTCTGAATATGCGCCTCTTGTCCGCCATGATGAAGTCGATCTCATTTTTTATTTTACCATCGGGGCTTTGCCACGTCCACTTTCTTTGGGGCTGTTTTTTAAAGAAAGAGTTCATCATAAACAGCCCTTCTCTTTCGAGAAAGTTGACGAGCGTTTGCCCCCTATCATTTCTGCTGTCATAGCCGTATGGTCCTACTGAGGATTCGCGGTCAGTTTTTACTCCCACTTTGGCATTAAAATCTCCCATGACAACGTTGTAGTGTGCCCTAGGGGTATTATGAAGGTCCTTAGAGATGTCTTCGTAGAGTATCTCTATGTCCTCGTCCGAGTGTGCCGAAGTCGGTGCATAAACCTGCACGATCTTGAGCGTGTACCTCTCGGTCAGCTTAGTTATGAGGTATGCTACCCTTGTCGACACACTGGACATTTCTAAAACGTTGTCAGCGAAGACTCTATGGACCAGAAACCCGACGCCACCCTGGGAAAGTTGGTCTCCCTCTCTAAAGTACAAAAGATGGCCAGATTCTAGGGTTATGGTGTCTTCTCCCTCTCTTCTTACTTCACATAAACCCAGAACGTGTCATCTTATGCACTTCAGTTCTTCTTCCAACTGCAGAAGATGCTCATCCAGTCGCAGCGTGCGTCCGTTATACGTAGCCAGGGTCAGTTCATGTTGGCGGCCTATCGTAGCCCGGGGATTCTTCGCACCCCCTGCCCCGCCGGAACCGTGACCGCCGCCGTGGTCAGGAATAGCGGAGCGACCGGGAACTGGGGGCCGTGGTATATTTCGACTTGCCATGGAAGGTTTTGCCCATAATCGCCACGCTGGGCATGCGGGTTGGCGATCGCAGGGCGTAATTTCTCGCACTAGTGACGCTGCTGCCCGTCACCGGTCTGGTAAAAATTTAGTTACGCCATATTTGAATGGTTATACCGCCATTGTCGGTCGTCAGAGCCTCGTCCGTTGATCAGCAGGATGCACCGCGGGCAGGAGAGGTTGACTTGGGGAGCGTAGATGGTAGGTGTCCCCCTTCTAAAGACTATCACTGGAAAATGGAGGAATTTTCAGAGATTGTTTAGGACTACTTTTTAGCTCGGGAAATGCAAGATTTCTGGGGGATAGTTGATTTTATATCTCCATATTGACACGACTGAACGGATTTAGAAGAAACTAAATATAGAGGTGTCTCTTATGTCTTGGAATAATGCTATGTCAAATTACAAAAGAAACGCGTGCGAAGCCGCGGATTACGGCTAGTAACTACTAGTACTAAATATAATCCTAATTACTCCTCCGGAGATTGTTTCTAGAAGATAATCAATCATATTACATACGGTATATCCAAACCACAGAAATATTTCTGTCACGCAAACCGCTTCAAAGATATTTATTAATTAAGAGATGTGAAATTTTACCTACGTACCTAACGTAGGCAAAATTTCACATCTCTTTCGCAGGCCAAAACCAAATGAAGATTTATTTCCAGAATTTCAAATAAAATCTATTGTGTAATATTGAAGCGAAAGCGGTCATTCCGTCAGCTTCGCAACTGTCATTTGGCATGTAGGCTGGTGTTGTTAAAAATATATAACTTTTCGACCACTATCTCCGAATTGTGAATACCCTGAAAAGTATTATAGAGATGGCCTACTTTTATGGTAAATAGAGGGGTAAAATATTCATGTAGTATTTTCTTTATTTTAAGGTTAGCTCGAGTAATTGCATTTTTTTTATTTCCATAAATATACGATACTTCGCTGGGTGCTTGAGACACGGGTGGATGCCTTGCATTGTTATCACATGAGTAAAGATCTCAACAGAGGCAAAGCTTCAACTAGACTACGATAGTACACTACTAAAAGAATATAACGCCCGAGGACAAGGGCCGGCGGAAACCGATTTTGACCTCAGGCATCGTGTACGTGAACCAGAGATGACATGTGGTAGTCCGCTATTGCAGTGCTGTTGGGATTACTGATGTGGTGTCTTCATACCTTTGCTTTGATTAATACCACAATTAAAATATCTGTGTAATACTGAATCAGTTCTGCAATAAATTAGAAGAGTTACTTTGAAACCGCTTCAATTTATAGCATCACTTTTCATTCACAACGCTCGACTTTTGACATTTAAATTTATTCAAACAAACAAATCAAACTCAATTAATATAAAGTAACTGCATTGTTCGTCCGTGTCAAGCGAATAATTAACTAGGCTCGGATATTGCCCACAGGCGCGGGCTGTTCCCGCGGGCTTTACATGTATGTACACCGTCGCACTCAGACGCCGCTTGTTTATTTTGATTCAGTAACAAGATTCAATGCCTCGAGGCGTCACAGAGCATTCGAATAATCATTATCTGGAGATTGAAGCCACAAATAATTACACTAGATTAAGATGTATTTTTTTTAAGGTAGGGCACATACATACACAATGCCCTTATTCCACTAAGCCATCATCACATCACTCTATATCTCCTTATCCAAACAGATTCTACGTGACTAAAACACGATGGAAGTCTTTATACGAGTGATTTATACGAACATCAAATCGTGCAATTGAATCGTTCCGCGCAATCCGGTTGAAGCGTCTATTAGCTACGTATTTCGTTTACAGAGTATGGCAGCACTGGTAAAAAGTATTTACGGTGGCTCCTTCGCGATGCCTGTGCCTCGTGTAAATGTTCGCCTTGAGGATTGCCGCCATTAGTCTTTTTGATTGCACGCGTGGAACAGGATTTGAGGCGCGAAGTTTTTTGTTGGTTGGTATTTTATTTATTTTGTTAGAATAATTGGTAGGTATGTTGTCGCCATAACTTTTTCGTGCGGAGTAGTGGCAACACTCAAAACAAGATGGCGAAGAAATCGGCGACGTATGGTGCTACGGTTTTCATTACTTACTTTGTCTCTGCGCTTCGAGCTGACAACAGGTCGAGAAATACAACTGGTCTTATTATTGGTTTGTGGTCAATTATGTGATTTATATTTGGTATGTATAATCATGATGAGAAGAAAAATATAATACTGTATGTAGACCTACCGCCCTTTTATTTACTAATGTCGTGTTTTTTGCATTATCAGAAGTGGGATAGAGAACAGTGTTCACAGCATGTCACCGCGAGGCCGAAAGCGTAACCGAGCAACAAGGAGAAGGTCACCTTCGACTACAAGTACCTCCACAACTTCAACAAGTACATCTTCATCAGGTAATGCCCGGCGCAGAAGGCGAAGGGCAAGGAAAACACCACCCGTGAGTCAAAATGTGATTTTATCATCCGTAATACCAGAGTTTGATCCCTTAATGGATAATATTAATATGTGGATAAATGTTGTTGAGGCAAATGCCCGTGCGTTTAGTTGGCCAGACGAAATGATCAGATTTCAAGCGTTACAAAAATTAAGGAAAACTGCACAGACGTGGTACGGTTCGCTACAAAAAACCGAAACGTCGTGGACCACGTGGAAGTGGCGGCAATGGCGTGATAAGCTGTCCGCTACGTTTCAAGTGAAAAGAAATACTTTTATTTTATTAAAAGAATTAGTCGAAACCAAGCCTATTGATGGGCAATCCCTATATGAATTTTACTTTCAACAAAAATGTCGCATTGATAAATTAGCTTTAACATTTAGTGAACAGGACATTATTTCCATAATAGTTGGCTCGATAGGTGATAATAATTTATGTGTTGCCGCGGAGTCGGGTAGCTTTAGACATTGTGATGAGCTAGCTTCATTCTTACACAGTAAAGTTCATGAATTGGATAGGAAAACAACGTCAACCAGAAACTATAATCTGAAACATTCTTTATCACGAAACATATCACTCCCGGGGAATAATAGTAACGAATCCGTATCTACCGGCAATAGTAGCAACAATATCGGACCCAGTGTACAGAAAAGTGGAGATGGTTTACGTTGTTTTCGCTGCGGTGAAGCGGGACATAAACGAAATAATTGTAATGTGAAGGGTAGTTTAAAGTGTACTTTTTGTAGTAAACTGGGTCATGTAGAATTGGCCTGCATGACTAAAGAAAGGACGAAAATAGAAAAGGACGTTGAAGTAAAATTAATTAACGAATCAAAATCGAAGCGGAAGTTTTTTAAGATAATTTACCTAAATGATTTAGAGTGTAATGCGTTCATTGACATGGGGAGTGATTGCTCATTAATTATGTCTGATTTGGTGAAACAATTTAATCTCAAACCGTATAGGTTGCAAAGCCCCGTGAATTTGTTCGGGTTTACAAATGATTTTTCCACGATCGTAATCGACGCTGTTGACGTCGCAATAAAAATTGATGAGGTAGAAATGTTGATCACTTTGTATATTATAGATAAATTATCTGGCTGCCAGGTGTTAATAGGAAGAAACTTTACCGAAGATAATCGAATAATGTATAGTCGCGTTGGGAATTCGTTGACATTTAAACAATTAAGTGAGTCTAATATAATTGGTAAGAATACACAGGTTTGCGCGGTCACCTCAAAAACATTCTCTGACGACCCAATTGTAAATCAAGTTTTGTCAAAGTACCCTCAATGTTTTTCTACTGATTTGAGTAATTTGGGGAAGGTGCCAGGAGTTGAATTAGAAGTTGAATTGATTACTAGCAAACCTGTGTATCAACGGCCATATCGTATGTCTGATAGTGAACGGATCATTACGCGAGAGATTGTCGAGGACATGCTTAAAAACGGTATTATTCGTTATAGCAATTCGCCGTACGCCAGCCCCGCGCTGCTCGTAGATAAGTCGTCCGGTGAAAAACGACTATGCATAGATTATCGACGGCTTAATAGGATAACAGTGAAAGAAAAATATCCAATGCCATTAATTGAGGATCTTATTGATAGATTACGCGGATGTAAATATTACACAGCCCTAGATCTTAAATGTGGTTACCATCATTTGATGATTAAGGAGAGCGATACACATAAAACGGCATTCATCACTTTGGACGGTCATTATGAGTTTTTAAGAATGCCGTTCGGACTGTGCAATGGACCGGCCGTTTTCCAAAGGTTGATGAATTCCGTGTTAGGGAACTTAAGATTCGGTAGAATTATCAATTACATGGATGACGTCCTAATAGCAACAGAGACATTGGAAGAAAATATTTCATGTTTAGAGAACGTCCTAGAGCTTTTGGGACGAAATGGATTAACGGTCAATTTCAAAAAGTGTTCATTTTTTAAAGAGCATATACAGTTTTTAGGTTATGACATATCAAAGGATGGTATCCGCCCAAGTGTTAAGAAAATCAAGGCTGTTAGTGACTACCCCACTCCAAAATCAGTTCATGCAGTAAGACAATTTCTCGGGCTGATAAATTATTTCCGTAAATTTATTCAAAGTTGTGCAATGATTAGTCTCCCTTTAACTGACTTGCTTAAGAAAAATGTAGTCTGGTGCTGGCAAGATAAACATGAACAAGCATTCCAAAAGTTAAAGAAAATATTAGTAAGTAACGCAGTATTATGCATTTTTAGTCCCAATTTGCCTACTTATTTATATACAGATGCCAGTCGCGACGGCTTAGGATGTATTTTAGTGCAGGTTACTGAGGATGGAGAAAAACCAGTTCATTTTTATAGTCGTCAAACGAGTTGCGATGAGAAGAATTATCACTCATTTGAGTTAGAGTTGCTAGCGATAGTGGTAGGATTACAAAAATTTAGACATTACTTATTAGGGTTGTCATTTAAAATCATAACGGACTGCAGTGCTGTCCGATATGCATTAAGTAAACAAGATATAGTACCAAAAATTAGTAGATGGGTCTTACAAACACAAGAGTTCACGTTTGAGACGGTACATAGGCCAGGACCTCAAATGCAGTACGTTGATGCGTTGAGCAGAAACCCTGTCGCTACTATGAATGACAGTGATGTAGTTAGTAATAGAGTGCTGTCCATCACCGAAGGTGACTGGGTGCTTTCTGTTCAACTGCAAGACCCCAGCATTTGTTGCATCCGAGAAATTTTACAGTCAGGACAAGCCGAGGTACACAAACAAATTTTTAATAACTATGAACTGTTAGGAAATAAAGTTCATAGAAGAACTGAGTTTGGTCGGCGTTGGCTAGTACCTAAACAGTGTATCTGGCAGATAATCAGGACCAACCACGATACTATAGGTCATTTTGCAGTAGACAAAACTGTAGAGCGTATTAGATCTACGTACTGGTTTCCACGCCTGAAGAAAACTGTGACAAAATATATTAAAAATTGCCTTCATTGCATTTATTACAAAAATGTTCATGGGAAATTGCCCGGCAAATTATTCCCAATACCTAAGTATGCACGTCCATTTCATACGTTGCATTTAGACCATCTAGGACCTTTCGTAAAAACTACTAAGGATAATTCGTATTTATTAGTAATTGTAGATTCTTTTACAAAATTTGTATTTATTTTGCCAGTGAAAAACACAAAAAGCATAATAGTTGTGAATGAATTAGATAAAATATTTAAAATATTTGGCAACCCCAAACGGATAGTATGTGACGCCGGTAGCGCATTTACATCCAAGTTGTTTACAACTTATTGTAAGGATAGAACTATTCGACTTCACGTCATAGCCACAGCCGTACCACGTTCGAACGGGCAGGTAGAACGCTATAATGCCACAATATTAGAATCATTACGCACATTAAGCGCAGACAGTGATAACAACAAATGGGATCAGCATGTAGCCACGGTTCAACAGGGAATAAACAGTACTATTAACAAGACAACCTCTGCAGTACCGAGTGAAGTCTTTTTCGGGTATCGGTTAAGGATGGACAAGGACTTGACGGTTGATGATGAGGAGTCAACAGTTGATGTGACGTCATTACGAAACACTGTTGACGCAAGAATTAAAGAAAACGCCGGAAAGCAAAAAAACTGCATTTGATTCAAAACGAAAAGCAGCACCAGAATACAATGTTGGCGATCTAGTGGTCATTAGAATACCGAGCCAATCGAACGATGGTCAGAGTACTAAACTTCTACCAAAATATAAAGGGCCATTTCAGATAAAGGAAAATTTAGGAAAAGACAGGTATAGAGTCAACGATATGAGAGGAGCAGAGAGGTCAACAAAACGGTACGACGGCGTTGCTCATGTGGAAAATATGAAGCCATGGATTAATATATCCAACAATGTTTAAGCTCAAGTTACTGGATTCCGGATGTTGTCGAAAAGGTATAACCATTCTATATGTCTGATATATAATTTCTATATATGTTTAATGTATATATGTTTACATCATAATTCTAGCAAAAATTGTGATCTATATATTTCACCTGTTTATACTCATGAGTCTGGTGCAAATGCTTCTAACAGACGACCGGCCACGGCAAGTGGTTTGACGGGCAACAGACATCGTAATGAACACTGTTGCTTGTTGGAGTGCATGGTAATACACAACCCCAGGGGCCAAAGGTGCTGGTGGTTCAAACCATGGGATACGAGCGGGATAACCGGCGATGGCATATCCCAAAGCTCAACACTCTGGAGTCGCTACTGTCGTGAACTGGTTACTGTTAAGAGGTGAACTGTAAAGGTTGCATTCATATTGAGATACATTTTCTTAGTGAAGTGTATCCAAGTGTGAATGCTGCTCATAAATGTGGGACTTTAATATATCTGGTCTAAAGTAAGTGTCTGTTCACAGCCATGCACCAGACTTGGACGTGGTCCGGGGGCGAACACGTCTGCAGGACGGCCGGATGTTGTCGCCATAACTTTTTCGTGCGGAGTAGTGGCAACACTCAAAACAAGATGGCGAAGAAATCGGCGACGTATGGTGCTACGGTTTTCATTACTTACTTTGTCTCTGCGCTTCGAGCTGACAACAGGTCGAAAAATACAACTGGTCTTATTATTGGTTTGTGGTCAATTATGTGATTTATATTTGGTATGTATAATCATGATGAGAAGAAAAATATAATACTGTATGTAGACCTACCGCCCTTTTATTTACTAATGTCGTGTTTTTTGCATTAGGTATTAAATTTTGAAATTTACATTTCACAATTTACGCGAGATAATATTTGCGTATTCTTAAATAAATGTAGGTATATTCAAGTACAATAATGTGTCCAGGAAATATTTATTTTTTCGAGTAATTTGTATAGGTTTAAATTTTTCTGCTAGAAAATGCTTACGTAAACGTAAATAACATTATGAATAGTCAAGTACATAATCAAAGTCCATGAGTATTAATCGTGTTTTACAAATACTCAGTTAATATTAGTGTATAAAAATATTAATCGTATATGTCTATTTAAACGCATAGCAATAATTTAACATTATAACAATAATCCAGAAGCCGCGTTCAGTCGTAATTGCACGCCGCGCAGTGAAGCCAAAAAATCAACAAACATCCCGCACTCACCGCACTTCCCACCCGCATAATGTTGCTAGTTAAAAATGGTTTACCACTTTTTGGGGTAAATGTTCAGTAAGAAATTATGAAATCATTATTGTTTATTTCTAGCAGTAACATGTATCTTTATATATATTAACGATGGAAATAGACGTAATTAAGTAGGTGCTTAAAATAAAACGCGATTCCATCAGCAGTAAGTTAATGTTTATTTCTTTATAAGTTAATAATTTTTTTTTTATGTGTGTCGTTGCGTTACAATTACGAAGTTCTGGAATCGATTCTTAGGACGGATAAGAAATATATTATATTTAATATCCCTTTTGTTGAATCATTTTTTTAAATATTGTCTGAAATGGGGGTGTACGCGGTACACCTCTGCCACCGCCACGTGGCTAAATATGTTTTTAGTATCTAACATCGTCGGCAAAATGTATGCCTATGATTCATTTGGCTTCATCATTATACTACTAGGAATAAAATAATATCTCGACTTTAACTATCTACTACTGCGTCATACATATAAAAGCGTCATTCCATACGGATTTTAGTAATTAAATGTGGTAAAAGTACTTTCGTCAGCGTAACTAAGTAGATAAGTCATTATGTAATAAGTAACTAAATTAATAAGAGTTAGAACAACTAAGATCTTAAACGTTTAAAGGATATAAAAGATTGTATATCTAAAAAAAGGTCTAATAACATTATTATACCAATTTGTAAAGAAATCTTAATTCAGCAAAAAAAAAAACAAGTCAGACTGTCATATTGGCCCTTCAAACATACTTAAAGTACGAATGTAATACGTACATACATCCCCAAACTCTAACAGACAAAACATTATGACGTTTTAATTTAATAGATTGATGATGTTACGCAGTGTGTAAAGAGCTTATGATAAAGTGCTGAGCGGCGCGAAGGTTTGTGTACGCGCCCTAATTTGAACAGTGCGCGTGGCTCAGGGGTGGCCTGTCATATGACGGATATTTAATAATATTTGGTTTTTTAATGTCTCATGTTCGATGACATTAAGTTATAATGAATACTTTTTTAAAGTAGCTCAAGTTAGAGAAGTCAATTTTATGTATGTAATACAAAGGTGTGATCACTCACTAGATTTAAAGAAATATTCTATCTATCTATCTCTATCTATATCTTGTCACAAGCATACCACCGCATTGAAATCCGTCCGCTACTGAAAAGGACCGACATGATTCTGATAAAAAAAGCACCGTAACTCCTATATTTCCCAGGCACGGGTAGTAGAGGTGTACCGTGTACACCCGCATATCGCCGATAATGTTAGCCTATTGTCTTCCCCAGACACCACAGTCCGGTCTTCTTCTTAGCGTTTCGACGGCAAACATGCTAAAGTTATATGGAAGCAGCCCAGAATGCGGCCACATTGACTGCATTGTCGGAGGCAGCCATCAAATCCTGCTGCGTAGACGTGTTAGGGGATGCGGAGCACGATATAAGGTGGGACATCGTTTGGTTACGCCGCACAAACACCCTAAATTGGTACCGTCCGTTAATCCCCACCTGAACATGTTTTCCTTGCTGCGGCCAACCTGGGTCCGAAGTCTATTTAAAGATTTCTAGATCGGCCATGGTAATTTATGTCCAGGTGGAGGACTCTCAGCAGGTGAAACAAAAGGATTTGGTAGGGCTATTTCTTCCTTCCAGAGATTGCACCTCGCTTTTGTTGGCTCTAAGGTTAATGGTTCGACGCACTTAATAAAGCTCTTACGGCTTTCCAGCCTTTGCTCCACTGGGTTGTGGCTATGCATGGGGTGCCGTGGGTCATTAACCATTTTACCTCTCTACAGAGCTCGCACAGCCTCGCAAACATCTAGGGACGCAATGCCAGCCAGTGGATACAACAGTTTTACCGGAGTCGGTTTCAGACAGCCCGTGATAATCCGGCAAGTTTCATTCAGTGCTGTATCCACTAATCCAGTGTGGGTAGAACGACTTCACACAGGGCACGCATATTCCTCAGCAGAGAATGCTAGAGCCAGGCCAGATGTCCGTACTACTTGTGGCGAGGCTCTCCACTTGGTTGTAGTTAGAAGTTGTAGTAAGTTATTAATAGTTTCGCAATTTTTCCTATATGTAAGGGTCCTGTCCAGAATGATTCCCAGGTATTTAGGGTAGCGGTTGTGGACTATAGGCACAGCCTGCCACGTGATGTTGAGTCTTCGGCCCGCTTAGTTGTTGCGTAGATGGAACACACAAGACTCGTTCTTGGAACGGTTAGGATTGAGAGAATTGTTCTCATAGTACAGACTCAAAGCGCCAAGAGCCATGGTGGCCATGGTTAGCCTCTTCTTTATCAAAGTTCTTGGCTTGGGAAGTTAGCGCGCGGTCGTCTGCGTAAATAAGTCGTGTTAGGGCTAGAAGGTTGGTCGTTGGTATATATGTTAAATAGGAGCGGTGCTATAACACTGCCCTGCGATAAGCCGTTCTTTGCAATTAAGGATTCTTCGATAGAAAAACTACTCTTTGTCCGACTTTAGATTCGTGATCTCGCCCCGAACTATGCCAACGATGCATTCGACGTCACAATGAACCTAGGTCTTCCCAATTATTTAATATGAGATTTACATTATTACACACCAGTAGACCAATAAGGAAGTCAATAGAATATTCTTTAGAGAGATAAAGATTACCAAGCCGTATCACTATTGCACAACTCCCACATACTATCTAAACGAACACCTATTACATTACACTACAAGCCCTTGTAGCCAAACAATAAATCAATTCAATAAGTGGAAAGCACCGGGTCTCAGTAATCCGATTTCGATCTACTCTATACAGTCCGCTAGCCTGGAGCCGATTTGGCGATTACATTTTAATCCCAGTTCTGATTTGGCAATCTGACCAATTGTTTTAATATGACTAGTATGTTGTGGTTGATTGTACTTTCTGGTACGAAGTTGCCAATTTATAATTAAAAATTTGAATTTTTGCAATAAGAGATAATGTTTGAAGCATTATTTTTTTTTAAATGTAGACCCAAATTTGGAAATTAATTCACGAGTCGTGGGAGCTTTTACAAACGTGGATTTTACTTTGTAGTTTTGACCTTATAGTGGTATAAGATTAGGGATTCAAGATCGATAAAATACTTTAACGCTGACGATGACTCAAGATATCAATAAACTTTTGGATTCCAAATCCAATAGAACAGACTTTTGAATCGATTAGTTCAATCAATCAATCATTCATTCAATCAAATCAATATCTGAAACATCATTTCTTATTTAAAGCCTTACATGAATATATGTACATAAGAAGTTAAAGCATCTTATAATTAAATTCTTTCCAAAATAAGGTAAGTCACAGCGAAGACAGAATTCCACGAAACATTTCTTTACGCCGTTTCGCGTTTAGAGAAAATAATTCAGTCTATTCTAACCCTAGCGATTCCTTTGAGGAGATTAACCGTAGGGCTGTAGGGCCGAGGCGCGTTAATTACTAGCGTTTACGTCGGTCATTGAGTATTGGAAGATAACTATGTAAGCGAATATGATCGCTTACGATGGGCCTTATAAGAAGCCTCAAGATCATCCAAAGGATAATGGAGAGAGCTATGCTCGGAGTCACCTTGCATGATCGAATCCGAAACGATAAGATCCGCAGGAGGACCTAAGTCACTGACATAGCATTCAGAATTGCTAAATTAATTGGCAGTGGGCGGGGCACATCGCTCGTAGAACTGACGGGCGTTGGGGCAGAAAGGTTCTGGAGTGGCGACCACGTACCGATGGAGTGGGCAGGGCCCCCACAAGATGGACCGATGACCTGGTGAAGGTCGCGGCTAGAAGTTGGATGCGTACAGCATTAAGCCGGTCGTTGTGGCTGTATTTAGGGGAGGCCTACGTCCTGCAGTGGCCGTCTTTCGACTGAAGATAGTAATAACTATATACGATCACACATTCGACACTTAGCCCCGCTTCTAAATAAAATTCGACGGGCGATTTAGCGCAGTGGTTAAGAGCATAAGCCACTCCGCCCACTGTGTCTAATATTCGCGGGTTCGATTCTCGAACGGGACAAATCTTTGTGTGATCCACAATTATTTGTTCCGGTCTGGGTATTTGTGTATGTAAATTTTCATGTTTGTAAAACGCACCCACGATACAGGAATAAATCCTAGTGTGGGGATTCGTATTATAAAAAAAATATAGATCTATTTATCTATACCATAACGCCGAACACTTCTCTAGTTCAGCGGCTCGTCACACAAAGAGCTCATCCCATTGGGACTAGCGTGCAAGGTAGGCGGAGAATACAGACTTGCAGCAGGTTCTTTCCGTACAAACCTCTAGCTTTATTCATTCATATAAATTTGATGAATTTACAAATATATTTGTTTACATCGTCCGCTTAGTTTCACACACATTTCGTCGACGGTGTTAAGTCGAGGCGAGTTTACTGCTTACAATTCCAGATTTATTTCGGACTGATACTGTTAAATTTTCGATAGAAAACAACACTTTTTCCGACCTTTGAACACAGAGCCTCGTGTTCTCTGCGCGCTTTATACACCACTAGACAGACCATTGTCACTTAGCCTTGTTTATAATATATAAAAATAATATCAGCCTCTACTGTCCCACTGCTGGGCAAAGGCCTTCTCTTACAAATCGAGGTGAGCGAGATTAGATCATACTCTACCACGCGGACCCAGTGTGGATTGGTGGATGCAGGTTTGTGGCCACCTGCTGGGAGAACTTATCAAGCCGCCTACAAGGCTTCCCACTTGGCTTACCGACTACCAGATTACGTGGTTACCGGGACCAACGGCTTAGCGTGCCTTCCAAAGCAAGGAGACGCTCGAATAAGAAAATGCCACAAACGGTCACCCATCTCAGGCCGACCGAGTCAAACGCTGCTTAATGAGAACTGTTCGATAGAAAAGCATCACTTAGTCAAAGATTTGCTTCAAATCTACCACCACACGCTGGTCTATACCAACCTTAGATACCAACGATGCAACTAAAACTTGATAATGACAAAATCTTACGTAAAATTTATTGTTATTAATAATAAGAATTCAGTTAGAATTCTATCTTACCATGACCAAATAGACCGTGTCTTAGCTGAAGGGCAAGTCAAGAGTCTCCGTAACCGGCGAGTGTGTATGAGACGAACTATGAGAGTGGAGGAAGCCAGAGAGGTATGTAAGGAAATAACCTGTTGGAACGCTGTACTCTCTGCCTACCCCGCGAGGGAGCTGGCGTGATGATATAAATAGATAGATAGTTAGAATTATTGAGTAGACGACCAATAACATCGTATAGTCCTCTTATTTTTTATATACGTCAATACAATTTGCATTTCAATAGAAAACATACTAATTACAACGGAACCTGCATTCACTGCACCAAGGCTTACTCAACGTTCACCAAAAAGAAAATTCACCCTCACCGAATGCGTACTAAAACGTAAATCCCCAATTAATTGTTACCCGCCTGCCGATACCCAAATTAAACATTTTGTCTTATTTAAAACTGAAATGAAGTTCATTTTGAATTCGTCCCAGTAATTACACAGTTTACGACGTGCAAAGCCTCAAATGGTCGGCCATTTTGATAAAATGGCAGCGCGTCCGTTGGGAATGGCCGACACGGATGAAACTTCAATGGCTAATCTTTGACTGTATAAAATTAATCAATGCATTAATTATTCAAGTTTTATTTTGTTTGAAGAAGTTGTTTTTAAATTATCTGTATGCTGTTTGAATATTAACTGCCATAAAACTGTTAAGAAATCTCTGTGAGTGTGTTCTATTAAAATTATACGAATAATCTAATCTGATACATACATTAGACAAAGTAATGGTGAAAAACGAGTATATACCTGTTTCACATATTAATACTTTTTAATTTAAGAAACAAGATCAAATAAAAAATAGATATCCTGTAAAACTGAAGTGGGCTGTTAAACATCATTTTAATCAAGTACCTATGAAGTTAGGAACATAACTATTTCTAGTTCTCTAATCAAGGTCTTAAGCTGAGGTCAAGGTCTTAGTTAGCTAAAGTCCGACAAGGATCTTTTGGCGCATGGATGATATTCACAGGAGCGTTGGTGTGAAATTAGGGTCACCATTTAGTAAAATTTTCCTAAATCCAAGGAACTATTTCAATAGGTGAGTCGGCATGGTGTAACTAATTAAGAGATTTTACTAATTAAAAATAGAACTTGGGTAAATTTCATAGCAAACGGCAACTCTGCGATTGTCATGAAGTGGCATTTCCCTTAATGATACGAGTAGTGTTAGTTCCGATTTTGGTCACGGGCCAAAAGATCCTTATCGGACTATAGTACCTACCTAGGTATGTCATTTGAATTCAGTGTCAGTAAGTATTAAAAACTGGATACGTATAGCACAAAGTTGCCGTAGCGACCTTTAAAGAAGCCTTTGTGGTGCAATGGAATACTTTCGGCTGATGAGAAAGTTTCTCAATACACCTCACAAATCTTGGTCACTAGAAAATCCAGAACCATCTCAATAAGTGAACAAAAAACTAATCGCACCGATTACCGGGCCGCATCCAAGGTGATTGGAAAAATTTTCCTCCATCCAACTTTTTAAATTGGATCCAAGTTTGCCACCGTTTGGCTCGCGGACAAAAATCCAATCCGACCCGACTGGATAATACGATCAGCTCAATACTATTAAATTGCATCTCTGAGAAACATTTACGTAAGTTACAAAAGGACGCTATTTTTGTAGTGCCTTTAGAGTTTGCAAATGCAGTGTTTTGGAATTACAGTGTTTGCCAATTTGATTGCATGTTGCATTTGCATAAAACTTTATTGCAGCATTACATATTTCCCGTGTGCTAATCGAAGAGTGTTAATTTGCATCTATATCTAGTTTGATCAATTCACATATATTTTTTATTCTATTTCACCATTTATTATTTGCCATGTCAAAAAGTCATATTCTTACTTCATCGAAGTTTCAGATCTATTGAACGAGAAACTACTTAATTAATTTCATTTGGAACTGCTTCTGACATATTAATTTGTCGATTGCGGAAACACGTAAAATCGGGTCTACGGCAAAGCATTCCAGCGAATAAATTTCAAGATATGCGGCAAAATATATCGACCGACGACCAAACATGTTTTATTAAACACAGGCTTGCCAAATACCAAAGAAAATTAAATACTAATTATGTACCCATAGAGCCGATTTCAAGTGTAACTTTAACCTATGTTAAGAGGATAGTCATAAAATTAAAAATCTGTATAACACAGAATAACTTAGCAAGAACGTAAGCCAACAATCACCCACCACTTCCCTTGGCCGGTCTTCCTCAGTTGTCTCAATGTCGACGCTCTCATCACTGTCCCGATCACTCTTGAATGATCGCGCGGGTGATGACGGCGGGGGTGACCTGAGTGGTGACCGAGTAAGTGGTGATCGTCTCGGTGAAGACATTACTGGAGACCTAAAAGTGATGACGAGTTAAAAAAACTCTGCAGCATTGAGACCTTCCTAAAGAAGCTTTGTTATTAATCAGGCTTTTAAATTTGACTTGAAAGAAGCGAATCCTTTTAATATAACAACGAGATCATCAAATATGTTCTATTTTCTAGTTTTTTGACGTAGAAACGGTCCTTTCTACGTCAAAAAACAAAGAAATGTGTTGGAATTAATGAAGGCTAAGTGAACTTAACCAAACAATTCTTTCTGATACGCTATACAGAGGATACAGCAGGTTCCAACGTCATGGTAGACTTAATTAACCCTTCAACCGCTCAATTCTATATCTAGTGGCGTGCCCCTAGCGCCCACTTCATAAATCACTTCTATGACAATTCTTTAGCCGCTTTTTTAAGTTTGAGCATTGCGCATAACTGGAGAGAAAACTAACATACGTATTGAAAAAAAAAACCATAAAATTTTGTCGAATAAATACGATAGGGGCGGTACAAGCACGAAAACATTTATCAGATAAATCCGAAAGAAGCACTTAAAACGTCAAGTCTTCCTATTTAGAATTTTTACTCGAATCTGAAGTAGGGGTAACCTGTTCGGTGACCTCGCCGGCGACATGACTGGTGAGAGCTGGGGCGACTCCACCCGATGTCCCCGTACTGGACGGAAGGCACGAGGCTCCTCTATTGAGTTCACACTGCTTAAAGCAGTCAATGCTCCTGAAAATAATTAGGCTATTGAGATTTCTGTGAAGCACTCTTTAGTCTAGGATCCATAAAGTTTTTGAAAAAAGAGAAATTAATTTAGTAAGAGAAAATTAAGCCATAAAAAGTTTCAGAGTACCTACAAGTTAACTATCTATATCATCATTGACGTCACGGACGTTGAGTCAGACATAAGCTGTTTATGTCTAGTGTTTGAAATAAATAAAAAATTGCAATTATAAAGAATCAGTTTATTGTATAAATGTACAGTTTAGTTGCAGAACTAGCATCTATTGTTATACAGTGTTTGTGTCCTGTGAACTGAATAAAAACTAAAGACTTAATATTTACAATTAACAGTGTCGTTCTAACCTACCCGAAACTTAATAGTTAATGTGTTTAACAAAACAAAGGGCTAAAAATACGAGAATAATAAACGCTGTGCTCATTTGCGGTTTACGTGCGGAGCGCTTGACGTGTTGTCGTATTATGGTGATAGTATCACATAAAATAGCCGTAACCACTTTTTTATAATAGACTACAACGCCATCTACCAAACGAAGTGTTATCTATTAATAAATCGATCTATTGATTGAGGTTTAGACATGGGAGGAATAAAATGCGGTACATGCAGTAAGTTCCTATCACCTATAGATGGCGCTAAATGCACTTAGTGTGGTGTTACTTACCACCGGGCTTGCGTATCACTGCCACAATCAGGACGAATTCCCCCCCCCCCCCGTGGCGCTGCTCAGGATGCAGTGAAAAATGTAACCACCGACTGGAAGCAGAGAGCAAGCAACGGAGGAACCAGGCCGTTGCGTACCAGCCGCTGTGGAAGTGATAACGGACATCAACGAAGAGCTGCGTCGGATTGGCGGAGAATTACGTGCCGTTCGTGCGGATTTCCAGGCATTGCGAGAAGAGGTAGCGGAGCTGCGGAGTATCAGTACCCGAATTAATAACCTGGAGATGAGGGTCTCTGCCTTGGAGCAAGCGAAAACGGACCTAACCACAGACAGTCCCTCTAGCTTAGGAGAGACCGTTGACAAGCTGAAGCAGGACCTGAATGATCGCGACCAAGATCTGTTGGCAAATGACATCGAGATCACAAATCTCCCGGAAAGTGTGGGAGAAAATCTTACTCACACTCTAAAACTACTGGGTACTAAGTTGGATGTCAGTATCGATGAATGCGACATTGTGAGCGTGGAGCGTGTCGGAGGTCGGCATATAAATGCGCTGAACTCGTCGGGCCCGACCGTGGGCCGGCCGTGCGCGGTGGTGGTACGCCTGGCGCGACGTGACAGGCGCGACGCGCTGCTGCGCCGCAGTGCGGACACCAGCGATCTCGGGTTGCCTGGGCAGCAGACTCGCTTTTACGTTAATGAGCGCCTGACCAGATATAATCGCGCGTTATTTCGGCAAGCAAGAGACGTTGGACATCAAGCCGGGTGGAAATATATTTGGACAAACAGAGGCCGAATTCTCGCGCGATGCAAGTCTGGGGACAACGTCTGCCGTATCCGCAGTGAGGGTGACATTGGCAGATTTTTTAGTGCAAAGTAACTATCTCATAAATGATATTACCTTTTATATATTGTTGTTATTGTCGGGTTTAGTTTTTTGGCTATCTAGTTACTGGGCTTATTCAGTTTGTAGTTTTAGTAAACAAATATTTTTTAATGATAACTTGTACATCGTAGTCGCTGTCATACATATGGTGATAAATTTATATGCTAAGCACACACACATTGTAAATAATAGAATTTTAACTTTTTATCTCGAAAAACCTTATCGTAATGGACAACTTGTATTATACATAGTTATATTTATCGAATATCGCCAGCTGTTAACATGTTATGTGTACAGATACATTAGGGAATTTACGGTTACTTGTACGCGGCTACTTGTAAAAATAATAAGAAATAATGTTTTTAATCAATATAATAAATATTTTAATCTATACAAATGCAAACTAAGAACTATTTAAAATAAGGACTATTCAATGCAGGCTCGCTGGCAAGCAATCATGATGAATTTGTGATTGCAATGAATAATCACTTGGTACATGTTATGGCGATCAATGAAACATGGTTACGAGCGGGAGAGGAGGGGCGGGCGCCCAATGTCGCCGGCTATCGTTTAAAGCACGTACCGCGTTCTGAAACAGTACGCAGGGGTCGTGGAGGGGGGGTAGCTTTTTACATCTGAGCAGGGATAAGTGCACAAGTTAGATCTCACCCTACTCACCGTGAGGTCGAGCAGCTCTGGATTATCATAACTATAAATAAGAAAAAACTCCTCATAGGCACCGCATACCGACCTCCCCACGGAGGTCTTGATCTTGATCGTTTTCTTGATGCTATGACAGAGAGTATCAGCTCGCTAGCCCCCTACGATAAAGTGGTATTGCTCGGAGACTTTAATGTTAATATGCTTCTCAAGAATAACTCTAAATCAGAACGAGTCATGCAGTTTTTAAATCATTTTGGGCTTGAGCAATTAATAACGAAACCTACCCATTTTGTAAACGAGAGTTGCTCTCTGATCGACGTTATATGCACTGATAGTCCTTCTAGAAATGTTCAGGTTGATTCTAACAGTGAGTTGGGTCATCACTCATTTATTACTTGTGAGCTCATATTTAAAAAGGAAAAGGTTAGAAATAAACTAGTTACGTATCGTCCAATGAATGATATAGTGTATGAGCTATTCAATAATGATTTAGAATCGATCCCTTGGCACTCTATATTAAGTAGTTCAAATAACGTTGATACAATGGTATCTATGCTCAATAGTTATATTGTACAGCTATTCGATTTACATGCCCCCTTAGAACAGAAAAAATGTGGTAGTCTCCCTACACCGTGGATTACCGATACAAGGATAGCCTTAAGGAAAAATAGTCTTCTGACGCTGAGAACCTGAGATTCATTGAAAAGTGATATAGTGGGGTAAGGAAAGGGTCGTTTAAGCATTGTTTTTAGGACTGCCCTCTGAGCTCTTTCTAAACGAATAAGGTGAGAGGTGGCCGCATCACCCCATGCTAGGATGCAGTACGATAATATTGACTGACACAGGGAGAAATAAATTGTCCTTAGGAGGCTAATTTGGGCGACGTCTCTGAGAAGTTTCAGATAGTCTCTGTAGATACTGTGTCGAATGCCTTCGCCAGGTCCAGGAAGACTCCTAAGCACCTTTCACCACTGTCCAGGTGTTGAGAAACAATATTTGTTAGCAGTGAGATGGCTTGTTCTGTCGACTTGTTCTGTCGAAAACCGTATTGCTGATTAGATATAATATTATTTGACTCCAGAAAAGAAAAAAAACTGCTTATTAACAATTTTCTCGAGTAATTTCGAAAAAGAGCTAAGTAGGGATATAGGTCTAAAGTTGCTGGGATGGTCAGTCCACCTCCTTTATGAACGGGGGTTACTAGGGCAGTTTTCCAAATTTCAGGGAAAATCCCAGACGAAAGACTTAAATTGAATATATGTGTTAGTGGTTCTACTATATATTTTTTAATATGTTTAATTAATCGGTTACATATTCCATCAATTCCTGGAGCGCTCTTGTCTTTTAATTGGGAGATTAAGCGTTCAACATCAGATGATGTAATAGGGTGAAAGAAAAGGGATTGAACCTGAGAGGAAGAAGAGCTAATTTTACCAGCCAGAGAGTTGAGATTCGTTGAGTTCTTCTAGAATTTTATTAGCTAGTTTAGATCCAATAGAAGAAAAGTACAGATTACAGTAGTCTAATGAATCATTCACATTGTTCTTGATATTGCAGAGATCGTGGGAACTATTTTTAGGAGGAGCTGAAGATGTGATATGCTTGATAGCATCCCAGAGCTTTTTTGGATTATTTTGGTTAGGTATCAGTTGGTTTTCATCGTATTGGTTTTTAAGCTTTCGCAGAAGTGCACGGTAAAAGTTCCTGTATCGCTTATAAATCAGAGACTTAGATGGATCTTTAGGATTTTTCCTTGCATCTAAGTGGAGCCTGTCTCTATGGATGGAGTATCTAAGTAACCCAGGAGTCATCCATGGTTTTAACAGAGCCTTCGCACGGCTGATTTTTATAGTTTTTGAGTGGCTTTGTACTAACGAAGTTAACTTGGATACAAAAATGAGTGAGGCTTCTGAGGGACAAGTATTTTCCAAGACCGGAGACCAGTCAATTTTCTGCACATCCGTACCCATAGCTTCAAGATCCAACTTCATTGAAGTTTTAGGGGATGCAGTTTTCGTTGGCGCTCAGTGGAAATACCGATCATTATTGGGTAATGGTCAGTTACTGTCGAAGAACAGACTATAGCCTCTGTAAGAACTCGGGTTTTTACGAAAATGTGGTCAATAATTGCATCATTGCGAGTTGGAGAATTAATTGCAGATCTATAGCCTAATTGAGCCATGAGACATAGGTAGTCTGCACATGTTTTACTATTAATAATGTTAATATTAATATCACCAATAATAATAGCATTCTGACTACCATATTAGAGATAACAGATTCTAGAGAGTCCAAGAAAGTATCAGTATTCCGAAATGATGGGGAGCGGTATATACCCAGTAGAGTTACAACATGTGGAATATAAACCAGCAGGGAATTAGCTTCCAATAAATTAGGTTCACTAATTGTTGCCTTCAAAGTGTCTTTGACATATATTACTACACCACCGGACTGGTTAATGAATTTTGTAGAAGAAAAGGATACATAGCCGTCAATTTGGCCGATTACTGAATCTTTCCTAATCCAACACTCAGTTAATACTATAATGTCATAAGAAACATTTAATCGCTTTAATAATACTAAAAAACTATTCAAATTCTGTTGTAAACTTCTTATATTAAGAGATATAATTCTAATTTCAAATCGAGATAGTACTGACTCACACTTTTCAGCATTGTATAATACGTGGCACTTAATATCAAAAGAATTATCTATATTATTTAAGATGTCAACAGATGCCATACCGAATAAATAAAATTACAAATATAAAATTAATTTTTTGCTTGAGTTTGGCCACGTAGAGAGAATTATTAACAACGATGTATTCAATGCTGAGAGAGTAAGTAGTATGCAATGTTTGATCAATTAAATGAGTCATTAAAAACAAATAGAGAAAAGAAGTAAACAAATAACCTTAAAACAATAAGTTGCTAATTTATGTTGTTTATTGGATGCCGCTGGTAGGCGAACGAAAAAAATTTGGAACAGTAGCTTCGAGTGGGCCAATGACATTGTCAATATCTTCAAGTGAGCGAATAGTTTGAACTGGGTAGCGTTTGTTATTAGAATTTGGAGCTTTTCGCACAAGTATGTTTCCATTACGTACCCAGCAGAAGCGAAAGTTCCTTAGCTTTGCCCTTTTCCTTGCTTCTCCAAATAATTTTCTATTCGTTTTTGACAATCGTTCATTGAAGTAGACAGTTGAAGAAGTTCCATCCACTATTCCATCGGATGTAAGCCCACGTCTCTTGGTTGCTGCCGTTATCAGTTAGTCTCTTTTGGTTTTACGTGCCAATTTAACTACTATTGGTCTTGGACGACTAGTTTTTTGCAGAGACCAATAATAAGTGCGTTAAGTTTTCGTTATTGCGTTCGGGAAGTTTTCTTAGTTGATATTGCTTCTGTGAGTTTATAACTTCCTGCAATGCACCTATCTTGGATTTCAGGAGGTTAATTTCGTCATCTTTCGCATTAAGTCTGTTAACGAAGTCATTCAATTTTTGGTCGAAGTTGGAGGATACAGTAGACAGTTGGGATTTAACTTCCACGACGTCTTGTCTCAGCAATATAATTTCGTTAAGCAGATCAGAGATTGAGGGTTCTTCGTCGCTGCTAACAGTGAAAGTGGCCGGCTTGCTGTGGCTACCACGAGACGTAGTCACGTTGTCGATTGAGAAAGAGCTGTTCAACGTGCGTATGGGCGTATTTGTATCGCTGACTTTTGGCCTAGCGCAGGTGCATGAGGGGCATATCCATTGATTTTTGTATGTGTCTGTCATTTTTTTAAAGTTATCTAAGGCGATGTTAAGACACCCTAGATCGTACGGTTGTTTACAGTATGAGCATTCCAAGTAAGAAAGAGTTATTAGTTTCTTACTGCACGCGCCGCACACAGAAGACATCTTCGGTTGCTGCTTACCATCCATAGTCCGAGCGTAATGTTGTTGATACCGCAAGGTCTGCGAGGTAGGGTTCGCGGGGCGCGCAAGATGTTCACGGCGAGCGATGCACTGTACAGTGGCGGGAGCGAAGCGGGCTTACCGCGGGTTGTCGTAGGTCAGGAACGGCGGTCGTTAATTAACGTTTTAAAATGAAAATTGCTATAACTTCTAAACTACTATATAAATCGAGAAACGGTTTTCACTATGCACACTATAGTTAGTTAGACTCAAATAATAACCAAAACGTTCTGTTAAATAATCACTTTTTATACCTTTCATCAATATAAAATTACGGAGTAAACGAAAACACGTCTGTTCTGATTAAGTACCGCACGGGTTTTTTTGACTGGGAATGCCTATGACGTCTGCTTCCTTCCACTTAGCGGGGAAGGTGCAGTTCGTCATGGCGGCGTTAAATATGGCCACTAAGAGGCAGATGAGTTGGGCGGGCAGGCATTTCAGAACGCGATTCGAAATGCCGTCAGAGCCGGGGGATTTCTTGGTTTTAAGACCCATAATGAGATCTTCGACCTCAGTTTGGGTGATAGGAGGTAAGGAATCGGCGGGGGGGAGGGATGCCCTGCGCTCGACTTCCCTGTCGACCGCGTCGACGTGGGACTGGTCGACGGACTGAGAGCAGGGGGTGCGCCTGAAGGGCGGGACAGCGGGGGCATGCCAGTCGTGGAGTTCGTTTTGAGGCTACGCGCCAGCTGCTAGTAGGCCAGGTGCGATGGCGCGATGCCCTCTAGGAAGTCACCCCACCGTTCCTCCCGGACCTCCGCGACACGACGCTTTACCTCTCGTTGTAAAGCGCGCATCCGGGCCCGATTGGCTTCGGTGGGGTAAGAGTCGTACGCTCGGATTGAGACATTCTTGGAACGAATGAGATCCCTAACATCGTCCGGCAGTCGAAAGCGGTTGAGGTAGAGATCTTCCGCCTCGACTTGCTTGGACGATCGACTGACAGCCGATCGGATGTGTTCGGTGAAGGCGGCCTGATCGGTGTCCTGAGGGGACGAGATGGAGTCCGAGCTGAGAGGGGGGGGGGAGGGTCGGCATCCGCCAAGGCCGTGCTTAGCGCATGCCAATCCACCACCGTCTTTTTGGGTCGCTGAGGGGCGGAAGGGGGGGAACCGAGTCTCATGACTACAGGACGATGGTCAGAGTCGAGCTCCTGGACTACTTCCAAGGAGTGCAGCCGTAAGGTAACACCCTTCAGAAGCGCCATGTCAAGGACGTTGGGTCGGTGGTTGGGATTGCCGGGATAGTGGGTAGGGTGCATAGGTGCGATGATGTCAAAGTCGAGGAGTGCTTCAAAGTCACTCCTGAGAACGAGTTTAGTGGGGGAAAGGTATACGGAGGCAATCACGATGGGCTGGTGCCCCGTGAGAGAGATGCGACAGACAGAGGCTTCGATGTTGGTGAGCGCAGGGGGATCGAGATGGATGCAATGGAGGGCCTCCTGTAGTAAATGAGAGTACCGCCCCCACGGGAGCCGATTCTGTCAGTACGCACGAGGTTATAGTTTGCGATTCTAGGATCGCGTTGTGCTCCTGCACTAGGAGGATATCAAGCTGGTGATCTCGGAGGAAATCAGCAACCTGCTCTCGCTGGGAGTGAAGGCCATCGGCGTTAAAAAACGCCAGGGATAGGTTGTGGGGCTTATGGCGGGGAGGTCGTAAATCCATTATTGGGTGCGGGGGGTTGGGTTCTAAGGGACGCTAGGACGTCGTAGACGTCCCTGTATTCCGCGGCCAGGAGAACCTGGTCCGCCAAGTTGGTGGCCGCGCGGAGTTGGAGGTCGAGTTCTCGGATTCTGGGGATCAACGCGGGGCTTATTACTGCAGAAACGTTCATGATCAGGTTGACGTCCTGACTGACGTTAGTGGGCGGAGGGGGACAAGCCGCCGCCGGCGGGATCGCCGGCGCGCGCTTTGGGGGGCGGGCAGGGCCTACTGGCGGGTGGGAGGCCGCGGTGTAGGGCAGCGGCTTCACCCACGCGTTGGCGCCAAGAGACGGCCTAAGCGGCGGGGGAGGGTGGGTCAGCTTTTGTGGGGCGCGGGAGTGCGTGGAGCTAAGGTCACTGGCGCTGAAGGCACCGGATGGGGGTGCGCTGCGGGCGCGGGGGGGTGTTGCGCTGAGGGCGCAGAGGGGGGGGGGGCAACCGCGCGGGGGCGGCGGCGGCGGCCGCCACCCCTCGTCCGGCCGCGCTTTCCCTTCGGGGCCCTGGGGCAACCGCGATAGTTCGCGGTGTGCCCCTTGGCGCCGCAGAGGACGCAGCTGGGGGGCTCGGCCGCCGTCTCCTTCGAACGGGCGCACTGGGACGTCGCGTGGTCCCCGATGCATTTTACGCACCGAGGCCGCGCGTGACAATTACGGGCAGAGTGCCCGTACAACTGACAGTTGTGGCACTGCCCGGCCGTGCCACGTTTGTGGGGGGCCTCTACAGAGAGGCCAGAGATGTGACAGACAGTCGTAAGGTTGAAGACCTTACGACCGGCCTCGGTGCGGTCTAGGACGACCAGCACCATGTCATAGGCCTCCTTGGAGCGCCCATTGACCATCCTGTGCACCTGGCGCACGGGAAGGTCCTGGGACTGGAGGTCCTCCTTTATGACGGCGGTGTCCAGCTCCCTAGGAACACCGCGGATGACTACCCTGAGCTCCCTTTCCTCCTCCAGGGTGTATGTATGATAAGCGATCTTATTCCGAGGACGCCACCTTGACGGCTATGCCTTGCGCGGTGGAACGCGCGTGCGTATAATTAATTTGGCGATTATCGCCTTGGAAATGCGCTCCCAGGCGCTCTTGTCCTGAATGACAAGCGGCGGGGGAGCGATAGACGGACGTGCGGGGCGCGCGAGAGGAGAGGCCCTCGCGGCCGAGAAAACCAGCGCTGTGATAGGGTAATATTATTGCCTTATCACTGCATATAGCTGAATGAGGGTCCCTTTTGCTGGCGAGACTTGGGTATTATTATTGCTTTTATTATTAATAACATTTTGTAATCTTGTGTAGGCCCTGGTTTCTCCAGAAAATAAAAATATTTTTCTTTCTTTCTTCTTTCTTTCTATCAAGCCAAATTCCTTGCTGGGTACTTAAGTTAACAAGAAGAAGAACCAAGGTCACTGACATAGCCCATCGGATTAGTAAGCTGAAGTGGCATTGGGCGGGCCACATAGTGTAAAGATTGGACGGACGTTGGGGCAGAATGATTCTAGAATGTCGACCACGAATTAGCACGCCCAGCATAAGACGGTCTGCCAAATGGACCGACGATCTTGCGAAGATAGCAGAAAGTCGTTGGATACAGGTGGCATCGGACCGGTTGCGCTGATGATTGATTGGCGAGGCTCAGTTCGGCGATGTTCAGCAGTGGACGAGTATACAAGGTGTAACATAATAAACGCAAGACCTCAGACACCCCGATTAGAGAATTGCTTCATAAATTTAAAACGAAAACCAAATTTTAAAATTTAAAGATTTTTACCCGTTTTTTAAGCAATTTTATACCCCAATTAACAATGAAACTTGTATGTGTATGTGTGTGCATTTGTGCATTTTGAGAAATATGGGTTAGGAATGCATTTGTAATCTCCTTATTGCTATGAATCCAGAATAAATTTAGTTTTTTATATCGCACTGAACTATAACGTACATTAAAAATAGTTGGAATCAATTCACTTATCGATTTAGAACAAACTACTTTCAGGTCTTGCGTTTCTTATGTTACAGCTTGTAAACTGACATGATGACTTAAGTTATATTCTCTCTTACCTGGTGTCCACAAAGTCGGCTTCAGCCAGGGTATCGTATACGGCAGGTGAAGTCTCGCCCCCCACACGTAGTCGGCAAGCCTGGGCACCGGTGCATGCGTGCTTAGTGGACTGGCCGCCGGCCTCTTAGCTTCACTGCCCCTTCGGACTCAGGCCTGCGGATTGGTGCCCTTCTGTAGCATCATTTTAAGCTGAACTTTTTAATAAGTTTTTGTTCCTTATTGTCTAAAGAACAAGCAGGTCAGGATAAGATGTTTAGGTTGTGATGAAAGAGGTATTAATGTTTGTAGTAGGACTGTATCGACCCTCCCGATGCCGTTACTTCCCTTCTTTGGAATACATTCGAATATTATATCCTATGTATGGTATCTGTAGATACCATACATAGGATTAGACACCGACCTCGCCGCCGAGGTCGAAGAATCGCTTGCCGCCGGCCGGGGCAGAGCACTACGGTGAGACACCTAGTGTATACCGTATTGACCCACACCCATAGCGACTGCCCAAGCCGAGGCAGTTTCTTCTTGAGGCGTCCTTATGGTTTGCCCCCTTGCCGTTCTGGCTCGAGCGTAGTGGTTGCACGCTCGACCTTTTGTCCGGTGAAGCTGTAAAGGCTCCGCGGCCAACAGCGTAAATCACTGTCACACACACACACACACACACACACACACACACACACACACACACACACACACACACACGCACGCACGCGCGCACGCACGCGCGCACGCACACGCACACGCACACGCACACGCACACGCACACGCACACGCACACGCACACGCACACGCACACGCACACGCACACGCACACGCACACGCACACGCACACGCACACGCACACGCACACGCACACGCACACGCACACGCACACGCACACGCACACGCACACGCACACGCACACGCACACGCACACGCACACGCACACGCACACGCACACGCACACGCACACGCACACGCACACGCACACGCACACGCACACGCACACGCACACGCACACGCACACGCACACGCACACGCACACGCACACGCACACGCACACGCACACGCACACGCACACGCACACGCACACGCACACGCACACGCACACGCACACGCACACGCACACGCACACGCACACGCACACGCACACGCACACGCACACGCACACGCACACGCACACGCACACACACACCAAATAATATAATAATATAGTCCAAAAATATGTAGAGGGTAGACAGTTTATTTTCACAACACAGATATCACAACACACAAGAGTACAAAGAATCCACAGAAGCGAAGGAGTATAACGAAGAGCGATAGATAGGAAAACAGTTCAGGCAATACAGAATAAATAACAAATAGCAACATGCGATCTCGTATTACTGAGCGTTCGGTAAGCAAGCGACACAGGCTTCGCGCGCGAGGTATGTGGGCCGACTGGGGGCGCGGACGACCGCTGCGCCGCCTGGTCTGCGCACGCGCATTGCGCGTGATCCTACTAGTTCTGCGCGTTTCCAATGCACAATATGATGACGTATATATAATAAATATTTTATTGTCTTAATAATTTTATTTCTATTGTAAATAGTTTTGGTTTGTAAGTAATTTTCTGTTATATTATTGATTGCGTGCATAAGTAGGCTACATCACTCCCCTCCAGAGACCGTCACTACGAGCGATAAAAATCAGGAAAATGAACTACGCGGCCTGAACGCGTCTTTCTGACGTCCTTCTGGGCCTCGGAATGAGGACCGGAACCTTGAGTGGCGTTGAAAGAGGGAGTAGGAATGGGGTTAGCAGATGGTGAAGAAGTGGGGTTGACAGATGGGTCGGACAGTATATAGGCCCGTTTGAGGCGGTGTATGGATACAGTGACACTTTTCCCTTTGACCAAGATTTTGAATGTCTTGTCACTACGCTCAAGCACTTCGTACGGGCCAGAGTAAGGTGGTTGAAGGGCACCACGCAATGCATCGTCCCTAATAAAAACGTGACTAGATGAGGTCAAGTCTTTATAAATGAAGATTTTGTCATTATTGTGACGTGCAGCTGGTGAAGGTTGGAGCTTAGAAGTTAATTGGCGAAGACGAGTGGTGAAGTCAGATATATCGGTGGAGTGGGGAGCCGCAGCCTGGAAGAATTCGCCAGGTAAGCGTAACGGCTCTCCGTAAACCAATTCAGCCGAGGATGATTGAAGATCATCTTTAAAAGAACTCCTAATACCTAACAGCACTAGAGGTAACGTGGTCACCCAGTTAGAATCCGCGTGGCACATTATCGCTGCTTTTAACTGTCTGTGGAATCGTTCCACTAGCCCGTTACAAGCTGGGTGATACGCTGTTGTTCGGCGATGCTTGAATCCGATCACTTTTCCTAGGTACTGGAAAAGTGAAGATTCAAACTGTCGACCGCGATAGGTGACAATATCCGTTGGACATCCAAATCTGGATATCCACGATATTACTGCCTTCCAACTGTTTCGGCTGTCATATCGACCATGGGAGTCACTTCCGGCCAGCGAGTGAAACGATCCACAGCATTAAAACAGTACCGGTATCCCTGAGAGATAGGAAGTGGGCCTATGATATCCACGTGGATAAAGTGGAAACGGGCGCGAGGTAGATCGAATGTGCCTAACGGTGACGACACATGACGATGTACCTTGGCGCGTTGGCCTGCCAAACATTGACGAGACCACCCTCGACAGTCCTTGCGCACTCCAGGCCAAACGAATCGCGTTGCAATTAGCTTGGCGGTGGCGTTGGCACCTGGGTGGCTGAAACTATGTAGGCTGTCAAAGAGTTGTTTCCTCAATGGTTTGGTGACAAAGGGTCTTGGAGAGGTGGTGCTGGCGTCACAATAAAGCTCTGTTTGTGAGTTAGGAATCCTTAACTTTTTGAGACGGAGTGAAGATTCTTCTCTCAGAAGTTGAGCCAACTCTTCGTCAGATGCTTGGGATGAAGCCAGCACGTCTAATTCCATTGGCATCTGCAGTTCCTCGACACGTGACAGTGGGTCGGCTACAACATTGTCTTTGCCCGAAATGTGTCTAATGTCGGTGGTGAACTGCGAGATGTAATCGAGATGTCGAGGCGAACAGGTAGCTTTCCTCTCACTAAAAGCATAACTGAGCGGTTTATGGTCGGTGAAAACGACGAAGTGTCTTGCCTCTAGCATATGGCGAAAGTATTTAATGCTTTCGTATATTGCTAACAGTTCGCGGTCGTATGGTGAATAATTTCGTTGAGAGGGGCTCAACTTCCGCGAGAAGAATGCTAGGGGATCCCATAGATCGCCTTTTAATTGCTGCAAGACTGCACCCATGGCCAGGTCGGACGCATCTGTCACTAGAGCGAGATCGGCCTGGCAATCAGGGTGTGCCAGCAGTGCAGCATTAGCGAGGCTTTCTTTGCACTTATTGAAGGCTAGCAGTGTGTCACCAGATAAGTTAACAGGGTGAGAAGATTTGACACTACCAGTTAACAATGCATTAAAAGGGGCTTGAATTGAAGCGGAATCGGGTAGAAACCGTCTGTAAAAATTAATCATCCCTAAAAATCTACGAAGCTGCTTGACCGTCGTGGGGACAGGAAAGTCGCTTATGGCCTTGATCTTGGTTTCCAAAGGTTTAGTACCGGAAGCGGATATTCTGTAACCCAAAAAAAGTTACTTCAGACGCTCCGAAGACGCATTTCGAGGTGTTGATCAGAACACCATAGTCCTTCATGCGGCTGAAGAGCTGCTGAAGGTGGGTTTCGTGCTCGGCCTCGTCCCTGGAGAATACTAAAAAGTCGTCCAAGTAAGAATAACAGAACTAGAGGCCTCGCGTCATCTCGTCAACAAACCTTTGGAACGTTTGACCTGCATTTCTCAAACCAAAGGTCATAAAGGGGAACTCGTACAGGCCAAAGGGTGTAGTAATCGCTGTTTTCTGTATATCCGCCTCAAAGACGGGGACCTGATTATAGGCCTTCATCAAGTCAATTGTAGAGAAGACTGTACAACCGGAAATAGAGTGGGCGAAGTCGTGTATATGCTTAATCGGATAACGGTCTGGAATAGTCCGTGCGTTAAGCATGCGATAATCGCCACAGGGGCGCCAGCCGTTATCCTTCTTAGGCGCTAGGTGTAAAGGAGAAGCCCAGGGGCTTTCAGAAGGACGCGCTGTGCCACTGCTAAGCATGAGGCTAAATTCCTGTTTAGCGATTTTGAGTTTGTCGGGGGCAAGTCTGCGGGGAGTGCATGAGATAGGAGGTCCTGGTGTGGTCCTTATGTGGTGCACCGTGTTGTGCTTTGGAAACACGTGTGTGCCTGAGGGGCGTATTATTTCAGGAAACTTACCCAAGATGGCATGGAAGCGCGTGTCGCCTGTTGGAACCTTAACAGAACATATATTGGTTTTAGCAAGAGAAGCGCTAGCTGTGAGCGTTGTGGTGTTGTCTATTAGGCGTTGATTTCTGCAATCTACTATTAAATTATAAAAGCTAAGGAAATCAACGCCTATAATTGGCTTTGTTACATTTGCCACAGTAAAGCGCCAAGCAAAATTACGCCTAAGGCCTAGATTTAAATTAAGCTCTATTGTGCCAAAAGTATCTATGATGCTTCCATTGGCAGCACTAAGCTGGAAGTCTGACCTTGCTCGACGGTCCCGAAGCGCAGAACGAGGGTAGACGCATAGGTCACTGCCGGTGTCCACCAGGAACTGCGTGCTGGAACTGTGATCGGTTACGAAAAGGCGACCAGTAGAGGTTAGGCAATCGGTCGTCGCCATCAGCGAGTGCCTGCGGAGTTTCCCGCCTTCCTGAAGTCGCAGGGCTTGATGCACTTGTTTGCTTTGGTGCCAAACTTGCTGTGGTACCAGCATACACGGTATTTCTGATAACTGGAGTTCGAGCGAGTTCTCGGTCGTGATGAAGAGCGGTAGCGTTCTCGTTGTCTCGAGCGACCGGTAGTACACGTCGAACAGCACGATACACGGGTATGGTCCTCCAGCTTGAGGGTAAGCTGGTGCACCATCCTCTTCAGTTCCGCAATCTCTTCAGATGGATGGGACCCAGTAGCGATTTGGGATGACGTAGCAGCAACAGCACGCGGAGTTGTCAGCTCCTGGATTCGGTCGGCCAGGTCTGCCAGCTGCTCCAGTGAATGTGTTGGCTGGGATGCCAGCACAGTCTGGATGTCGTGAGGTAAGCGGTTGCTCCATATCGTCCTTAAAAAATCCTCTGGAACGGATGGTCCTGCTAGGTCTTGCAGATGCCTAAGGAATTGCGAAGGTTTCCTGTTTCCTAGTTCCTCATGTGTGAGTGACCGCTTGACCTTCTCCTCATGCGAGGCTGAGAGGCGCTTGATCAGCACAGATTTGATTTTATCGTACCTGTTTTTGGCAGGAGGATTAGCTATGATATCCTTCACGGCCTTCGAGTATTGAATCCCCAGGTTGTTGAGCACTTGACTGTACTTGATAGTCTTCGATGACGTCATGATACTCGAACTGCCCTTTAAGCAATGTAAACCAAAGTTCCGGGTCTTCTGGTGAAAATTCCGGAACGTTTATTTTAATTCGTCGGGTATTATTTTTACGTGCAGTGGGCACGCGCACTGCTTTTGTTGGCCGGTTGTAACAGAGTCGTTGCTACTGTCGCTCATTTTTTCGTCTTGATCCTCGTGTCCTTATAGGGGTCACCAGTTATGGGCGCGTATGTAGTCCGGCGGTGTGATGAGGTGGTAGAAATAATATAGTCCACGAATATGTAGAGGGTAGACAGTTTATTTTCACAACACAGATATCACAACACACAAGAGTACAAAGAATCGACAGAAGCGAAGGAGTATAACGAAGAGAGATAGATAGGAAAACAGTTCAGGCAATACAGAATAAATAACAATTAGCAATAATGCGGTCTCGTATTATCGAGCGTTCGGTAAGCAAGCGACACAGGCTTCGCGCGCGAGGTATGTGGGCCCACTGGGGGCGCGGAAGACCGCTGCGCCGCCTGGTCTGCGCACGCGCATTGCGCGTGATCCTACTAGTGCTGCGCGTTTCCAATGCACAACATGATGACGTTGTAATAAATATTTTAATGTTTTAATAATTTTATTTCTATTGTTAATATATAGGTCAATAGTTTTGGTTGCGTGCATGAGTAGGCTACAGCATTAAAAATAAAAATCGCTCAAAGAAAACCTAGTTCTTTTTATACTTAAATAATTGTTAGAAAATATTTAAAACAGATGTGTAAGATTGTTATGCCAACGATCTTCATGACCTATTTTCGTACTTTAAGTAACTACTTCGTTAAAAGCGATTTATATAATGTAGGCAAGTAAATTATTTAATAACAAACTTTTTTGTTGTTTGCAGATCTTCATTTTATTTTTATTTAAATGGCCCACACTTTTAAGGCTTATTTCGCCAATGTCAAATCTTCTATACAAACAATAAAACTGACAACGAGCCGAATCTGTACATTGAATATTTTTCGAAAATTTGATTTGGGGTACATTTCCTTATCGATATAGAGGCCGAAACATTTTTTTTTTTGAATTATTGTCTGTCTGTCTGTCTGTCTCTTGGTGTTTCAATCACGCTAAAACTACCAAACGGATTTTAATGAAATTTGGTATGGTAATAACATATACCCTAATTTAAAATAATAAATACTTTTTATCCCGGAAACAATAATCAATCCGGGATAATCGCGGGATAAACCATAAAAAAATAGTATTTTTATTATTGTTAGTCTCGAGCTGCAATGTTATGTAAAAATGCGTGATTTTGATGTGATGAATTCCTCCATGAACTGATATTGGACTCAGGTTCGTCTCCTGACGAGAAACTCTTCGGTAGTCAAAAGCACTCACCTAAAATTGTACATACACGTACAATATACAAATTATATATAACGATAATATACATATTTATATATACCACAAGAAGATATCTAAACAATTTTGATCACGAACATGAACTGTATATTCTTACGAGAAGGCTGACACGACATGTACTGACAAAACTTTGTTACATACTTAGCTCGCAAAGTACCTTTTTTAAATATTATTTTGCCAGATTACGATATTTGGCAGGATAGGTAGAAAAGTTTAAAAGTACCCAAGTATTGTATGTTTTTTTTATGAGACGGCGTTAGCGTTAAATAAGATTGCGCTTTGGAGACCTATGTCAAATTACAAAATAAACGCGTGCGTAGCCGCGGGTAACAGCTAGTACGTAATATAATTATAGAGTACTAGTTGCTGCCCGCGACTTCGTCCGCGTTGACTTTAGACAAAAACCTAACATTTTCCCGAGGTAAAAAGTATCTTGTGTTAATCCAGGTAATAAACTGAGCCGTGTTTGCGTGATTGAGTTACCAACATCTAAAGATCCAAACATACAAACTTTCACATTTAGTAGAATAGTATTCAATTCAATTATATATTTACATATAACGGTATACGGTAAATTATAAAAAATGGCTTATTGACGCCATCACGGCAAAAAACCGTACGTATCAAATTATGTTTTGTCAACGAAGCTAGTAGACATTTTCAAAACCAAATCACATAGCTCCCGCAAAATTAACCCACCAATAAGTTTTTACTGATCCAAAATTCTCGTAAGTCAAAAATCTGTATATCCTTTCGATAGGATCGGATAGACAGATTTCTGACAGATGATACCCTTAAAACATACACGAGCAAAATGAAATTAAATGAAATGAAAAATGTTTATTCAGCACAGCATAGATACAGGGGTAAAAAAAAACAAACAGACAAAGAATAAAACACAATAAGGTACTACTTTATGATGGCCAGCAGTCCAGAATGGGAAATTCGTTAAATAAAATCAGTAATTTTATATAATAGTTTAATTTAATTATCACCCTCGAATCACACAAACAAGAAATACTTCTGTATTTTAATATAATCAAAAGATAACGTTTAGAATTACTTACATTGTATAACTGTTTATCACCAACACAAATCACTTATCATCAAGTAAACACTCAATAATTATATTTATATGTAAACGATAAACGATGTTAGCGTGTTGTCATCTCGAGCAAGAAAGCCAAATGTCATTCGGTGTGGTCTTATATAGTTTTAGTTTGACATTTGAATAAAGATGGTGCTGTTGGTATTGCCAGATGTAAGCTAACAGCTCGGCCTTTCTGCTCAAAGCGTGTCCTCACGCTGAATTCTAATTCATTACACAATATAAAATATAATTCTAATTCATTCACAATATAAAAAATGGATTTGAACAGCATTAAATAGTTTGTAATTCTTTGGTGATTTAAGAGTAAACAAAAATGTAAATGACTTGTAAATAAATCTGAAATAATAACAAATAAATAGCTCATAATATAAACTAACTGTTTTGTACATCAATATCTTGATAAATTAAAATAGAAACACTCATTACATTAATTATGTTCTACTTACTACTGTCAGTATGATAACTTTCTGATTCACTGCTATCTAGGTCTCTACGAAATGTTAGCCATGGTTGTATCTTATCAATTGCTATGATATCTTTATAGCGTAGATTGTTCTTGAGAGTCAAAGGTGCGTCTTCAATCAAGTATCTTTCTTTAGGGAGCACTTTAACCACACGATATGGCCCTTGAAATTTAGTCACAAGCCTTTGGGATTTGCCGTCATGAGGTATTTGTCTTTCTACACGAACTAAATCTCCTATGTTGTATTTATTGCCTAATCTCTTTCGTCTATTAAACCTCTCAGTAACTTTCTTTTGTTGTTCTTTAATACTTTCACTTGATTTATCTCTTATTTTGTTTAATTCCTCTGAATTTACTGCATGAGTAGTATCAGCTATAACGGGATTTAAAATACCTTCTGTTCTACTCGTAATATTAAACCCAAATAGTAATTCAGAGGGGCTTTTTGTGTTGCTTTGCGTATCGTTGTATTTATGCCTATTTGGCTATCGCAAATATAATCATCCCATGATTTGTCATCTTTGTTATGAGTAGAGGTGGGCAATGCATCTAAAATCGTTCTATTAAAACGTTCTACTTGACCGTTTGCTCTAGGAGTTGCAACGGCGTTAACAATATGCTTTATTCCATACAAAGAGGTAAATTCCTTGAATTTCCCACTAGTAAAGCTAGCCTTTATCAGTTATTAAGCGTGATGGTGCCCCAAAGTAACTAATGTGTTCCTTTAATACTCGTATACCTGTTTGAGTCTTTGTATCTTTGACAGCAGATATATTGATGTATTTTGTAAAACTATCCATCTATCTCTATCTATAATCTCACGCCAGATCCCTTGCGGGGTAGGCAGAGAGTACAGAGTTCCAACAGGTTCTTTCCTTACATACCTCTCTGGCTTCCTCGACTCTCATAGTTCGTCTCATACACGCTCGCCGGTTACGGAGACTCTTGACTTTTCCATCAGATAAGACTCGGTTTATTTGGTCGTGGTAAGATAGTCTAGGTCTTCCCCGGTACCTGCATCCTTCCACATTCACATTGTATATCTGTTTTGTCATTCTTTCCTCTGGCATTCTTTCTATATGCCCGAACCAACGGAGCATGCCCTTTCTCATCTTTACACCGATACTATCTTTCATACCTCAAAACTATCCACTAGAACCAATAAGTAGCTATTAACCCTTTTTGCTTTTAATAAAAGGACCTAGGTGATCCGCGTGCACAGTGTGAAAAGGAGCATTCCTTTTCACACTGGGTTTCTCAATAGGGAGTAACCCACCCTGAAATTTACCACCTGGAGCTTTATGATGAGCACATTCTAGACATGATTCTACGTACTTTTTAACAAAGCGGCGCATTTTGGGTAACCAGTAGTGTTGTCTTATTCCTTGCAAAGTTTTATCAAAACCCTAATGCCCGATATCATCGTGATTTCGCTTCAGTATCTGCCAACGTACTCCTTTTGGGACTAACCATTTAATCTCATCCCCAATACGGTAATCACGACCATTTTTTTAACTTATAATTTTTATGTACGTCAATGACCGTCCCCGTATTATCAGAATATTTTTAATCTTTAGTACTTCCTCATCGGCTTCTTGTACAGTGGTAATCCAGTTTTGTTCCTCATCCTCCATTGAGGATTTAGATTAAGACGTCAAAAACGAAATGGGTCTCAGAAATAGGGGCTTCAACCGGGTTACGACTTAAAGCGTCAACATGCGCCATTCGAGAACCAGGCCGGTACTCAATAACGCAGTCGTATTCTTGAAATTGTACCCACCAGCGTGCGACACGCGGAATCAAATCGCGTTTACTAAATGTGCATCTTAAAGCGTTACAGTCAGTATAAATTCTAAATGGAATACCTAACAAATATACTCTAAATCTACTCAATGATGCCACTACTGCGAGGGTCTCCAGTTCATACGAATGAAGCTTACATTCATCATTTGAAGTTTTACGACTAAAATATGACACTGGACGGAGTGCACCTGCGCAATCTTTTTGCAATAAGATACCTACCAGCCAGTCTTTGCAGGCATCAGTATGTAATTGGGTGACTGCTTTTGGATTATATAGGGCCAATAAAGGACGCTCGGTAAGTAGAGTCTTGATTAGATATGAAGACTTGTCTTTGTCTTGGTCCCATGTCCAAGGTCTATTCTTTTTTAATAGATCGGTCAATGGGGATGCCGATATGGCATAATCTATTATGAATCTCATAAAAAATCCTGATAACCCTAAGAATTGCCTTAGCATCTGTTTTTCTGCTACCTGGTCGAATACCAGTTGCATTCACTTCGAAACCAAGAAAATCAATATTATTCATAAAAAAAGTTACATTTTCTAAGTCTCAACGTTGAACCCCCTTTTTTGAGAAGCTGTAAAACTTCTAGTCTTTTTAATCCTTCATTTACGCCTTTGCAGGGAATGAGTACATCATCCATGTAAACGATTGCATATTTTACTTTCGCATCGTGAAGGATTTTATTGATTGTCCTTTGAAAAACAGAAGGTGCGTTAACGAGACCAAATGGCATGCGATTAAACTCGAATTGTCCATCCGGCGTGACGAACGCAGTCTTATCTCGCGATTCAATAGATATTGGAATTTGGTAGTAACCAGAGGCTAGATCAAGGGACGTAAACAGCTTGTTACCAGCCAATTGGTCTAATTGATCGTCAATACGTGGGATGGGATAATGATCCTTTTTGGTCTTTCTATTAAGAGCTCGATAATCGACACAATAGTTTTTCACCGGTCTTTTTTTGGACCAAAACGATAGGGCTGGCGTAAGGAGAAGACACCGTCACGCCTACATTCCCCAGAGGGGGTGGCAGAGGTGTACTGAGTACACCCACGTTTTCGCCAACGATGTTAGGTCCCATGTAATAGGGGGCGAGCCTATTTCCATATACCGGGCACAATTCCAGACTCCGGACTCATACTGGGAATTTTTCGTTAGAAAAACTACATTTGTCCGACCTAGGATTTGAACCCAGGACCTCGTGATCACAAAGCGATGCGCTTTGCCACCACACCAACGAGGCAGTAGACCAAGGAGAAGACGATCCTCTAACTTACGATCGTATCTTATCTTGACCATCGTATCACGTCCTTTCCTAGTGTTTCCTATTTTAACTGTTCTAAAATATTTAAGAATTTTTTCGGGTTCAGTAAATTCTGCTGCCTGGGCACCTATTTTTATTGCGCGATCATCAATCCCATATAAAATACAGTCTACGGCTTGTCTCCCATAAATTTTACACCTATTTAGTAGAATAAGCTTTGCGTAGTAATAGTGCTCCAATGATTCTCCATATATATATATTTTTTTTTTTTGTTAAAAAACGTAGCCCCACACTAGGATTTATTCCTGTGTCGTGGGTGCGTTTACAAACATGAAAATTCACATACACAAATATCCAGACCGGAACAAATAATTGTGGATCACACAAAGATTTGTCCCGTGCGGGACTCGAACCCGCGACTATTAGACGCAGTGGGCAGAGCGGCTTAAGCTCTTAACCACTGCGCTAAATAGCCCGTCAATAACGCATTTGGCCAACATTTCTGTCAAAAGTTCAGCGTAGTCCTCGCGGCAAGGAAACGATTCAATTAGTTTATTTTTCTATTCACCCCAGGTATGTAAAAGAGAAGGTAAACCTTGATACCAAGTTTTTGCTACCCCTACCAGTTTAGGGAGTTCTCCTCCCAACTATAAATATCGGCACATTCTTCGACTTTGGTGATTCATACTAAAATAGTTTGTTCTTTACTCATAGGATCGAACTTAGGTATTGCATTAGTATTAAATGTTAGCTTAGACTTCTCTGAACCCCTGACGCTACTTAAAATCGACAGAAATTTATCAAAAAGGATGTTAGTTTCGGATAGCTTCTTTTCTTTCCTACGCTTATTAGATGACTGTGTTGACTCACCATCACTTGAGCTGATGCTACGATGCCGTCCCGGTTCACGCCTTGCGCCTCGTGGCCGTTTTCCGTACTTCTGTCTGTAGTCACGGAATCTCCTATCGCCCGTCGTCGTAAACTGTCAGAATCCGTCGCAGCTGTCAATTTCTTATTTCTTGATGATTGTAAATCCCGTTCGTACAGTGACAAATAAAATGAGCGATCCATTACCCTCGAACCTGGGTAATTCTTCGCCCTCGAAACTGGGCTCACCCCTGCCCTCGCATCTGGGCTCACCCCTGCCCTCGCACCTGGGTTCACCCCTGCCCTCGCACCTGGGCTCACCCCTGCCCTCGCACCTGGGCTCACCCCTGCCCTCCAACCTGGGTGATCCGTGGTCCTCGTCTTTAAAAGACAGCCCTGTACTGCGGGTGTGTCTATTTGTCTCCATTGCAACTGAAACTTAATTATAAACACTTATAACTGAATGCTAGATATCAAATGCAAGCAGCACAAGGTGAATAGGGTGATAGCAATCACATTCTCAGTTCTATTCGTTCTATCTAGCCGGGATAGCAGGAATCCAATATGACATTCAGGTAGGTGTCTGACAGCTATTGTGACCTTATATCAAGAGTTAGGTTAGTGATATTATATAAGAAATGGGTTAAATATTAATTCGGCTTGTTTGTACATAACTGAAACTAAGTCATTCATTCTGTATAAACGCTAAACGAAAATTGAGTACCCTAAATTTGGACTAATATTCATGTCATTAACTAACAAAAAGACTTTCTGCAACATGAGATCAACGTTACATAACAGCATGTCAAATACTTATTATTTAACTCGCTGCGTCGTAACTTCCCTGTACTAGAATTATTAAGAAGTTTTAATGGATATCAACACTCATCACTCACAACAGTCTTAAGTACATTTAGCATTTTCATAAAAATAGTATCCAATAAATTGATGTGGTTTTATATATATTTTTTTACATCGAGTTTACGTTTAAAAGATAATGCACATTCAATGCAACAGTAATACCTATGGAGAGAATGTAAAGTCACTCAAACTTTGTCACAAGTTGTGGTGTACACCATAGTGCAAACGTTCGATATTGGAATTTATTATAATAAACCGATGCGGGTAGCAATCCTATAATCTTTTAAATATAAACAAAATATGTGTTATTTGTGGTGATATTTGCATTTATTGTGGACGTGAAAAGAAAATTGATAGAATTTTCTTGCGATCCCACTTCTGAACTGATGGCTAGCAGTCCAGAATGGGAAATTCGTTAAATAAAATCAGTAATTTTATACAATAGTTTAATTTTATTATTACCCTCGAATCACACAAACAAGAAATACTTCTGTATTTTAATATAATCAAAAGATAACGTTTAGAATTACTTACATTGTATAACTGCTTATCACCAACACAAATCACTTATTATCAAGTAAACACTCAATAATTATATGTAAACGATGTTAGCGTGTGTCGTCTCGAACAAGAATGCCAAATGTCATTCGGTGTGATCTTATATAGTTTTAGTTTGACATATGAATAAAGATGGCGCTGTTGGTGTTGCCAGATGTAAGCTAACATTTATGTATTGTTTGCTACGGTGTGAGCTGTGCCGAAAGGTGTTTGGCTCAGCATGTGTGTAGAGGGACTGGGGTCTCCTCCAACGCTGATTTTCAGCCAAACCCCTCTTCAAGTGGTTTTTACGTAAACATGGCTACCCTAAATGGTGACGTAATCGCACATACTATGGATACCGTAAATAAATATCGCATATTCAATAAATAGAGGAAGAAGAAAGAAGAAATAAAGTACAATATAAGTAATAATATAAATAATTACATTAACAAATATTTTTACATTATTATTAGAATAATAAAAATAAATTAAATAACATTTATAATGTATTCATTTATTATTAATAATATATTTGTAGACTCGTTATATAATACTTATATATACACATACATATTTAAGTACATAAATTATATTTTATATATTTATACATATTATATGAGCACACAAATATTTCTGGCTACAATCTTCTATTTATTATATTTAATTTTGCACAATATTGGTGTCGTGCGAATATGGTACAGTGGAACCGCGCACCGCTAACCGGTTCCATCCCGGGCCGCGTGGGCGCAAGGCGCTATGTCCTTGCCGTGACATTTAGTGCGAGCACGGCTATCAGACGTGTGCCCCGTATCGGTCGTTGACCCGCCGCGTTAATTTATGTGTACATTATTGATCTAACTTCTTTTCTTCGTTTAAGTTCTTGTCACTCTATCTGTGTTCTCCTTCTATTCTTTCTAGACTGTATCTGTGCCTGTGTTTCTAAATATACTTCTGTGTCAGTGAACTTTGTGTGTTTCTTTCTCGAACTCAAAGGACCTGCCAGGTACAAACATTTGACTATCCATCCTTCCATAAACTATAAAACCCATAACTGGTGACCCCGTTTTGAACACGACAATGAGTGATAGCAGTGACTCTGTTAAAACCGCTGGGTCTAAGGGTGAATACGTTACCACCCGCCAATCGAAAAAAAAATGCGCGTTTCCATTGATCGGCGCGGGTCGTCAACCGAACAACGAAAATATACGCTAACGGTGCCTAAATTTTCGGCTGAGGATCCAGAACTGTGGTTCGCACTTCTAGAGAGCCAGTTTGATAGCCACCATATTACGGATGACTCCGTAAAATTCAGCAGTGTGGCCACCTGGTGGTTTTAACTGTAACGTTGTAATTCATTTTATTTTTTGCATGCTCATAATTAAGCTTTTATATTTTATTAGTCTTATAATATGCGGATATACAAACAATACTTCAGATTTTTTTCACGTGTTTCTTTTTACTGTAACATATACTTACAACACACTATGCACACTCTACTACTTGTACACTCAAGTGCCTTATCAATATACCATGCTTACAAGTTTGTGTTTTATATTGCCATAAAAGTCCAAGCGATAGCGATCTTGATAAGCTGTTGAATTACTTTCAACATAATTCCCCTAAGCTAACCATGGTTATATATTTCATATATACTGGATACAATACATAAGATAACAGAAGATTTGGAAGAAATGTATGTGGCGCAATCGTATTTGTGTTCTCCAGAAAACTGCCTACAGTACACAGACAAAAACTCTCTAAATATCTTGCATGTAAACATCAGGAGTTTAAACTGCAACTTTGATAAACTGTACATTCTTCTAAATAGGATTGCTCTGAACATTGATATTGTTGTTTTATCGGAATGTTGGCTGAGTAAGGTGACTAACACACCAAATTTGTGTGGCTTCATTGCACATCAGTCGAAGTCAAGAAATCAAAATGATGGTGTAATAATATATTCTCGACTTGCTCTGAGATGTGAAATTGAAGAACCAGAATTTCTTGAGGGCAATTGCTTGGTTCTCAGAACTGGTGATGTGGCTATTGTGGCAATTTATAGATCTCCTGCATTTAAAGAGATCGACTCGTTTTTAAATAGTTTAAACCTTGTGCTCTCGTCTTTATCTACTTTCACCACAGTTGCAGTTTTGGGTGACATTAATATTAATATCTTGCCCAATAATAAAGACCGTCATGCCGATGACTATTTAACCTCTATTGCTTTTCATGGACTCCTTCCAGCGCACTTGTTTCCGGTATCATAGGTAATTTGTCATTAGTAGGAATCAATAAAATTGAAGGAGTAAATTTGAAGAAAGGGTACAAAATAGGTAGGCTGTATTTTTCGGAACAATGAGCCAACGCAGTTCGCGTGCTATGCGCTGTGTGTGCTAAGAATCTGTGAGCGCGGCGAGCAGATTGCGCGCGTCTCATTGCTCACTTGACGCGTTCCATTTTGTTGCGCCATGGCGCAATTTTGAGTTAACGCAATGAGCCGGCGCAGTAGCCTTCGCCTGAGTTACTGAGTTAACGCAAGGAATTTCGCTGAGTTACCCATGTCTACAGCGTAGTAGGAAAGCGAGTAGGTATGAAAGATAGTATCGGTGTAAAGATGAGAAAGGGCATGCTCCGTTGGTTCGGGCATATAGAAAGAATGCCAGAGGAAAGAATGACAAAACAGATATACAATCTGAAAGTGGAAGGATGCAGGTACCGGGGAAGACCTAGACTATCTTACCACCATCAAATAAACTGAGTCTTATCTGAAGAAAAAGTCAAGAGTCTCCATAACCGGCGAGCGTGTATGAGACGAACTATGAGAGTCGAGGAAGCCAGAGAGGTATGTAAGGAAAGAACCTGTTGGAACTCTGTACTCTCTGCCTACCCCGCAAGGGATCTGGCGTGATGTTATTATATAGGTTTTATTATTATATTAATTCGTGAATTAAAAACTTTGTACCCCTTTTTACGAAAATTGCGCGGACGCAGGAGTATTAAATTTCCCACACTTATAGTTTATATAGAGAAGGGGTGCAGAATGCTAATATTTTTTTAAAATTATGCATAAAATTACATTAAATTAATAAAAAAAACATTACGCACACTATTATGTATTTGACATAATACACTTCAAATTGAGAATAGATTAATGTTGTTTGTCTTTAAAATTATTTGTCTGTAGTCTTACTGAATATCAAACATAACCAGCAAACAATGGAAGAGTTTTTACAAAAAATATCGTTTACAGAGAAGTTTTGTAATATTAATTAAATTAGCGAAATATGTATGTCAAGTTCAATGGACAGCGTTTTCTGTTTGGTTCTTTGTTTCAATAAAAAATTAACAAAAAAGGTATTCTTTATTATAATAATTTTTTTTTAAATTTCCTATAATTTGTTTGAAAAAAATAGGCAAATTAACAGTGTAGTCTTGGCAAAATCTGTGATTATAGAAGTATAATAGTCTTTGACAATAGAACCTTAATAATGTTCAAACTTATAATTTTAATGAAATATGGTCGAATTTCGACCAACGGGCGACCTCTAGTTAAAATAAATCGACATGCCTAGACCATACTTCAGCCATTTCGATACTCGCTTATAGCGGCTAAAGGCCACCCGGAAGCTCACAAACGTAGTTTCGGTTTCGGCCCTAGTTCCGGCTGGTTTTCTGCCTAAATCGAAACAACAATTTCGCGCTGAAACTGGCCGAAACCGAAACCGGTACAGAACCCTCAGAGTGCGAGTCCTACTTGCACTTGTCCAGTGATTTCTACCTATGAAGACGACATTTTTTTATTTGCCTATTTTTTCGGCTACGAGTCAATAAACTATTCTTCCTGCTATCTGGGACTTTTTTACGTCAGCGTTTTTTACGCGGCTTCCTCTTCGCCCAAACATTGGTCATCCTACCAGCAGCCAACCAACAGGATTGAAGCAGAAGGCTTCAATGAGATGCGGCTGTGTACACGCACAAAAAAAACATTTTTGGTAAAAACACGGCGGCATGTCACATCATTTTTATAAATAATACATTAACACCGTCATGCCTATATACACTAAGCGGTGGTGCCAGAGGTGTACTATGTACACCCACTTTTCGCCGACGATGTTCGCTCACATGTAAAAGGTGGCGAACCTCTTGCCATATACCGGGCACAATTTTAGACTCCGAACTGATACTGATACGGAATTTTTCGATAGAAAATCTACATTTATCCGACCTAGGATTTTTACCCAGGACCTCTTGACCACAAGTATTCGCCACCAACGACACCTAATATGTATGTATATAAGGTCGGACGACGTCATCATTAGCCGCTGTAGGACCACGCTGCCCTATGGCGATAAAGGTCCACAGCACATTGACATGGATTTTTCACAAGCTGTTATTTAGCTTGCCATGCTTATTTGCTAGTTTGTGACTAACCACGCCTTAGACAAAAATACCGAAATATTGATATTTTTTAATTGTACATATATCGATACTACTTAAAATATCGATACGATATACGGGGTTAATTTTTGAGACGGCTTAATAAGGGCGGCTACCTTAAGCGTCGTAGCTACAGGAAAATGGTATTAGAAAACTATTCTTGACTTTTTGAGCGATTTTGAGCTGCATATACCGATTATGAAGAAAATGGGCAGTCAGCAAGAAAATGGGAAATTTTTGATGCTAATCGACCCTGTTTCTAATAAGGATCAAAACCTTCTATTGAACCAACTGAGGTTCGACGACTAGAAAAGACTGAAATCAAAATCTGTAAATGCAGCTCGAAATATTGAAAAACTCAAGGATAGTCACCTAAGACCGTTTTCTTGTAGCTAAAACGTTAAGGTAACTGCGCTTATCGCTCCCGTCTCAAAAATCTATCATGTATAATATAATTTTTTTATTCGTCCAGCTCGTTAGTTGGTTTAAGTCAAGTAGCTAAATTAGAACCACAACCTCTTAACCTACGGAGTTGAAATTCAAAATGTTTTATTTCTGATGGCAATGCACTTTTATGGTAAGCCTGACCTGATTCTACACCCAGGGTTGGCTCCAGACAAGGGATTCCTCAACGGGCAACTTTATAGACAAGAAATATTGTTTTTTGTGTAATATTGTACACATTAATAACGCAATATGCATTGTAGGAGTATGCCGATAATTCCAGTTTAAAGTGTAAAGGTGACACAACTCGAGTTATAGCACTTTTGATATTTTTACCCGTTATGCATCAGAAAAAGATCCGCTATTCCCAATCTAATCCCCATGCTCCTAAGGCTTAACATGGAAAAGTTTTTTTTTTGCATATTATTATAACTAAGCATTTTTCGAAATTAACAATGTGACATGATATATTTTAATCGTCACAAAGTGAACAGAACTGACTTTTAAATTTTTTTTTGCTTTGTTGATTCAACTTAAATTAACTCTTTTTACACGATCAACAGGAATAGATAAATAATGCAAATTGGTATGTATCAGTGTACATGTATCAGTGTACACCAATGTTTTTTAATAGATACGCCTATTTCAAATAGCGATTGATATGTTAAATACTTTTATCATTCGACACCACTTCGACACTAAACCAAAACCAAGTGTGTAATGATTAGTAGTAGTAACCAGCTTAATCTTAAGCTTATGATGACGTTACTTTTCCGCGGATTTAAATCCGTTTATTGCAGAAACTGCTTTCTGAAAAAAGAAGTAATGCATAGGTATTTTGGTTATGTACTAATAACTTAAAAATACACCTAATACAATTGCGTTACCAATATAACAACTTCGTTACTTTATAGTAACGCATCGTAGCAGAAACGCAGTAGTAAATATTTAATTATAGCGGAAATTTTTACTTTACTAAATGGAAAAGCAAAAAGCAAATATTTTGACATTTTCAAAACAGGTAACTAAATAGCTGTGTATAAGAATAATTATAATGCAAATATCGTCGGTTCTTACCATTTAACGGCGGCAACTCAGCGGCCACGCAATAAACATACGCACCTCTTTCGATAACTGTAAACATAGACGATGAAGCGATTACTGCACCGAGCTTATTCTCCAGAGGCTGTCATTGAATTTAAGAGTTACAACAAGTCGAAATCATTTTTATTATTTTTTAGTAAACGTTGCCCCACACTAGGATTAATTCCTGTGTCGTAGGTGCGTTTACAAACATGAAAGTTCACATACACAAATACCCATACCGGAACAAATAATTGTGGATTACACAAAGATTTGTCCCGTGCGGGAATCGAACCAGCGACTATTAGTAACAGTGGGCGGGGCGGGCTAAACCCTTAACCACTGCGCTAAATCGTCCGTCAATTAGGTACATTAAATTATAAAACACTTACTTTATGGTTTGTTTTCATATTGCAACGCTTTTAGATTATTGTATCTATGGTACGTAAATGTATGAAGTTTTTACGTCATTAATATTCACTTTCTTCCTTGTTAAGATGGCGTAGGGTCAGTTTTGTTGCGCTCAATATCATAAAGTTATTGCTGATTTACTGATGCTTCACTACGTACTTAGATTAATTCTAAAAGGTTATTAGCCGATAAGGTATTAACATATCCAGAACATAAAAATAATAGAGGAAGGTATATATATCTAAGTAAAAAAGAGGAAGAGGCAGTTATAAGAAATATAATAATGATTTTGGTTCAATTTGGTAATAATAATGGTTCGCTAATAAAAGAAAATAATAGTTTGTAATAGATTCAGGAGCGACGGAGGATTTAATTCAAGAAGAGTATGAAAGCTTTATGGAAAATATACAAATAATACAGCAAATACAGATTAAAGTTGCAAATGGGCAGCATTTAATATGTACTAAAAGGGGAGTGTTGCCAGCATATTACAATAAGCATGAAGTGGATATATCAGCTCTAATTTACCAGACTTGTCACAGTCTGATGTCTGTTCAACAAATAATAAGTAAAGGATTAACAATAGTATTTAAACAAGGCGACGACGACTGCCTCTTTGGTCTAGTGGCAAAGCGCATCGCTTTGTGTTCACGAGGTCCTGGGTTCAAATCCAAGGTCGGACAGGTGCAGTTTTTAACCGACTTCAAAAAGGAGGAGATTCTATGTTTGGTTGTAAGTATGCTTTTTTTTATTATGTATGTTCAGCGATATTTCCGTCAATTGTAGACCGATTTTGATGTTTTTTTTGCATTGGGTTCAGTATAGCTCCAAGGTGGTCCCATTTTAATTTCATTGGCATTGGACCTTGGAATTAGAAGATACACCAGGGAACTCCTTAACGACAAACAATAGGCATGTGTAAAGTCACTCCTATAGGTAACCTACTATAGAACTAAGCAGTATATTAGCCAACTTCAAAAAAGGAGGTTCATAATTCGTCCTTTTTTATAACTCCTTTGCTTATGAACCGATTTTGATGATTCTTTTTGCATTGGGTTCAGTATAGTTTTAAGGTGGTCCTATTTTAATGTTATTGATATTGGACCTTGGACTTTGAAGATACAAGAGGGAACTCCTTAACGGCGAACAGCACGAATGTATAGATTCCGTTATTATAGTCATTATATTAATCCTGTAGGTACCTTACTGTACAACTTAGCAAAATAATATAATATCGGTACATAAATATCACTAAATAATTCACTCGTCACTTAAAATTGTGCCAAGTAACCGACTGCACCAACCAGCACCGACTTCAAATATTTATTTTTTGCTTTTTGAAGTCGGTTTACCTTTTGTTTTTAAAGATTTTTATTTTTCTAACGAAAACTTCCTAGTGCGAGTCCGGAATTCTGTCCGGTATATGGCAATAGGCTCAACCTACTACATGGGACCTTACTTCGTCGGCGAAACGTGGGTGTTCTCAGTACACCTCTGCCAACCCCGCTTGGGAAATGTAAAAAATATATGGATTTATATGTTTTTTTCTTAAACGTAGCCCCACACTAGGATTTATTCCTGTGTCGTGGGTGCGTTTACAAACATGAAAATTCACAAACAAATACTAATATTTGGAACTACAATGTATGGAGTACCAAAAGAAAAGTTATATGTACTGAATAAAAATATTAATGTTGTAGAAAATGTCGTGTGTTGGGCGTCGTAGAAGCAGCAGTCTGTTGCACTCTCTTCATCTAAAGCTTGGTACATATCCGCAGCAATGTGTATCAGTGAAGTTCTATTTGTAAAGGGGTTGGCAAGTGAATTTAAGACTGTTGGTAGTGTGATAGTATTTATAGGTAATCAAAGTGCTATAAAAACAATAAACAATAGTAATAATACAAAAATAACTGAACACATAGACATTAAATATAACTTTGTTAAAGATATATTAAACAAAAAATTGATTGCATTACATTATATTAAAACTCAAGAAAACATAGCAGATCAATCAATCAGCCTATCGCAGTCCACTGCTGGACATAGGCCTCTCCTAACACGCGCCATTGCACACGGTCCTCCGCCTTCCGCATCCAGTCTGTCCCAGCGACCTTTTTGAGGTCGTCGGTCCATCTAGCTGGGGGCCGTCCTACCTTACGCTTACCAAGTCGCGGTCTCCACTCTAGGACACGTTTGCTCCATCGGTCGTCGGTCCTTCTGCAGATGTGACCAGCCCATTGCCACTTTAGCTTACTGAGTTTGCGAGCTATGTCGGTAACTTTGGTTCTTTGTCGGATTACCTCGTTACGAATTTTATCCTTCAAAGAGACGCCGAGCATAGCTCGCTCCATAGCCCGCTGTGCGACTTTAAATTTGTGGACCAGTCCCACTGTGAGTGTCCACGTCTCGGCCCCGTAGGTCATAACAGGTAGGACGCATTGGTTGTACACTTTAGTCTTCAGGCATTGCGGTATAGGCGAAGAGAAAACATGACGTAGTTTGCCAAATGCTGCCCAACCCAATTGGATCCTGCGGTTGATTTCTTTCTCGAAGTTGTTTCTACCAAATTGGACAACTTGTCCAAGGTAGACATATTCCCGAACAACTTCGAGCATCGAACCATCGACGTAGATCGGTCCCGGCGTGACATGTTCATTAAACATGATCTTGGTTTTATCCAAGTTCATGCCGAGACCGACACCTCGAGAGGCTCCATTTAGGCTATGCAGCATTTCGCGTAACTGTTCCAGTGACTCTGCCACGATGACGATATCATCGGCAAACCGAAGGTGTGAGATGTATTCGCCGTTGATGTTAATGCCCCGCCCAGTCCAGTCCAGCGTCTTGAAGACGTCTTCGAGTGCATTGGTGAAGAGCTTGGGGGATATTACATCCCCCTGTCTTACACCTCGACGCAGCTCGATCGGGTTGGTCTTTTGGTCTTGGAGCTGGACGGTCATTGTGGCGGTATCATATAGACATCTCAGCACCTCGATATAGCGCCAATCGATGCCACATCGCTGCAGAGCATCCAAAACCGCCCAGGTTTCGATAGAGTCGAAGGCTTTCTCGTAGTCCACGAAAGCCATACACAGCGGCTGATTGTACTCTTCGGTCTTCTGTACAATCTGCCGAACAGTATGGATGTGGTCCACGGTGCTGTAGCCTTTTCGAAACCCGGCTTGTTCCGGTGGCTGGAACTCGTCAAGTCTTCTGGCGAGGCGGTTTGTGAGTACTCTCGAGAACAACTTGTAGACATGGCTCAGGAGTGAGATGGGTCCGTAGTTCTTCAGCAAGGTTTTGTCACCTTTTTTGAAGAACAGAACCACCGCACTCCCGCTCCACGCTTGAGGTGTTAAGCCCTGGTGGATGACGGAATTAAAGAGGCTCGCTAACTTTTTCAGGATTGGAGTCCCGCCTGCTTTTAGGAGCTCAGTGGTGATTCCGTCATCGCCTGGCGACTTGTTGTTTTTGAGCTGCTCGAGAGCCACTCTGACCTCGTCCTGGTTGACATCAGGGATGTCTTCCGTGTAGTGGCGTGCGAGTGGGGCTCTGTGGTCGTCAGCGCTGGGTCTCGTGGGTTTAGTCATCCGTGATGCGTACAGGTCTTTGTAGAAACTCTCAATCTCCTCGAGTATCTCGAACTTAGAGGTCACGGTTTTGCCATCTGCAGTATTAAGTTTCGTCAGATGGGATTTACCTAGCTGGCGAGCGAAGACTTTGGTGCCTCTGTTCTGTTCAATCGCAGCCACGATGGCGCGGGTGTTGGAACATCGGAGGTCACGTCGCACCAGCTTCCGGATCTTGCGGTTGAGGTTCCTCCCATCCGGCGAAGACGCCTGCGTGGATGACATTTCTCGTCTCTACCTCATAAGTTCGAGAGTCTCGAGGGAGAGTTTAGACTCTCTGTTACCGCTTTTGCCGGGAAACACCCTTCGAGACACCTCCTGTAGCGTTTTGACCACTGTGTCGGTTTTTTCGTCAACATTGCCTTCGGTTTCCAGCAGGTCGAAACGATTTTGAAGCTCCAGTTGGAACTTTTCGAACCCTAAAGCTATTTGAGGCGCAGTAGGTCTCAGAGTAGACCCCATCACGCGACGCCTTTCGGCCCTGAAGTTTATATTTAGAGCGCCTCGGACAAGTCGGTGATCGCTGCCGGTATTAAACCTGTTGATCACGGAGACGTCTCTAAATATAGACTTCCTGTCAGTCATGATGAAGTCTATCTCGTTCCTCGTCACAGTGTCGGGGCTTCGCCATGTCCACTTTCTATGAGGCTTCTTCTTAAAGAACGAATTCATCAAGAAGAGCCCCTGCGACTCCAGAAAGTTGACCAGCATCTGCCCCCTGTGGTTTCGGCGCCCCACGCCGTGGGGTCCGATTATTGTTTCGCCGCGTTCTTGTACTCCCACTTTGGCATTGAAGTCCCCCATAACAACGCTGTAGTGAGCCTTGGTGGTGCCATGTAAAGCCTTGGCTATGTCTTCATACATGGCTTCGACTATGTCGTCGCAGTATGTCGAGGTCGGCGCATATACCTGTACCACCTTCAGGGTGCACCTGTTGGTGATTTGAATTATGAGGTACGCTACCCGTGTTGACACACTGCTGACTTCTACAACGTTGTTAGTGAGAGCTTTGTTGACCAGGAAACCGACACCGCCCTGAGAGGGCCGATCACCTTCACGAAAGTAGAACAGGTGGCCTGACTCAAGGGTTATCGTGTCCTCGCCCTGTCTTCGGACTTCGGATAACCCCAATATGTGCCAGTTTATGCGACCTAGTTCTACCTCGAGTTCAGTGAGGTGTTGGTCCAGCCGTAGAGAGCGTCCATTGTACGTAGCCAGGGTCAGGTGTTTTTGGTAGCCTTGTGTCGTAGCCTGGAGATTCTTCGCACCCCCTGCCCCGCTGTTACCGCGACCGCTACCGTGGCAGCGGACAGCGGGACTACCGGGAACTGGGGGCCTTTGTTTTAGGTGCCTTACCATGTTAGGAGGTTTTGGCCTACTATACCACGCTGGCCAGACGGGTTGGTATAGGGTTTGTTTCAAATTTTCCTTTTCTGGTCATTGATCGAATGACGTTACTACCTTTGGTGGACTCTTACCACCAGCCTAGCAAAAGTAAGGCTACTGGGGCATTCTAAGTTTTTCTTTCGCTTCCAGCCCAGTAAGGAAGGTGCAGATGTTATGACTAAACCATTGAACACTGTACAGTTCACTTTTTCAATCAATTGGTACAGTAATATTGTTGCGATCGGTAATTATTGTTATACGAGGTTAGGAAATGTTTCGACATCTGTCATACGCCATAGCAAAGGGCGTTTTTAAAAAAATGTGAGATTCGTTTTGTAAATAGAAGCGCAATGTTCGTAGAGTTTTTCAATTTCCAGTTCAATTTAGTTAAAAATTACTACAAATTGCGAGGGGGTGTTAAATTATTGTATCTATGGTACGCATATGTATGTAGTGTCTATGTCATTGATTTTAACTCTCTTCCGTAGGGCCAATTTTGTTGCGCTCAATATAATAAAATTATTGCTGATTTACTGATGTTAGTACTTAGATAAATTCTAATAAACGCAAGGTAGTTAACATTTTATTCTTTGTTGGGGACACAATGTAATTTTTTATTTTATTTTATTAAACGTTTTAGGTAAAAATATCTATTGAAATTGTTATAAAGTTCAAAACTTACAATTTTTTAAGTACAACGAGATATTATGAGAGATTATTCTTTATTGCATGAGACTCTAGGGCACCAATATGTTGTGTGAGAAACAACCGCGTTTCTAAGAAAGAGTAAACGTTGTTACCGTAATTTGCGAATTAATAATGTAAAGTTTTGGCTTTATTTTATATTGATGAATAGGAAAATAGTGTTATATTTATAAATTAATGTTGTTTTCACAAATAGGAAACAGAGCAGTTTCTTATTAAAAGTGGAATAAATCCGAAGAAACTAAATTTTCGGCACCGAAATGAATTTTGGCCCGTATATCAGTAACCGTAATCAACATTCAATTAAGTGCAGTGCAGAGAGAGGAATTATAAAATCTTTAAAGTGGATTTTCTCAAAACAATGATTTTTGATTTGTGTCACCTTTCACTAAATGTACAGAATTTTATTTCATTGTAAGCAGGTTGTTCTTCATTCGAAACAATAGAATATAAGACTTTTAGATTGCTACTGATAGATGGCGCTAAATAAATATTCAATAACTAAACTACGACTATCTGCTTCGATGGTCTAGTGGCGTATGTTTCGTGTGGGGATCGCGAGGCCGCGGGCTCGAATGGTGGGTCGGAAGACACGTGATTTGTTTTATTTAAATATTCTGAATTATATGCCAAATGTAGGTTAGTGGTCACCAGATGCCAGGCGGTGATTTTGAAAGTTATCAAGCCGCCTATAAGGCATCAAACTGGGCGTGACGACCACCACAATAAGTGGCAGCCGGTATCAACGACTTAACGTGCCTTCCGAAGCACGTAGACGCTCGAAAATGGAATTGCCACAAGTGGTCACTCATATCAGACTGATCGAGCCGAACGTTGCTTAACCTAAGTGATCGTTAGAATACTATAGTCTCGCGGGTCTCGGAATGTCTTCTTTCCATAAGTAAGTGATAAAATAATGTTGGTTTTAATTCCGGGAAAAAAGAAAACTCTGTATAAAATTGAAAATAGTTATGCTCCGGTAGTTTGGACATATAGGAAGAATGTCGGACGAAAGAATGGCAACACAGACATACAATGAGAAAGAGGAAGGATGTAGGTACCGGGAAAGACCTAGACTATTAAGATAGTCTGATAGATTATGGTAAGCCATGATCAAATAGTCCATTTCTTATCTGAAAGGCGAGTCAAGAGTCTCCGTAACCGGCGAAAGTGTATGAGACGAACAATGAGAGTGGAGGAAGCCAGAGAGATCTGTAAGGAAAGGTCCTGTTGGAACAGAAATTGGAACAAAAACATTGCGATGCTACTTTGCTTTCCAGTGTCGAACTCAACTCAAAGTGAATCATTGTAATGTGAGCTTTATTTTGTACGGTAAATTTTTTTAACTAAGCGAACGTATTTGTCGACGCATGGACCGTGCGTTGATTGATTTTAAAACTTGATTGTATTGAACACGATATAAGGTTCACAAATGAGTTGAGTTCATGTTGTGTTGTTACTTGAGCTAGTGTAACCGCCGGACCACGTAGTTTTTTAGTTTAGTTTTACAGACAACTGTGGCGCTCGACGGCTACGGCGACTCTTGTCTTGCCTATCTTCTTCTGAGATAGTCTAGATCTTCTGCAGTACCTAGATCAGTTTGTCCTAGTTTTGTCAGTTTTCTTCCGATATTCTTTTTATATATCCGAACTACCGAAAAACATTTTTATCGTTATACCCATAAAGTCTGTATTTTCTTAAGGGGCCAATTACATGAACAAATATGGTGTGGCAACTAAACACTAAAATTGATAAGGTTAGGACTAAGAGCAAGAGTTGGGAAATCAATCATCACTATCAGTACATATTATAAAACAAAGTCCTGCGCTGCTTGTGTCTGTCTGAACGCGATAAACTCAATAACTACCGAACGGATTTCCACACGGTTTACACCAATGGGCGAAGTGACTCAAGAGTAAAGTTTATGTGTATAATTCACCGTTCAAGCCGGGGCGGGTCGTGAGTGAATTAATAAAATAAATTGATTTTGACGGCATCGTTGATCTAGTGGCAGAGCGCATCGCTTAGTAATCACGAGGTCTTAGGTTCAAATCCTAGGTCGGACAAATGTAGTTTTTATAAGTAAAAATTCCCAGTATGAGTCTGGAGTCTGGAATTGTGCCTGATGTATGGCAATAGGCTCACCCCCTTTTACATGGGACCTAACATCGTCGGCGAAAACGTGTACTCAGTACACTTCTGCCACCCCCGCTTGGGGAATATAGGCATGACGGTGTCATTACCGGAAGAAACAACGACGGATATAACTTCTACCTTTGCGATATCGCACAGAAGAATCCAATATACTTTGATAATAACTTTAAAGGTGATCGGGCAAGATGCGACTTCTAAACTTTATCCATTTGTCATTAGCTGCAGGGCTAACTCGGGCGGCAATACGTTTCTCGTACAGGACATACTTTTGTCGGCTAGATATTATTTTGTATGCAAGTCAAAATAGTATTTGTATACGTCAGTACAATATTTTAGAAACAAGCCATGCAGCATGTATTGCACAGCCAGTGCGACAAAACATCATGTCACGGATTTAGTCACCCTAGATGTGAGATAAGCGTTTTACTAGCATGGCAAAAGTTTGACACGAGAAAATTCGTCTCAATAGAAAGATTGACATATAACCAAGAATATTATAAGTTGTGCACAAGAATCAAATAAAGATCTGACAAACTTTTGTCGCGCGTGAGAACAGTCTTGCCGCCAGGCCAGCCTTAATGAAGTAGGTAATCAATTTTACTTCACACTAAAGAGCTATGTTAAAAGTTAAAAGGAAAAGTTGACTAAGGGACAGTTCGGTCGAGATTGATTTTATATACCAACTCGGAATCCTCAGATTTTTCTGGGTAGCAATGTTTTGCCATCTGTCTGCTTGAATCTCCAGCTTGTCATATTTGATTTCGCTTAGTTGTTTTAATTCTAATTTCATCAAAGCAAATAGATTTTATTGTTGGTGTAATAACGCTGCATGATCTTTCTCTATAGCATACTATATTGGGTTTTTAAATTTACTAGTGGTCGCCCATAGGTCGATATTCGACCTACTCTTTCATCGTTTGCTGGTTATGTTTGACATTCAGTAAGACTATAGACAAATAATATTAAAGACATACATCAATTTGATGTGTATTGTGTCAAATACATGGTAGTGTGTGTAATGTTTTTTTCATTGATTTAATGTATGTTTTATGCATAATTTAAAAAAAATATTAGCATTCTGCACTCTTTCTCAATATAAACTATAAGTGTGGGTATATATAGACGTATATATAGATTTGATTACGTCAAAAAAGCAAATGAAATTATTAAACAATGAAATAAAAAGAAACAAAACAACAGTACAATGACGATAAATTAAAATATAAAGAGTAATAATGTCCATTTGATTATTCACTAACATTGTGAAATGTAAGTGAATAATCTAATAAAATATTAGGTCTACAACTTTGCTCCCGCCTTTTTTTTTTTAATTTGAGGCTTTATAACTACAAAATGATTACATACATTAAGTTTCAAAGTATTGTCCATCGTAAGCTACCATTTTGGCCCATCTCTCGGGCAGCAGGCGAATCCCGCGGCGAAAAAATTCTTCATCTTTCGATAAGATCCATGAGTCGATCCAATTTTTCACTTCTTCATACGAGCTGAAGTGCTGGTCAGCCAGGCCGTGTGCCATTGAGCGAAATAGGTGAAAATCAGACGGAGCAACATCTGAAGAATACGGCGGGTGAGGTAAAATTTCCCATTTCAACGTTTCGAGATATTTTTTCACCACTTTGGCAACGTGAGGTCTAGCATTATCATGCTGTAAAATAACCATATCGTATCTCTCGTTGTACTGTGGCCATTTTTCTTTTAAAGCACGGCTCAGGCGCATCAATTGCGTTCTATAACGCTCACCTGTGATGGTTTCAGACGGTTTCAGAAGCTCATAATAAATTACGCCAAGCTGGTCCCACCAAACGCAAAGCATAACTTTTGAGCCATGGATATTCGGCTGAGATGTTGACGTAGCAGTATGACCGGGCAATCCCCATGATTTTCTGCACTTGGGGTATTTGTAATGTACCCATTCTTCGTCCCCAGTAACAATACGATGGAGAAATCCCTTTTGCGTTTGCCTTTCCAGCAGCTGTTCACAAGCAAGCAAACGTCGCTCGACATCTCTTGGTTTCAACTCGTGGGGTACCCAATATCCTTCTTTCTGAATTATTCCCAACTGTTTCAGGCGTTTTGAAATTGCTTGCTGACTGATACCCAATGATTCTGATAATTGTTCTTGAGTTTGACACGAGTCTTTACTAAGAATCGCCTCCAATGCTGCATCTTCAACGACTTTTTCCCGTCCACCACTATGCCGGTGTTCGACAGCAAAATCACCACTCTTAAAACGTTGGAACCATTCCCGACACGTTCTGTCATTAATAACCGTTTTACCATAAGTATCTAAGATAATCCGGTGAGCCTCAGCCGCAGATTTTTTTATATTGAAATAAAAAAGCAATACTTCCTGCAAATGACAAGAATTCGGTTTAAATTCGGACATATTTAATAAAAAAATTATTATGATGCAAACACAAATTAATTAAACGTTAAAATCGGCGTCAAGCAGGGTTGCGTGTTGTCCGCTAAACTGTTTATAATATATCTGGACAAAAGTCTCCAAAGACTGAAAGCGATGAATGAAGGTGTACAAATGGGTGACTTAGTGGTAAACCATCTACTTTATGCAGATGACGCGGTTTTAATAGCGCCAACAGCCACTGATCTGCAAACACTAGTCACAGTTATGAAAGACGACTGCATGATCAATGGCTTACACTTGAATGTGAAGAAAACCAAGATTATGGTTTTTGAAAGGGAAGAAACCAGAACGAATGAACCACTTAAGCCATAAGGCGCAGCTGGCCATACATAACGGAGTTCTTGTCCCAACGCTGTTATATGGTAGCGAGAGCTGGGTATGTAAGAAGGAGAATGAAAGTAGGATAAATGCGGTAGAAATGCGAGCTCTGCGGAAGATGTGCGTGGTGAAGCTGAACGACCGCATTAGCAACAGCATAGTAAGACAGTGAGTAGGTATGAAAGATAGTATCGGTGTAAAGATGAGAAAGGGCATGCTCCGTTGGTTCGGGCATATAGAAAGAATGCCAGAGGAAAGAATGACAAAACAGACATACAATGTGAAAGTGGAAGGATGCAGGTACCGGGGAAGACCTAGACTATCTTACCATGACCAAATAAACCGAGTCTTATCTGATGGAAAAGTCAAGAGTCTCCGTAACCGGCGAGCGTGTATGAGACGAACTATGAGAGTCGAGGAAGCCAGAGAGGTATGCAAGGAAAGAACCTGTTGGAACTCTGTACTCTCTGCCTACCCCGCAAGGGATCTGGCGTGAGGTTATAGATAGATAGATATTCACTTTCACTGAATATTAAGGTGTCTCTTCAATCTTGGAATAATGCTTATACAATATATTCACTACAAGGTTCTCCCGGGATATTTAGCCTTTATTTCTTCATACTAAAATGACAGAATTACTAACACTTTTAAGGTCTCGAAATAATCATCGAGATACTTTTTATCTCGGAAAGAATCACGGCTCTTGCGACATAGCTGGTATTTATTCATATTAAAATGGCTAAACGAATTTAAATGAAACATTATATGAATGTGTCTTACATCTATGCATACATATACATATAATAATAATACATATAAGCGGCGAGTCACCGCCGGCCACGGGTAATTAGGTATCACTAATTATGGCCGGTGTCCGTCCCCTTTGAAATAGTCCAGTTTTTGTCCATCAAACCTCATTTACATAGCCATTGTTTTCTTTCCATAATTTACAATAGTCCTTGCACCTGCCGGGGTCAGTTCGCTCGTTATGTTTCTTCATTTTCAGCAAGTGATCTCAGCATGTGGCTTACATAACATTAACTTCTCGCAAAGGGCCTCTACGTGTTGGACCCATGTCCCCATGCAAGCTTTTCAAAGGTCCGGGTAAAGCCCGTGAATCTCAGCGAGATACATATAATAAAACTGTAAGGAAGTCGTGTCTGTACATGGAATATTTTTAGGAAATAACAACCCAGGGGTATCCTTCTATCGACGTAGAAGCCAATTCTACAATTTTTGTCTTTCGTGTCTGTTTGTCTGTCTTGTCAGTCTGTCGGTCTGCCGGAGGGTATGAACCGTCATCACGCAAAAACTACTGGGCGGATTTTGATAAAACTTACCATGCGGGGATACCTTAAAATGTTGGCTAACATATTGTATAGTACTTATCTCGGAAAATCAAAAGGTTTTTCCAGCAAATACGAAAATAAGCGAAATATTGTATTTCTAAAAAGACACTTTACGCCAAACTTGTTTGATGGATTTCAATGAAATTTTGTGTAATTGTAACCTGTACAAAAGGTTACAACTCTGTGTACTTATATTTTCAAAAAACTTAACAGTTTTGAGGAAAGGGAAAAAGTCTATTTTGATTTTACATTCATTGTTCCAAAACTACTTTTCAGATGTCAGTGAAACTTAGCATGGAGATATTTCATATGACAGCCAACATAGTTAATATTTACGTTTTGAGGAAATCTAACAGTTTGAAGGGAAAAGTAAAGCATCTATATCTCTACATACTACATATAATAAAACTGTAAGGAAGTCATGTCTGTGTATATTTTTTGGAAATAACAACCCACGAATATAATTCTATTGATGTACAAGCCAATTCTAAATTTTTTTGGATTTCATGTCTGTTTGTCTGTCTGTCCAAGGGTATATACCATCATAAGACAAAAACTACCAGGCAGATTTTGATTTTTCAGAAAATACAAAAATAAGCGAAACATTGTATTTCTAAAAAGACATTATACTCCATATCTGTTTGATGAATTTCAATGAAATTTAGGATAGTTGTAGCTTGTACTAAGGATCACAACTCTGTATACTTATATTTTCGAGAAATGTAACAGAAAAAGAAAAAAAGAGTTGATTTTCATAATGTCTTTATTGTTCCAAAACAACTTAAGCTACTAGATTTTCGCGGGATATTCCGCGAAACTTTATTACTGTTTGTCTCGAACCACACATGAATTACTCCATGAATTGATATTGGACTCAGGTTCGTCTACTCACGAAAAACTATGCAGTAGTTAAAAGCACTCACTGGAAATTGTTCATACACGTTTGATTTAAACACTCAAACATGATTTCGTGCATAAACCGAAGATGCATTCAGGATTGTTTCTTCCGGAGAAAACTAACGATGAATGGGCCGGATACGAAACTTTAACGACGATTAATATCTTACGAGAAGACTAACACTTTTTGAGACGGCGTTAGTAGGTGTTGAATAACATCGCGCTATAGTTTAGTTTATATTTTACAAAGACCACCTGTGCGGGCTAAGTGGAGCTAAGACTGAACCCGGTGATAGAGATAGTTGATACAGAAATAAATCTGGTGGAAGTTGACAAAACGTACAATATATGCACACACGGCTCTTCCGGGATAGCCGTTATTTCTTCATACTAATATTGCAGAATGGATCGGACTATGAGAGTGGAGAAGGCCAGAAAGTTCTGTAAGAAAAGAACCTGTTGGAAATCTGAAATCTCTACCTACCCTGCAAGAGATCTGACGTGATAGATAGATTACTCTTTATTGTACACCAATACATTTACATAGAGAAAAAAAAAAAAAAAAAAAAAAATTAAACAAAGGCACAATTGGCGGTCTTATCGCTAATAGCGATCTCTTCCAGACAACCAAAACTGAAAGAACAAGACAAAAAATATACAAAAAAAATAGAGGGCAGTAGGTGGCGTACATTTATTAGTTAAGTTTTACTTTAATAGGTATAGGTATATATATATACATATATATACATATATATATATATATATATATATATATATATATATATATATATATATATATATATATATATATATATATATATATATATATATATATACGATACAAATACATATGATACATAACAATATACAAATATAATAAAGGTAGGAATAAAGAAACGGCATGATAGTACGTGACTTATTACAGAATAAAAGTGGTGCTTAACGAAAGAAAGTGGTCTTTAACCATTCTTTTAAAAATGGCCAATGACTCTGCGCGTCTTACTGACACAGGCAATGCATTCCATAGACGAACAGCTTGGACTGAGAATGATTTATCAAGAAATATCTTGGAATGCATTGGTGTTACAAGTCTGAGATTTTCCGACGACCTCAAGAACCTTGAATGTGACTCACGGAGAAACTCGAATCGTTTTTTGAGGTATAAGGGAGTATTAGGATCAAACAGAATGCTGTATAGAAGTGATAGTATGTGAGCATTCCGGCGAAAGCGAATTGGTAGCCACTTGAGCTTAGCACGAAATTCAGACACATGATCATATTTCCGCAAACCGAATATGAATCTTATACAGAAATTTTGAAGTCGCTCAAGTTTATCAAGTTGACTCTCAGTTATATTAAGATAGCTGGCGTCTGCATAATCGAGGATAGGAAGTAGAAGGGATTGTGCAAGAGCAATTTTAGTAGCAGTGGGCAGAAAATTTCGCAACCTTCTTAATGAGCCAGCGGAAGCAAAAGTTCTTGAATCTGCGGGCCCCACGTGAAGTTGGTGTCAATATGGATCCCCAAATTTTTTACTGTTTTACTTATAGGTATTGTGACACCGTCAAACATAATTTGGGGAAGTTGTGACCAATCGATATGTGCAGTAAGTCTAGAGCTACCGATGATAATAGCTTGGGTCTTAGCTGGGTTGACTTTAAGACCATAGCTTTTACTCCACTCGCATATTTTTACCAGATCGTTATTCATAGTATTGACAGCCTCTGACAACCTGGTCAACGGTGCTTGAGTGTAAATTTGGAGATCATCTGCGTAAAGGTGGTAGGAAGAAAGTAGTTGGTTGGAAATCGAATTAATAAAGATAGCGAAAAGTAACGGAGACAAAACGCCACCCTGCGGTACACCGGCAGTAGTATAGCAATAGGAAGAGTAGGTTTCTTCGATGCGTATACGTTGCCAACGACCAAACAGGTAATTACGAAACCAGTCAATTGCCGTTGGAGATATGTTAATAGATCGCAAAACTCCAAGTAGAATATCAAAATCCACGGTATTGAAAGCATTACTGAAGTCGAGCAGGGTGAGCATAGTTAAGTTACTCTTTTCCATACCCAATCTTATATCCTCCGTAATATTCACCAAAGCGGTAACAGTACTGTGACCAGGACGAAAACCGGACTGAAAAGGATTAAGGAGGGAGTTATTATTGAGGAATCTACTTAATTGGTCATGGACAAGGCGCTCAAGAACTTTGGATAGGAAGGGTAATATTGAAATGGGACGATATTCAGAGAAGGACGTAGGTAGATTTTTTAGGTAATGGTGTCACTTGAGCTTCTTTCCATGAAGATGGAAACTGACCGTTGGAAATAGAGTGATTTAAAATGTGGCAAAGGATAGGTAGAATTTCATCAAGGATAGGGAGAATAATATTACGGCTGATACAATCGCTGCCGACTGCATTCGATGTAATGGATTCTACGCTCCTTTTAACATCACAAGCAGCAAATTGACTAAAGAAAAATGGAGCATAATCGGGCGTCGGAATAGACGAAAGATAGTTTAGCGTGGTTGCTTTCATAGTCTTATCAAAGTAAGAAGAAGCCGAGAAATGTTTATTAAGAAGATTAATATCAAGGTCTTTAGGGATGTTTTCTTGCCGCGGTTTACCGACTCCCATTGTTTTCAGAAACTTCCAGACTTTTGCTGGATTGCCGTTTTGAACTGAACTGTGAATGTGTTGGCGTTGAGCATCTCTACACACCTTGTTGCAGTGATTCCGAATGGCTACATAACTATTCCAATTTGATTCTGTGGACCTAGTTTTAAATTTGGATTTGATAGTCACTTTCTTGTTCATTATCAGCTTTATGTCATCAGTTAACCAAGGTGCCGGAAGATGTTTTACTTTGATAGGCCGAATAGGAGCGTGCACATCGTACAACTGAATTAACGCCGAAGTAAAAATATTAACTTTGTCGTCCAATGAGTCGGACAATAACAAATTATCCCAGTTAATACTAGCAGCATCCACCCGAAGCCTCTCAAGATTAATGCCACTAAAATTGCGCTGCAAAAGAATTTTAGCTTTGGCCTTCGGTGGCCGAGCTTTGTATGATAGGAAGACTAAATCGTGATAGGAGAAAGCATCAGCTGAACACTGACCGTGTTTAGCGACATGTTGGGTAGAAGAAACAAGGATAAGGTCAAGAAGTGACGGAGTTGAGTTGGGAAAATGATGAGTAGCTTGAAGCGGAACAACGAACAGATTACTGGATCCAACAACATTGTGGAGATTGGTAGAGCGGGAGTCATTTTTAAGCAGACATGTGTTGAAATCCCCCATTATGATGCTATGACTGTAAGAAGGGACTAAGTTTTCTAAGATGCATTCAAAAGAAGAAAAGAAATCTATGCGTGATGAAGGGCAGTAATATACACCTAGAAGTATTTTAGAATGATGAAGTTTGATTTCAATAAAGAGATGCTCACCAGCATTTGGCGGCGGCGGTTGCGGCGATAAATCGACAAAAGAAAAAGGAATGTTTGATCTCAGATATATCGCAACACCACCGCCACCACCTACTACACGATCATTTCTAATGAGATTGAAACCCGGGAGCGTATACAGTGTGGACGGAAGACAAGGCTTAAGCCAGGATTCGGACACAAGAATAGCGTAAATATTTTTACAGTCAAAGCTTGCCAGCATATCAGGAAAATGGGCCGGAATACTCTGGGCATTGATATGAACGACATTAAAGTTCCTAGAGACATCGGAAAATGTTGACTTTAGAACGTCAGCGAGGCATGGGATGCTAACTAAACTGTCATTACTGCTTTTTGCGGAGAAAAACGTATCTGTATCGCTATTACTATCATAACCAGACATAATAGCTTGATTCTAAATATATATACAAACAATATTCCAAAATAACCTATCAAAATAAAAATAATTTTTAAAATATTTAAACTTTCAAGTTGGTTGTTATCCAACAAATGCATTCACCTGCCGATTGTGTTTTTGAGAAAAAAATAAAAAACGAAACTTAAATTACAGACAACGTTCGAAAAGAAAAATTAATTAAAATTAATAGTAAATAAAAAAAAATAGTAAAAGAAAGAAAAGAAAATAACAATAATCATCAGCCTTACTATGCTAACCATAGAGATGCTAACAAAACAAAACTTATTATGCTAAAAGCCAAAGTCACGTAGACCTGAAACGCATTCCAATAAATGAAATGGTCTGCGAAATAACTAAAAAACGGAACGCGCTGTTGACATTGACACTTGTCGAGTGAAGTTAGTTTTGACTTTTGACATTGAAATTAAAAATAAATAATAAGTGACCGAATAATAAATCGTTTTAAAAAGAAAACAGTAAAAAGTGGGTGTTTGAAAAGAAAACTAAAAGTTAAGATATGGACAGCAAAAAATAAAAATGATAATAAAATTTAGGGACGTAAACACAGCACAAAAAAAATCACTTTTTGGGTTGATGAACGCGCTTCGACCTCGTCGAAGTGCCAGTGGTCTCCTTTCCAGAGGTAGACGGCTTCACGGGATCTTGAGTAATGCCATCTAAGTCGGCAAGAGACTGTACACGAACCCTTGTGTCATCCGCGCCGAGGACATATATCTCCCCATCTCTGGACCAGCATTTCGTCACGCCAAACTTCGACCTTGCAGCAAGGAATAGATTATGGCGTGTCTTAGTGAGGAACTCAGAGATTGTTACCCCCGAGCTCCTCAACTTTGTTTTAGCAAACCAAACCTTGCCGCGTATAGCAACATCCTTGAACTTGATTAGAATAGGCCTAGCTTTACGGGACGAACGCCCCATCCTGTGGCACCGACTTATGTCGACTGGATTGATGTCTGCTAACCCTAGACGACTCTGGAAGAGGTTAAGCACCACCTTAAATATGTCTTCTTTGCTTTCTTCGGTGACACCATGAAGCAGAAGCATCTTTCGTCGACTTCGCATTTCCAAGGCATCAACAGTCTGTGCCAGCACGGTGACCTGCCGCTGAAGAGTATGTAGTGCTTTGATTGTGAAGGTACGAAACGCAGCAAACTCCGATGCCAGACCTTCCGTTGTGGTTGTTCCAGGAGACTTGTGTAGTGCTTCCTCGAATTTTGACATTTGTTTTATGAACATTTCTGTCATTTGTGCCATAGTGGTTTGTATTGACTCCATTTTTATGAAAATACTGCTGGTGTATTGGAGATAACACAAATTCGGCAAGTAAAGAAGGTTAGCTAATCATTAAAAGTAAGTTATTAAGTTAAAATAGGATAATACTGTATAAAGTAATTATTTAAATACAGAGCTAAATTTTTATAGTCTTGTCAATTCTACTACCCGCATTTTAATTTATATGATATTATTTATTTATTATTATTATTTATAATTTATATGATATAGATTGATATATAGTATTGAAGTATCTTAAGTCGTGAAATAGCAATGTAGTGTATGTGAGTTACTTTGTTCACACACTATATCATGCCGATACTATCCGTGTAAGTGGTATATAAAATCACTCCAATATGCATTTGGTGGATTTTTACCGGTCTTAATGAAGGCTCAAAGATACTATTCATATTTAAGCTAAAAAAGCCTGGCAATTCTTCGATTTCCTTCTTCTTCTTTACAGCCTGCCAAGCATGGGGACCTGTTGAAATTGTTGTACAACAAAAATTTACTCATTTTTAAGTTGACCTTAAAATACTTTTGCAAAACAAAGATGATTTGGTTTAACCGATAAAACGTAAACTACTTAACAACCTTTGTCGATCCCCGCACAGCGTACAAGAATATTAATTTGGGATTTGTGATTTTGAAATAAATAAGATATTTCAAATGCATATGGGCATAACAAAAAAAATTTTTGTTTCTCCGTGTTAATATCCAGAACGGTGGAACCGACTTTAAAAAGACTATTACTGGAAAATGGAGGATATTTCAGCGATTATTCAAGACCACATTGTAGCTCGGGAAATGCAATATTTCTGGGGGATATTTGATTTTATTTCTCTATATTAACCCGGCTGAACGGATTTAAAAGTAACTGAATATGGAGCTGTCTCTTCAATCTTGGAATAATGTTTATATAATATATTCACTACAAGGTTCTCCCGAGATATCTAGCTTCATACTAAAATGACATAATGGATCTTACTCAAACTTTCAAGGTGTCTTAGGTCTCGAAATAATAATCGAGATACTTTTTATCCCGGAAAGAATCACGGTTCTTGCGACATAGCTGGTATTTATTCATATTAAAATGGCTTAACGAATTTAACTGAAACGTTATATGAAGGTTTCCTACATCGTAAAATAAAACGAAACACTTTTTATGTCGAAAAATAGCACGACTTCTTTGGAATATCTATTATTTCTTCATACCTAACGGATTATGAAGAAACTTAATATAAAAGAAACCACACAAATATACAAATTCAAAAGTGAAAGGACGTAGAAAACAACCATTTATAGTTTCACAAATTATATACAATATGTACAATTACATAAAAAACAGCAAAGAAATATCAATAAAAACGGTAGTAAAAAAAGAAATATACGTATTTACAAAGGGTCAAATGGTTCCACGCCGCTGTCAGTTGGTAGAGTACCTAGAACAGGACGCAGATATCAGGGAAGACCTAGACTATCTTACCATGACTAAATAGACCATGTTTTATCCGAAGAGCAAGTCAAGAGTCTCCGTAACCGGCGAGCGTGTATAAGACGAACTATGAGAGTGGAGAAAACCAGAAAGGTCTGTAAGGAAAGAACCTGTTGGAACTCTGTACACTCTGCCTACTCCGCAAGGGATCTGACGTGGTGATATAGATTGGTAGATAGTATTAAAGTATCTTAAGTCGTGAAATAATAATATGAAATATGTAACTTTGTTTACGCACTAGATCATGCCGATATTATCCTGCATTATATGCATTTGGTGGGTTTTAACCGGCCTGCATGAAGATCCAAAGATATTAATCTTATTTTGTCGAAAGAAAAGCCTGGCAATCCGTCGATTTTCCTCTTTCTCTTCATCGGCGACTGGAAGCCTGGGGCCCTGCTGAAATTGTTCTACAGCGAAAATTTACTCATACTTAAGTCGACTTTATAAATACTTTTGGAAAACAAAGATGACTTGGTTTAAGCGGCAAAACGTAGACCGCCTTACTTACTTTGTCAAATAGTCGCAGGTACGAGCCCCGCACAGCACACGGAAATATTGATTTGGGATTTGTGATTTTGAAATAAAGAAGATATTTTATGAACAAACAGGCACAACTCAAAAAAAAAGTTTGTCTGTGTTAATATCTAGAACGGTAGAACCGATTTTAAATACGCTATCATTGGAAAATGTAGGATTTCTTAGAGACTGTTGACTACTTTTTACCTTGGAAAATGCAAGATTTCAGTTGTCATAGTTGATTTTATTTCTCCATATTAACACGGCGGAACGGATTAAAAAGAAACTTAATATGGAGGTGTATCTTAAGTCTTGGAAAATTATTATTCTAAAAAGTCCTACTTATCTATATCAAATTACAAAATAAACGCGTGCGAAACAGCTAGTTATGTAATATTAATGTGTAAATAAAGGACATAAATATTGTATACATATATAATTAAAGAAAAAGTTATAATTTACTATAAGATAAAAAGGTTGTTTATATAGTCACAATATAAAACATAGTACCCTGTGCTACCACAGGTGATATGTGATATAAGTTTATTTAATACCTATTGTATATGTCGCGTGGAGCGAGTGAGAATCGTTTCGATTGCGCGGAACCGGTTCTCCGCAAGGCATTCCGGTGCATCTTTGTTGTCGTCACTCCATTCACGGGCACGATGCGCTGTGCTGTTGCGTAACTACGTAATATAATATTAAGTACTTAACAATAAACCAGCAGATTACAGAAGATTTGCAAATAAATAAGTAAATAAGTGACTAATACAGTCGTGTCTTAATAATATAAGTGATATAATATTTCTAAGTTATGGGTGAAGTGTGAATAATACGAGTACCATGACTCGATGCATCCGCGAAAAAAGAAGCTAAAGGAACCAGGAGATTAGCACTACAATCTGTCTATCTAAATCATATATACATAAAAGAAGTCTACATTCAAATTTACGTCCGACACTCGAGGGCTCTTTAGATGGCGCCAGTCGCGGAAAAATATTTAACACTAGACAGCCCTATTTTATGTTTTCATTAGCATTGAGGGAGATTAATTATTTTTTATATGATATAGTTAAAAATGGCTTTTAGGGCTGTTCCCTTACTTGTACTTTAAAACCTTGCTTCTTGCCAAATTCCATGGTTTTCGGTCAACGGGAATTGATTATATCTTAAGATTGGGTTTACGTAGAACCTTCATAAGCAGCGTTCCGTACACCTTCGTATTTGACATAAATTTTAACACAATACCTCTAGGCGTACCTGAGAAAAATGATGATAACCGTCGGACAGACAGACGGACAACGAAGTTATCCTATAAGGGTTCCGTTTTACCGATTGATGTACGGAACCCTTTTTTTATTGAGGTTAAATGCCTAACGCATACCCCCGGGCCGAGGGCACGGCCCGGGTGGTTATGTGGGGCTTGCACCCACTAATACCCCTCGGCGTCCCACTGCCCTTTTGCCGCGCCACAGGAATCGTCACCAGCATGACCGTGGCACCAGCGGGCTCAATCCGTGTGCGGATCTCGACACCTGTTAGGAGAGTTCGGTCTCCTCCCTACCGCCTTTGGGAGGCTGCGTGGACGCAGTGCTTTTACGGCGCGGGTCTGCGTGTGCTAGGGCGCCGGGGTGCCCTCCCCGACGCCTGCAGGCCGCGATTACGGTGGACGAAGGCCGTTTCGGGTGTAGTCTGTCCCAACGCGCCGTCTACGAGCGGGATTGGAGGACGTCTCCTCCCTCACCCGCTCTACCTCCTCCTTAGCGGACATGACGGCCCCACAAAAGGCCGCCATTGGCACCCAGGCGTTCTCGCTCCCAACCATGGATGATATCACGGTCGACAGCGACAGCGCCTGTCCCCCTGCACCGAGCGCTCCAGCGAGCCGGCGCCGCTCATCATCCCATGCCGGGCACACCAGCAACGTGTGCGCCGCCGTGTCTTCTGGGGCCGCACAATGATGGCAGCGCTCCGCCTCCTCACGACCGATCCGCCACAGATACCGCCCGAAGCAACCATGCCCGGACAGTACCTGCGTCAGATGGTACGTGAGGACGCCGTGTTGCCGCCCCAGCCACTTCCAGAAGAGATGTATGGAACCCTAAAAACAATCAAGCAATGAAAAAATCAAAGACAAAAATAAACATGATGTGACATGCCGCCGTGTTCATAACAAAAATGTTTTTCTTCGTGCGTGTCGTGAAAAACAATATAAATGTATTTGTGGACTGTATACGGCTGGTAGATCACCGTATTGGGTGGGAAATAAAATACGTGCTGCGTTCACGATGGCGTCTAGGTGGAAAGGAGCCAATTTTATTGCAATATTAAAAAATGTGTAAACTTAGTGTTGCCAACATGTTGCCGGGGCAAATAATAATTAAAACTGCAAGCAGTTGTATACCCAACAACTTTTTACCATAAACTTACTTATTGTGTATAAGTTATGCTGTATTGAAGTACAGTAATAAAGGAAAAATAATGATATACAAATACAAAACAGCAGTTAAACTGAAATTCAAAAATGTTTATTATATTATGTATATTATTCATAATTATTTTAATGACAAGACTGCAATACACATAAAGTGTTGATATGTAATAATATTTTTTGAACTTAATGACAATTTTGTAAAGAAATCAAATCAATAACTTTTAAACTTTATATCTTCAGAGAGACGATTAATATAAAAGAACTAGAAAGTAAATGTCCTTATAAAGAAATTAAATATAACATAAAATTAAAAAGAAATATTTCGTCCTACACATTAAAGTAACAAAAAATATTTACTTACTTTAGCAAACAATGTCCAAAAGAAAATAAAATGGAAAAACTGTATTGAAACAAAAATTCTCACATATTCTTTATATTCATAACTACATGAAATCATTGCATGAACAAAAAAAAAACAATGTTATTAAGTATTATCGTAAATTTTTAAGTATTATCATAGCTGCTGCCTTCCAGAGGCAAGATACAAATTTTCATCACAGCCCCTTTGTGTATATGGTCGTTTGATGTATAAACTTAAAACAACTCTGACCTTGCTGTTTTTTCTTTAACACTCGCCAGGGACCAATACAAATTATCTTTTAATACAACAAGTGATCCTATTTTAACATTAGGTTGTGAGTCTTGCCACTTGGGACGCGTCTGTAACAAGTGTCAGCAATGTTTCCTCAAAATTTTCCAAAACCCCCTGTTTCATATCATTTAGAATCAGAATCAGAATATTTTTATTCATGGAAACCATTACATTATTTGGGAATCGTCAGAATAGTAACAAAGACTCTATTACCACTTTGGAATGTCATTCCTGTGGAGAAGAAGAGCAAGAAACTCCACGATTACTCTTTTTAAATAGAATTTTTACAGTGTTTCCATCTACATTTTATTGTGGGGTATGGGAGAACAATGTATGAACAATGAGTCTAAATTAAATTCACCAAGTTATACTATTCATGAGAATGGCTACATGGTTTTCTCATTTACAGATAAAGAAATGAGGAAGAAAAATGATCAATTTTGTTAAACTACTAGAAGGACTACTTAGTGGTAAACCATCTACTTTATGCAGATGACGCGGTTTTAATAGCGCCAACAGCCACTGATCTGCAAACACTAGTCACAGTTATGAAAGACGACTGCATGATCAATGGCTTACACTTGAATGTGAAGAAAACCAAGATTATGGTTTTTGAAAGGGAAGAAACCAGAACGAATGTAAGGATTGTGGTTGGTAACGATGTGCTGGAGCAAGTGAATGAGTTTGTATATCTTGGATGCGCCTTCAGTAAGGATGGGAAATACACCGCTGACATAGAGAGAAGAGTGAGTGCAGGGAACAGAGTGAATGGTGCGATGGGAAAGCTACTCGGGAGCCGGCACTTAAGCCATAAGGCGCAGCTGGCCATACATAACGGAGTTCTTGTCCCAACGCTGTTATATGGTAGCGAGAGCTGGGTATGTAAGAAGGAGTATGAAAGTTGGATAAATGCGGTAGAAATGCGAGCTCTGCGGAAGATGTGCGGAGTGAAGCTGACCGACCGCATTAGCAACAGCATAGTAAGACAGCGAGTAGGTATGAAAGATAGTATCGGTGTAAAGATGAGAAAGGGCATGCTCCGTTGGTTCGGGCATATAGAAAGAATGCCAGAGGAAAGAATGACAAAACAGATATACAATGTGAAAGTGGAAGGATGCAGGTACCGGGGAAGACCTAGACTATCTTACCACGACCAAATAAACCGAGTCTTATCTGATGGAAAAGTCAAGAGTCTCCGTAACCGGCGAGCGTGTATGAGACGAACTATGAGAGTCGAGGAAGCCAGAGAGGTATGTAAGGAAAGAACCTGTTGGAACTCTGTACTCTCTGCCTACCCCGCAAGGGATCTGGCGTGAGGTTATACATAGATAGATAGATAGACTAGAAGGAAGAAAGGGAAAAATAAATAATAATAGCTGAACATGTTATCCACATTCTGGTGGAGCTGGAACAGCACCTATTTTTTAAATAATCAGCATAAGCATTTTTATGTTTTAAATAATCATTTGGAGTTTAATAAGCTTGCTTGCAGAGCGTACTTTTAATACAAGATTTGAATTTATTTTCACTAAGTTGAGTGACGTCAAGTGGGATTTTATTATAGAATCTAACACAGTACCCCACGAAAGACATGTGAATTTTAGACAGACGACATTGCGGTTAAAATAATTTATTTCTATGTCGCATTTATTTCAGTTATAGCAATGCCTATCGCCTAGCTGTTGCATTATGTTTTCATGAATATACTGACATTGCATATTTTCCAAAATTGTGATCTAGTAATTACATTTGCATTACAATCTGGGTATGAATCTAAAGCTGTACCTAATAAAAAAATTACCTGAATACGAGAGTAATCAGTTATACCATTTGACAATGGCATGAGGGGTCTACTATTTAAAATAGCCTCAATTTGACATAAAAAATTATATAATTCTTCATAATTAAGAATAGACTAACAATACTCTTTTTAGATTGTATTTTATATTTTCAACACCAGCGTCAGCTAATCCAGCGAAGACAGGAGAGTAGCAAGGTAAGAAATGGAAGTTTACTTGCTTTGAAGATGCATACTGACAAACTTGTTTTGGATGAATTGCTGATTTATTTAATTGATATATCTCATCTAATTGGTTTTAGCACATTTAAAAGTAGAAGCATTATCGCTGTAAATGTCTGTGGGCATTCCTCTTTGGGATATAAATCTATTTCAACATGCGATAAATGTTGTGTTGTTGTGTAACAGTTTTTAAATCAAAAGCTAATTCTACATGTATGGCCTTGGTCACAAAGCAAACAAATGTGCATACATAACCTTTTGAAATAATTGGTTTTCTAATTCTGACTAATTTAAGTGGGATAGGCCTATAGTCCAAACCAGTCTTTCGGTATGGGCGACAGGCATTTACCCTGTCATGGGGTAAAGAGCCCATTAGCTGTTTGGATGCTTTTGCTTTTAATCTAAAACAAGTGTTACATATATTTCAAACTTTTTAACTTACCTTGGCGAATGTACAAACCTTTGCTTTTTTGCTGACAAGACAAGCTTAGGTCCAGCATGGAAATTATTGAGATGTTCATTCAGAATGATGAGATCAGTCACCCGTTGCGCGGCACAGTGGTTGGATGCTTTTGTGAATATGGAATAGAGGCATTTTCTAAGCGACCTCCAACACGAACGTAACCTTTGTCATCAATAAATGGACACAGAGGTTTAAAATTATCTTTCAAAATTGCTTTAACACATTTTAAAGCATGTTGTCCTCTGACAAATATTTTTGTTGGTTATATTTTACAGTTAATGACATTGAACGCTCAAGTTCTAGTGTCGTGTCAACATGCTACATAATTAAGGTTATTTTTATTCACCTTATTCTTTGAGTAAGAAGTATGCTAAAACAAATGCATTGTATTAATATTAGAGAATTTCTGAAGAAAGTCGAGACATTACTCTTGTACCTCAGTAGTGGTGCAGAGCATTGAGCCTAAACATGCTGAGCTATCCCTGACCCCAGGTAACTCTTGTGGAATGTATGAATGAGGTTTGTACTCACATGAATTCAGAAATGATGATCCATTACACCACATGTAATGATCAGCTAGATCCTCTAGCAAGACTATTTTGCTAAAACAGTCAGCAGGGTTATCCGTAGAACTAACATATGACCAAGCGTATAAATTTGTAAGTTGAGTTATGACTTTAACACGATTAGCGATATACACCTTAAAGGTGTATATGTTAGTCTTAAGCTAGGCGAGAAGAATTTGCGAGTCCGAATAGAGGATAACATCTTGTATGTGCATTTTAACAGTTAAAGTATTATGAACTCTGCTAGCAAGCTAGGCTAGTAACAAGGCAGCATTAAGTTCCAGCCTAGGAACAGACAGACTTTGAGCTATAGGATTTATCAGTGACTTATAAAGAAGCAAGGAAAGCTTAATGTTGCCTGCCTTGACGCATCCGCAAACCTTATACCTATAGCGGTGTATAGGTTTAGCTCTCATTGCAGGCAAACTGTTATAAACTCGTGTCATAGCCGAAAAAGCTCCCTATCAGGCAGTGAATCCCAGACCAGTTCAGCAAGCCACAAACGTTGCATTAAAACTTTTGCACCGACCACAATAGATCAGACAAAGCTTAGGCCGGGTCATGAAATTTACGTATAAAACATAAAATTCACGCTTGGATTGGGACATGCTGCCCAAAGCCTTAGGACTAGTTACAATAAATGAATCTGATTCTGTATTGTAATTCATCATTCTTTTTAAATCAACCTCATAAAAATGTTGTTGATTTTGTGGAACTTGTAATAATTCTGTTGGGTTTGTAGCGGCCCCTATACATCGCTACATAGTTGCGACTACCTACCAATCGATGGTGCTGACGATTCGCCATACATGTCTAGAACGCGATATTAGAGTGCGCACGACATGTAACGTATAAACAAGCCCCCGACGACAACTCTTGGGGAGAGTGGCAGGTCCCGCCAGAAACAAAACCCCTTCTGGCTGGAAGATCTTCCACAATAAATCCTGCCACAATGTTCGTGCCACAAGTTTGAAACCCATTTATGTAATTGAAAACTTCTATTAAATTATTTGGACATTCATCAGAATAAAGTATGTTATTAACATAGGTTGAATTATTAATAATGAAGGCGGCTAGAGGAAATTCTCCTTCATATAGATTTAGCTAACAATTTAAAACATCTTTTTGCTAAGTAAGAGGAACTTTTTAAATAATATGCAAGTGTTTAGTTGAATGCATTTATCTCTTTCGTTAGGTGTATCTTAACTATAGATTTGCAAATGTTTGTGATAAAGTGTTTGATACAACGTGATTAATGAGGTATGGGAAAAACATTCCAGAGTGAGCTAGATAGTCTTAATTAAACGTTAAATATAAAAGTTTACATTGTGTGACACATAGTGCAATTAATAGTTACATAGTTCACTCCTTTAAATATACAGAAACTATGTTGTTATACAAGAAAATGATTACTGCTGGACATACGTTACATGTGAGACTGTACAATATTAATATTTATTATATAATGCAAGGTAAGTTGGTAAGCGTAAGGTAGGACGGCCCCCAGCTAGATGGACCGACGACCTCAAAAAGGTCGCTGGGACAGACTGGATGCGGAAGGCGGAGGACCGTGTGCAATGGCGCGTGTTAGGAGAGGCCTATGTCCAGCAGTGGACTACGATAGGCTGAGTGATTGATTGATTGATATAATGCAAATTAATATTTGTGTGATACTTAGTAGTGCATTTAGCGAAAACAAGTAATAATGTCACAACGTTAACTCATTAATAAAAAAGAAGTAAAAATAAATGGTTCATATCAAATATTAAAAAAACATTATTCAATATCAGAGGATACTTAAAAAAAACGATATAATATTGTTCCAGAAGGATAATAGATAAAAACATAGTGCTAAAGGAATCGTTTATTACCCTATTCAAAAGGAGTTTCTTGGTAAACATGGTAATAAACAGTTATATTAGATAGTAAGATATTTCGTTTGTTCATTAATTTTACAGTCCCACGAGGATCTTTTGTTCTGAGACCAAAATCGCAACTAAAGCTGTCATGAAGTGTCATGCCACCTCATGACAGTCATAGTTGCCGTTTGTTATGAAATTTACCCAAGTTCTTCTTTTAATTAGTAGCTGTTCAAGTGGGTCCCCACTTGAAATATTTCATTGAAAGTAGAATTTTTTTACTCAATGGTAACCCGAATTTCACACCTACAACCCCTCTGTCAATTTCATCCATGGGCTAAAGATTTATCTATCTATCTAATTATATCATCACGCCCGTTTCCTTGCAGGGTAGGCAGGGGACAGAGTCCTAACAGGTTCTTTCCTTACAGACCACTCTAGTTTCCTCCACTAAAAGATCCTTGTCTAATTATAGTTTATTGCGGAATATTTTTATGGGGTAGATTTTGTTCCCGACTTTTTAACGCAAGAACACAATACAATTGCACCTTAAACATATGCCAAAAATATTAAGCCCGTTGAAGTACCGCAGAAACCGTAATATTATTGCACAGATACAGTAATGCGGTCTTATCGTTTAATTAGTATACTTTGTAATTAATTACGATCATTGTTGTTAATGTAGTTCTTCAATTTATACAAGCACAAAATCAAAATGTCTGCATTGTAACCGCATCATAACGCATCTCAGGACAGGACAACCTTTAAATAAGTCAACAAAGATCAATTGAAAATGCGTGCTTATACTTCAACCACTGTATAGCTTAGTCTTATTATTCTTTCTAGACGAGCTTCGAGACGAAAGTCATATGTGTCCCCTTCGAATGATTATGCCGTCTAAAGATGTTAGTAACTCTATGCGATATTATTACTTAAAAGGGAGCATACGTTGCCATCGCCGCTGAAGTCAATGGCTATCCTCATGTCGATGCTTCGTGGTACAGAGCTGAAGTGTCAATTAGTACCAGGCCAAAATAATTATCGCTGCAAAAAGAAACAAATGCAGACTGGAAATTTTCACAGTGCATCCATCTAACCTAAGTATTTGCATACTCACCTCCGTCTAATCAGACACTTAACTCCAGCAATCGTTAAAATATAGAACGAATTGCACTCGAAGCGGAATTGTATGCAGATATAGCCAGATATACTTGGTATAGAAACAATCAAACAATCGAAAAAAGCCACAGTATACTTACATTATCAGGAAAAAAGTCGGAAATCCGATGATTTTGAAAGCACGTTACTAAGATTCTACAATTTACATGCTAGTAAATAAAACCAATTACGACTACATTACCTCGACGACAACTGGTTTGGTGTTAATCCAATAATAATATCCATCCAGATCATGTAGATGTGCCTTAGGTGGAATACGTTACGTTTGAATGTAAGTATACCGTGGCTTTTTCGATTGTTTGATTGTTTCTGTACCAAGTATATCTGGCTATATCTGCATACAATTCCGCTTAATAAAGTTATTCTAGCATGTTTGATAAAGGGGCGATTCTACTAAAAAAATGTTAAGGACTGATTTTTCAATCATCAAGAATAATATACAGCAAGGCGTTCGTAGCGCTCCAACCGCGGTGTTCTTACCGATTAACAAGGTTACGCAGCGTTTGATACTGTCGGGCTGAGATCGGTCACCGTTTGTGGTATTTTCTTATTCGATCATCTCCGTGCGTCGGAAGATATGCTAAGCCGTTAGTGCCAGCTAGCACTTAATGTGGTGGTCGTTAAACCAAGTTAGAAAACTTAAAGGCGGCTTGATAAGTTCCATCAGCAGGTGGCCAGTCAGGTGGCAGTCAGGTTGGTACCTGACTCCGCCTTTCCGCACTGGGTCCGCGTGGTAGAGTATGACCTAATTTCTCATACCTCGATTTGTGTGAGAAGGCCTTTGTCCAGTAGTGGGTAGTATAGGCTGAAATTATTATTATTTAAACACCGTCACCCCTATATTGCCCAAGTGGGGTTAGCAGAGGTGTACTGAGTACACTCACTTTTTGCAGACAATGTTAGGTCCTATGTAATATGGGGCGAGTCTATTGCCATATACCGGACATAATTCCAGACTCCAGACTCACACTGGGATTTTTTTGTCCAACAAACTACCTGAACCCATGATCTTGTGATCGCAGAGCGAGGTGTTTTGCCACTAGACCAACGAGGCAGTCAGTTGTAATTACTATTTACCCTTATAATTACCACAGACTGCGCTTCCCACATGAAAGCTTTGTAGTTTAACGTGGTTTGTCGTTTAACCTATTAATATACGGGAAAATACATTAACAGTATCAATCAATGATATGTTAAAGTTTGCAGTTGTATTTTTAATGGAGTATTGGCTTTAGGCAAAGGAATTCCTCAATGGTAAACAGCATAGACATGGAATTTTGTATACACATTTCTGATTAGTCGTTTTAAATTGTACTTTTATCTGGCTACTGCACCCAGGGTTGGCTCCTGACGAGGGAACTCCTCAACACTTAATGGCACAGACACGAAATTTTGTACATGCATTTAATTATAATAGCCCGTTCTTAGTTCCACCATAACATGGCTGCTGCACCCAGGATTGGCTCCAGACTAAGGCACTCCTCTACGGCCAATAACAGACACGAAATTTTGTAAACAAAATTAATTTTGATTAACCGTTTTTAAATGGAACTACATAAAAGCTTGTTCTTAAAAATACCCTAAAATAAAATTATTTTAAAGAGTAATGTCATCCAGTTCTATGTTTAAAGAAGGTTAATAGTTTCGAGACTCCAGGTCATGGGTAGGTCAGTTTAAAATCGATTGCATATTTTGTGTCTAACAGACAAATTATGAAACAGACGGGAAAACCAATTAATAAAATTAAAAATTCTATAAAATAAGAAAATCGATTTCAAATAATGCAAAAGTGACACACGCAAATTGAACAAATTAAAAAAAAAATATATTGATGTTGGTGCTAGTCGGTTAGTGCGGTTACATGGCATCGACAAATTGGGCTAATTTAGAACCTCCATCATTTTTCAAAGTCGGTTATTAACGTGGTAATATAATAGAATCTTCGATGTGAGGTAGTTCGAAGATTAAGATTGGTGTTTTCATTCGTCTTGTGTATTAATAAACATCGCCCCACCCTTTAACTTTTGTTCTTTGCCGTGGGCTGGTAAGTACGTCACACGGAGATGAATTCGAAATTATATTCAGAATTTCAGGAAGATAACCCAAATTCTAACTATCTCTTTGATCCGTCCGATATAGATATATAGATGGTATGATGATATAGACAAATTATTTATTAAATTTACGCAGCGAAAATTTACTCACCATTTGCTTTAACAAGGTGGAAAATTATAAGAATTGGAATAAGTATCGGGGCTTCAAAGGTTTAATAATAGACATAAGCTCCTTAAATACAATATTGGTAATGAGGGGATCTTTTTACCGTGGGGGTAGGCTGTGTGAATGATGATGACTTGATCCTGTGATTAAGGGCCGGTTCGAGTGTTTGTAAGCGCACTCACGACAGGAATTTCTAGTGTGGGGATACGTTTTTCTTATGATAGAAAACGCGTGCCAGGATCAGAATATTTTTAATTCATCTATCTATCTATCTATCTATAACCTCACGCCAGATCCCTTGCGGGGTAGGCAGAGAGTACAGAGTTCCAACAGGTTCTTTCCTTACATACCTCTCTGGCTTCCTCGACTCTCATAGTTCGTCTCATACACGCTCGCCGGTTACGGAGACTCTTGACTTTTGATTTTTAATTCATGTTAACCATTAAAGTATTTATGAATCATCAGAAAAGAGAAAATCTTTACCACCATTTCGAAATGCCATTCCTGGCCACCACCCCGAGATCAGCCCCAACGACGCAGAGTGTGGTTACCCGGCAACGTGACCTTAGAAATAATAAGTCAAACGACCCGAGTGCAGAAAGAGGGTAGATAATATTTTTCGAGTGTATATGTATGATGGTTTGGCAAGTGCCGTGTAACACAGTGTAAACCAGGATTTGACAAAGGAAAGATCTTCCAGCTAGACGGGTGTTTGTGTCTGGCAGCGCCTGCTTTTCCGAGAATTTTGGTGGGATTTTTAATACGCAACGCGTCGTGCAAACTCACATATCGCGTTCTAGAAATGTGTAGAAAATCGTTGCCTATATTCGGCGCCATCTGTGGGTAGGTAGTCGTAACTTGGTAGCGATGTCTAGGGTCGCTACATAGCTATAAATATTTCTTTGGCTCTTTAGCCTAAGCAGCTTAATTGAATTTAAACAAGGGAGGTGTCGTTAGATTCGTCTTTTAATTGAGGAAGTGACAAGGATTTATTATTATGAAATTATGACAGTGGTCGTAGCGGCGCGGAAAACTCCACGCTCGGGGTCCACCTCGCGTCCTGTGACCTCAGAGTAGCCCCTGCGAAATTGGTGCACGAGGGTGTCCAGGTACTTGGTGCGACGGGATTGGCTTTTAAGCCTGTATTTTTAAGCCGCGGGTAATTGTTTGGGGTGTATTGGTAGGCCATGCGTCCATCTTAAGGGGTTTGGCCAAGTGGCAAGTGTTTTGCTTCTATTCTCTTGCCGTAATCGCTAGCGCATTGTTCTGACCACTTGATTTTTCGGTGTAAAATGTATTTTTTTACATTTTTCCGTTTTCTTTTAGCGTTAGCGATTGCGGGAAGTCCATTTGGATACATGCCTCGCTAGGCTTAGCTGAGTGAGACCGGTATCTCTCGATCACGCTGGGCCACCTCTATAAGGAGGCTATGTCACACCACCCACATGGAATACCTGCACGCATAGACTCTAACACTGGCAATGACAGGTCTGGTCTAATTCTGTCAACCAAATGCTGTAGCCAACTTTCTACAATCGTTAATGCTAATAGAAAACGAAGAAATGTTCGGGAATAACATTTCGTAACAAAAAGTCACGTAGTGAGGTCAATGCGTTATCGATTGCGGCAAGAGAATAGAACAAAACTCTTGTCACTTGGCTACTTATGTCGTTTTTAACACGATTTTATTGGCTTGACTTGTAACTATTTATCTATTATATATACTACAATTTTTACTGATTTCAAGGCGTCCAATTTACTTTAAAATCGGTACTCGTATCAAGGACCGATACCAATATAATAATTTCTTAACGTTTGCCTAATCTCCTGACCAGGATCACCAGGATCTGTTTGTTTGTCTTTCCGGTTTAAATCTTGTGATCCATTTTTTCAGCACTTGCGGGTATCCGATTGTGCTAAAATTTAGAATACTTATGTAGAGTCAGTGACAATGCTATAATATTGTACCATGAAGCTGGTTTGATGATGAAGTCGGAAGTTAGCCATAGAAACGTGTGAACTATACGAGTACGACATAATCCCCTCGTATTTAGACTTGTTAGGTTGATATTGACAAGTACTATACAACTAGATAGTGATCAAGGTCTGATGTTGGAGCTGACAGATGGCCAATGGAACCACCCAACTACTCAATATAACTTTGCCGTGTTTGGGCTCGTTATATTTGTCTTGGCGAGTACTGTGGACGCGGATGGTGTCCAGGGCATGATGAACTCCTCAACTAAGCAAGATATCTTCGTTGTGTTCTTGTTATAAAAGCTTGTTTTTAGAAAGATCTTTTTAACATCTTTTAATGTTGTTTTGAGACTAAAAAATAAAAAAATCAAATACTCCTACCTGGATTATTTTTATTTTGTTTTAATGAGGAACAGCAAACAGTTATACACTAAGTTTTACAATATCCCATAATACTATATTACCATAATATACTAAATAAGTGTGTAATTACGCTATTCACATATTACTCATTAATACACTAACCTTTTGTTTAAACATTATAAGATCAGGAAAACAGTAAAAGGTCATGTATTTATGTTATAATCCTATTATTATTCGATTTTGTCAGTAATGACAAGTTGTGGCATAAGCTACGGATATAGCCATTTTGAGGAAACGGTGCGCTTCCATGATGGCTCGTTTGCGCGGCAGTACCAATATTATCTTAAGTGTTTTGAATGTTCGGTGGGACTCGCCTATGTTGAGAAGCTGGGATTTATTTCACACAAATCAGTGTGCAAAATGTTACGTTGTTTTTTGATATGCTACGAATCGGCTGAACTGCTCCGTTGGTCTAGTGGTCAATGATGCGGCTGGCAAAAACGGGATCCGTAGTCCGTAGTCCAAAATAACGCCCAGTATAATAATAAAAATTCTATCAACCAAATTTTTTCATACATCCTACTAATAAATGTGAAAGTTTGTATGGTTAGATGTTTGTTACTCAATCACGCAAAAACGGCTGAATGGATTTGGATGAAATTTAACATGGATAGTTTATTATCTGGATTAACATATATTGTACGGGCCAGCCACGTACATTTTGTAGCGTCAGCGATTTACGCTACGCTTGGCGATTTAACCATTTCTAAAACAGTACGTTCACAAATCACGTCTCGAACAGTCGGTCGCGCGCGCTCATCTATCATTCTATCATCTATCATATAGTTTTATTTTTCTATCATTTGGTTTACCGTTTTAAGGAAATACATTATATCAATTCCCACCTGACTATCATTTCACTATCAAGTATCAACCATTTTGCTATCAACCAAAGACAATACGGGTTCCGTCTTCATCGTCGTCATCTCGTCATCCGTCGTCATCTTTGTGGTCCTTCGAAAAGGGTCTCGCGTGTGGACTAACAGTGAACTACAAAGTGAACTAAGTGTGTCGCGCGTGAGGACAGAACTAGCAGGAGACACTACCTGTGGATATCACTTATCATTTGGATTACCTATCACTTTGGGAGTTGGTGAGCAACAACGGTCACACTTAATCAAACAGCAACCAAGAACTTAACAAGTAAGATCTTTCCTTTTTCTTACACATCAACATTATTTCCAACATAGAAGACATTTTAGCAAACTAGCAACAAATAATTACCGCAATCGAACAAACTTATGTTAATTTTAAAGGAAGGATGGTGCCGACCGAAAGGCGCCTGACTACATCAGGCGAAGGTTGGATACCCTAGACAAGTATTGGCAAAAATTTCAATCCAATCATACATCATTATGCGGAATAGAATATGCTAAATCTCATTCCTACTTTACTAGCAATCAATTAGAACGTGTCAAAGAGAAGTACGAAACAGTTAAAGCACTAATTGCTAATTATGAGAGCAAGGGCGATAGGCCTAAAACACTCATTTTAAAACCCGCTACTCCGTTAGGAATACCTGAAACATCAGGTCAACCATCACCCTAAGTACGTTTGCCTCAATCACAGGGTACAAATAGCAAAACGGATGACATGTTGCGCAAGCCGAGTAGCAATTTTAAGGCGTTCGAGCACACAGTGTCAAACATTAACTTAGATAAAGTATCAGAAAAATGGGAGTTCGATCACTTATTACGTGGTATACAATCGCGGTGGTCGGCTATTGACACTTTACATTGGGAGCTAGACAGTGAGCACGGGGGTAGGAATCCGGAGTACGAGTCTACCTTTTTCAATTATGATGAGAAATACAATACTATTATTAAGTCTATCAACCGCAAGTTATGGTCCGTATCACATAGGGAGAAGTCGACACTACACATAGAATTACCGACATTTACCGGTAGCTACCATCATTGGAGCTCATTTAAAGACCTGTTCAAAGAAACTATTCACGGGAATCCGTCATTATCCAATGCGCAGAAAATGCAGTTCCTTAAGACTAAAGTTAAGCGTGAAGAGGCTTATTCAACACCTGCCTATCACCTCTGACAACTATCCTATCTGTTGGGACATTCTGAACAACAGATATAATAATAAACACTTGATTTTCCACTCGCATATCGATATCATATTAAATATTCCCGTTACGCAACAATTATCATTAAAATACGTGACGCGTATCCATGACACAACATTGGAGACATTAAATGCTATTAAGAACTGAGGTGTTGAGTCCTAGGATCCATTACTTGTGCACATTCTGTCTCAAAAACTTGACACAGCGACGCACAATGACTACATAGCTGCGGTCAAGCAGCCAAGAGAATTAGCTAACTTACAAGAATTTCTATCATTTTTAGAGAGCAAGTTTACGAGCTTAGAATCGTCAAGAAAGAAGCCGGATAACTCTATCAAAAGTACGCAAAATTACAATAATTATTCGCCACAGCAATATAATAAGTCGTATCATAAACATATCACAAAACAAGCATTTCCGGCGCATAGTAGAATTATTTCGCAACAACCTAATATCAAAAATAACAATTCATATAAATTTTTCAAGTGCGGAGTTTGCAAAACCGACGATCATTGCCTTTATTATTGTCGTCAATTCTTAAATATGACTCCATACCTAAAACGCCGTACATTAACAAGATTGAATGTATGCGAAAATTTTGCAATGGAAATTCCCTTTATTCGCATAACGGTATGCCATGTATATCAGAAAAACGATGTATTGAGTGCAATGAACCGCACAATACAATTTTGCATGAAGCATTTACGCCCTTGAGTCAAACAAATAATGCCCATACTTTAAAATTAGCCGCCAGCGGAAATAGCCAGCCTCGCAACCATTACGTAGCAACTCGCACGTGTCATTACGAGGTGACGCGCCCGAAATATTATTGGCCACGGCCATAGTTAAGGTTCAAACTTATTATGAGACTTTCGTAAACATGCGTGCCTTAATCGATCAGGGGTCCCAAGTATCGCTCATATCAGAAGGCGCTGCCCGATTGCTAGGCCAACCTCGGCTAAGGTGTCGAGGACTCATATCAGGAGTAGGGGTCAAAGATAACGACCCCAAAGGTGTAATTTCTATCAAATGCGTAGCAGCAAATATCAATTTTGATTTTGAAACGGAGGCATATATCATGAAAAATCTTATCAGTAATTTACCAAACTATAGTTTCCCAAATTTAATATCAGTCGGCCCGTTGACTTACTTTTGGGGGCAGACATTTGTTCTTTAATTTTATTGGAAGGAATTTGCAGAGTCGGTGATAATATACCTATCGCGCAGAATACCCGTCTAGGCTGGATTTTAACAGGAAATGTCAAAACGTTGCAGTGTAATTTACTGTCGTGTCAACAAGGACGACAAATCATCTGTAGTGCTGGTAATGGGCAAGACAAGGCTTGTACCCACTAGCAAAACCGTCACGTTGCCTAGATTGGAACTGAGCGGAGCACTACTTCTATCAAGATAAATGACTAAGGTCAAGCAATGCCTCAGTGGTCACAATATCAAAACATATGGTTGGGTCGATTCCATGGTGGTGCTAGGTTGGCTCAACGGTGACTCAACAAGATAAAAAAGCTTTGTCGCGAACAGAGTGCGTGAAATAACTCAAAATATGCCGTCAGATTGGTGGCGGTACGTAAAGTCTGAAGAGAATCCTGCCGACTGCGCCAGTCGTGGCCTGAAAGCCTCGCAATTAAAATAACATACTTTGTGGTGGCATGGCCCGGCGTGGTTATCTTCGTTCAGTGATCAAGGTGAAAAGGTCAAATATTCAACCAACTAGGAGATGAAGATATCAAAACAAGTTAATTTAGTCACCCAGCAAAAAGGGGACACTATCATTGAAGACGTTTATCAAATTATAGCAAGTTTAATAAAGCAGCAAGGGTAGTGGCATGGATTCGACGATTTATCAATATCAAGAAAAAGCAACATAACAATTATCTATCAGATGAAGAACGTAAACAAGCTACGTTAGCAATTATCAAGAATATACAAGAATTATCATTTACAAGGGAGCTAGCAGATTTACAAATGGGTAACAAAATTAACACTAAAAGCAAGATATGTGAGTTAAACCCGTATTTCGACAAAGAGGGAGTGCTAAGAGTCGGTGGGAGGCTGCAACATGCTAACCTTGACCCCGACATGGAAAATCCTATTATTATACCAAACAACAGTCGTCTAGCTGAGTTATTAATTGATCAAGCGCATGAATCAACCTACCATGGCGGGCCCAAACTCACATCAGCGTAGTTGAGGCAGAAATATTGGATAATTGGGGGCAATAGAGCAGTCAAGAAGAGATTACGCCTTTGTGTTAAGTGTAGGTGGTAAGGACCAAGCAAGCACTATTAGATCATGGGAGACTTTCCAACAGCAAGAACCAATCCATCCAGACCTGTTTTTCATGTAGCAGTAGACTACACTCGTCATATATCTTTCAAGCCCAATGTAGGTCGTGGCATCAAAACCACAAAGGGTTATGTTGCAGTTTTTACGTGTATGGCAACGAAAGCTGTGCACTTGGAGCTGGTGGCTGACCTGACAAGTACAGCCTTGTTAGCAGCATTACGGCGTATGTCAGCTCGCCGAGGTAAGCCGCGTCACATTGACAACGGCACCAATTTTGTGGGAGTCAACAAGACATTACAAAAGGAATACAAAGAACTGCTAAAGGTTTTCGATGAGCACGTCCCCTTAGAAGTGGCCGAGCTGGGCATCAGCTGGTACTTTAATGCACCATCTTGGCCTTCGGGAAGCGGTCTCGTTGAGGCAGCCGTGAAAAGCCTGAAGTATCACTTAAAGAGGAGTGGAGAGGAGACTTAATGAGCAAAAACTCACGTACGAGGAGTTCAGTACACTTTTGGCGCAATTGGAAGCATGTTTAAATTCTAGACCATTGTGTCCGTTAACAAAGGACCTTGAGGATTTAAATTACTTAACCCCGTCGCATTTTCTATCAAGTGGTCCGATACTATCAATATATGAAACAGAAAGAGATCTGAGGACAAGGTGGCATATCACGCAAAGTATATTCCAAGACATTTGGAAAAGATGGCAGTAAGAATATTTGACTAATCTATCAGCAAGAAGTATCTGGCGTCAACCACAAGAAAATATCAAATTAAACGATGTTGTAGTTATAAATGACGGAAATTTACCAGCTGGCAAATGGGCGCTAGGTCCTGTAGTGGAGCTACATCCCGGGAAGGACGGCTTTGTACAAGTCCTAACATTAAAGACGAAAGGAAAATTCTATCAATAGAACAATATGAAGGTATTCCTGAAAAACAAGTAACTGTAAAAAGAACAAGACCTATGAAAATCGACATCGTAGCGACAGCTATCATGCTGTTCTTTATGACGCTAATAGCAAATAGCCATAGTGTGTATACTATCACTCCGCTAGAGAAAAACTCTGGCATATATTAACATAGACAGCAAACATGAATTTAATCAAAGATGACTGGCGACTGGTTGTTTATTATGATATCAATCCATACTGGGAAGGCACCAAGGCGTCTAGCAAATACATACATATGTTTAAAGATAAGCGAGCATTCACCTTGCGACGGTGTCTTGTATAAACTAAGTTATGAGTACTCCGAGCTACAACATTACAATAGTCTGTTGCTAGATCAGCAGTTTGAATCGCGCACACGACGGCGGCGCCGAGGCTTTATTAATGGAGTAGGTAATATCGCTAACACATTGTTTGGTATATTAGATAGTAATTTTGCAGAAAAATATGAACAAGATATCGCACTAATCAGACAAAATCAAGGTCACATTGCAAAACTTTGGAAAAACCAATCTTCTGTAATGGAGGCGGAGTTCAACCTTATGAAGAGAGATAGATAGATAGATAGAATACTCTTTATTGTACACACCAAATGCATTATAACATAACAAAGTAGTTGTTGTAAAATAACAAGTACAATTGGTGGTCTTATTGCTTATAACAATTTCTGCCAGACAACCAAGTCGAAAGAAATACAACAAAAATAAAGGGCAGTTAGTTGGTGGCGTACATTTATTCAGAATAAAGTAACTATACATATACAAAATATGACATACATATATAGTAAGAAATATATTAAATTTATACATAGTGCAATAGAAATAAACGTAACGTATAAATAAGGATAGGTAAACACAAAAGGTTAGAAGTTATGACAGCGTCTCACTATTGACAACAGAGAGGAAGTGGATCTTAACCATCATTTTAAAATTAGCCAATGTCTGTGCACGTCTAATTGACTTAGGTAATGCATTCCACAAGCGGATAGCTCGAACTGAAGATTTATCATACAAATTTGTGGAATGCATCGTTGTTTTTAGTCTGAGACTTTCCGATGATCTTAGGAATCTTGAATGTGTTTCGTGAAGAAACTCAAATCGTTCTTTGAGATAGGACGAAGATGCTGGATTGAACAGGATGTTGTATAAAAGCGATAATAAGTGTGTATTCTGGCGAAGACGAATTGGTAGCCACTTGAGCTTAGCAGGGAATTCTGAAATATGATCATATTTTCGCAAACCAAATACAAATCTTATGCAAAAAATTTTAAGCCGCTCAAGTTTATTAAGTTGGCTCTCAGTAAGATCGACATAACTGGCGTCTGCATAAGGGTGAGGTAAAATTTCCCATTTCAACGTTTCGAGATATTTTTTCACCACTTTGGCAACGTGAGGTCTAGCATTATCATGCTGTAAAATAACCATATCGTATCTCTCGTTGTACTGTGGCCATTTTTCTTTTAAAGCACGGCTCAGGCGCATCAATTGCGTTCTATAACGCTCACCTGTGATGGTTTCAGACGGTTTCAGAAGCTCATAATAAATTACGCCAAGCTGGTCCCACCAAACGCAAAGCATAACTTTTGAGCCATGGATATTCGGCTGAGATGTTGACGTAGCAGTATGACCGGGCAATCCCCATGATTTTCTGCACTTGGGGTATTTGTAATGTACCCATTCTTCGTCCCCAGTAACAATACGATGGAGAAATCCCTTTTGCGTTTGCCTTTCCAGCAGCTGTTCACAAGCAAGCAAACGTCGCTCGACATCTCTTGGTTTCAACTCGTGGGGTACCCAATATCCTTCTTTCTGAATTATTCCCAACTGTTTCAGGCGTTTTGAAATTGCTTGCTGACTGATACCCAATGATTCTGATAATTGTTCTTGAGTTTGACACGAGTCTTTACTAAGAATCGCCTCCAATGCTGCATCTTCAACAACTTTTTCCCGTCCACCACTATGCCGGTGTTCGACAGCAAAATCACCACTCTTAAAACGTTGGAACCATTCCCGACACGTTCTGTCATTAATAACCGTTTTACCATAAGTATCTGAGATAATCCGGTGAGCCTCAGCCGCAGATTTTTTTATATTGAAATAAAAAAGCAATACTTCCTGCAAATGACGAGAATTCGGTTTAAATTCGGACATATTTAATAAAAAAATTATTATGATGCAAACACAAATTAATTAAACGTTAAAATCGGCGTCAAGCAGGGTTGCGTGTTGTCCGCTAAACTGTTTATAATATATCTGGACAAAAGTCTCCAAAGACTGAAAGCGATGAATGAAGGTGTACAAATGGGTGACTTAGTGGTAAACCATCTACTTTATGCAGATGACGCGGTTTTAATAGCGCCAACAGCCACTGATCTGCAAACACTAGTCACAGTTATGAAAGACGACTGCATGATCAATGGCTTACACTTGAATGTGAAGAAAACCAAGATTATGGTTTTTGAAAGGGAAGAAACCAGAACGAATGTAAGGATTGTGGTTGGTAACGATGTGCTGGAGCAAGTGAATGAGTTTGTATATCTTGGATGCGCCTTCAGTAAGGATGAGAAATACACCGCTGACATAGAGAGAAGAGTGAGTGCAGGGAACAGAGTGAATGGTGCGATGGGAAAGCTACTTGGGAGCCGGCACTTAAGCCATAAGGCGCAGCTGGCCATACATAACGGAGTTCTTGTCCCAACGCTGTTATATGGTAGCGAGAGCTGGGTATGTAAGAAGGAGAATGAAAGTAGAATAAATACGGTAGAAATGCGAGCTCTGCGGAAGATGTGCGGAGTGAAGCTGACCGACCGCATTAGCAACAGCGTAGTAAGACAGCGAGTAGGTATGAAAGATAGTATCGGTGTAAAGATGAAAAAGGGCATGCTCCGTTGGTTCGGGCATATAGAAAGAATACCAGAGGAAAGAATGACAAAACAGATATACAATGTGAAAGTGGAAGGATGCAGGTACCGGGGAAGACCTAGACTATCTTACCACAACCAAATAAACCGAGTGTTATCTGATGGAAAAGTCAAGTCTCCGTAACCGGCGAGCGTGTATGAGACGAACTATGAGAGTCGAGGAAGCCAGAGAGGTATTAAATTAAATTAAATTAAAATTGTTTATTGCAGTAACTTAAAATTAGTTTACATAGAACCTTTAGGAATATCCTTTTAAGCAATAGGTTGCTTGTGTTAGGAAATTCCGTCCTTTCACAATTTGTTTACAAATTTTAAGTATACTGAGTTCTTAGATTTACGAGAATATTACACATGAAATAAAACTACTTTTTCGGATTTTATCGCGGTTTATTTTGATTTTTAAGTTCCCGACGTTTCGAGTGCTTTGCAGCACCCATGGTCACGGGAAGGACTGAGGTGGTAGACGTCCAAAAGGCATAGTTGTTCCGGGGTACCCTCAAACTTCTTAATTATTTTTGTTGGTCCGATCTACGCAGAATGAGCTCACGGTGTCTTGAGGTCTTGCAGTGTTATGCTTGGTTTTGGATTTGATTATATTAATTACTGGATCCCAAGTCGATGGAAGCAACAATCTCATTCCTACGTGTGTCAAGATATCCACCAAGAAAGGCATACGAGGAAGCGCTAAGATCCTAAACCAGGCAAGTAAAAAGTTGTTACGAACGGTGATTCATCAAACGCGTTCCGATCTACATCACCTCAGCAGAAATATTGAAATTTCATCCAATGAATTAAAGACAGTGTTAACTACATTTGATTTTAATAAATGCATTGATACTTTAAATAAGCGTGAAACATCTAAATATAATGAATGCAAAAATAAACACATAATAAAATATAATAAATTAACAACTAAATCAAATGTCAAGAACAAATCATTACGGTGTAACGAAACGCATCCGTGCACCATAGACAACGAATCACGCGCAGTCATCAATCTGTCAAAACAAACATTGGATGAAAACATCGTAAAGGTCCTATCTAAAGGTTTAAATTATGCTGTAACACCTCGAAGGATACCGTATGAGGAAATTATCAGCGCCGTTGAAGACGTTCTATCCAAAAATAGTATAGGGAGGGAAGATTCGGAGGCAATACGTCAGGATGTCTCATCCATGTTACGTCGTAGTTCAGTGCCCAAACTAAATCTTCCTAAAAATCAATATTTAGCGTTGAAAACCTTACGCAATAGAAAGGATATTACTGTTCTCCGCGCGGATAAAGGAAATGCTACGGTCATTATGGATACGTCAGATTACAATGTCAAAATACAAGAACTTTTATCGGATGCAAACACATACAAAAAGGTCAAGACAGACCCAATCACCAGTATATTAAAACAAACTACTGATTTAATAAAGAAATACTCCGAAACATTGAATCTGGACGTCAAACCACTAATACCTTCGTGCGCAAAACCACCACAGTTGTATGGGCTTCCAAAAATACATAAACCGAATGCTCCCCTACGTCCAATTGTTAGCCAAATCGACACACCAACCTACAGATTGGCTCAGCACGTAGCGAAAGTGCTCTCGCCACTCACAGGACACACAAGAGCACATGTTAAGGATTCATACCATTTTGTTAGTAAGATTAAAAATCTACATCTTACTGACAATGAAACCATGGTCAGTTTCGATGTCCAGTCACTATTCACATGCTTACCTGTACAAGACTGTGTCGAAATTGTAGAAAGGAAACTAGTGGAGAACAACATGCCAGCGGAATACTCAGAACTATTAAGACACTGCCTTACATCTGGCTACTTACTGTGGAAGGAGGAGTTCTACAAGCAAGTAGATGGTGTGGCGATGGGCTCCCCTGTATCTCCCATTGTTGCCGATTTATTCATGGAAGACTTTGAGGAGACAGCCCTTCGTACCTCACCTGTGAAGCCAAGTTTCTACAAGCGGTACGTAGATGATACTTTCACAATATTACCATCTGACAAAATTAACGTATTCCTTAATCATTTTAACTCCATTAACCCTAAAATTCAGTTCACAATGGAGTTGGAGGCAAACAATTCCCTAGCTTTCCTAGATGTCTTATCACCATAAGGACCCAAAGCAGCGTCGCAAGTTTGCCGCCTGGTTCCTACCCATCCGTTCAGATCGCCACACAGAATCACCTTTTCATTAGCCTCATTATCCAATGCGCAGAAAATGCAGTTCCTTAAGACTAAAGTTAAGCGTGAAGAGGCTTATTCAACACCTGCCTATCACCTCTGACAACTATCCTATCTGTTGGGACATTCTGAACAACAGATATAATAATAAACACTTGATTTTCCACTCGCATATCGATATCATATTAAATATTCCCGTTACGCAACAATTATCATTAAAATACGTGACGCGTATCCATGACACAACATTGGAGACATTAAATGCTATTAAGAACTGAGGTGTTGAGTCCTAGGATCCATTACTTGTGCACATTCTGTCTCAAAAACTTGACACAGCGACGCACAATGACTACATAGCTGCGGTCAAGCAGCCAAGAGAATTAGCTAACTTACAAGAATTTCTATCATTTTTAGAGAGCAAGTTTACGAGCTTAGAATCGTCAAGAAAGAAGCCGGATAACTCTATCAAAAGTACGCAAAATTACAATAATTATTCGCCACAGCAATATAATAAGTCGTATCATAAACATATCACAAAACAAGCATTTCCGGCGCATAGTAGAATTATTTCGCAACAACCTAATATCAAAAATAACAATTCATATAAATTTTTCAAGTGCGGAGTTTGCAAAACCGACGATCATTGCCTTTATTATTGTCGTCAATTCTTAAATATGACTCCATACCTAAAACGCCGTACATTAACAAGATTGAATGTATGCGAAAATTTTGCAATGGAAATTCCCTTTATTCGCATAACGGTATGCCATGTATATCAGAAAAACGATGTATTGAGTGCAATGAACCGCACAATACAATTTTGCATGAAGCATTTACGCCCTTGAGTCAAACAAATAATGCCCATACTTTAAAATTAGCCGCCAGCGGAAATAGCCAGCCTCGCAACCATTACGTAGCAACTCGCACGTGTCATTACGAGGTGACGCGCCCGAAATATTATTGGCCACGGCCATAGTTAAGGTTCAAACTTATTATGAGACTTTCGTAAACATGCGTGCCTTAATCGATCAGGGGTCCCAAGTATCGCTCATATCAGAAGGCGCTGCCCGATTGCTAGGCCAACCTCGGCTAAGGTGTCGAGGACTCATATCAGGAGTAGGGGTCAAAGATAACGACCCCAAAGGTGTAATTTCTATCAAATGCGTAGCAGCAAATATCAATTTTGATTTTGAAACGGAGGCATATATCATGAAAAATCTTATCAGTAATTTACCAAACTATAGTTTCCCAAATTTAATATCAGTCGGCCCGTTGACTTACTTTTGGGGGCAGACATTTGTTCTTTAATTTTATTGGAAGGAATTTGCAGAGTCGGTGATAATATACCTATCGCGCAGAATACCCGTCTAGGCTGGATTTTAACAGGAAATGTCAAAACGTTGCAGTGTAATTTACTGTCGTGTCAACAAGGACGACAAATCATCTGTAGTGCTGGTAATGGGCAAGACAAGGCTTGTACCCACTAGCAAAACCGTCACGTTGCCTAGATTGGAACTGAGCGGAGCACTACTTCTATCAAGATAAATGACTAAGGTCAAGCAATGCCTCAGTGGTCACAATATCAAAACATATGGTTGGGTCGATTCCATGGTGGTGCTAGGTTGGCTCAACGGTGACTCAACAAGATAAAAAAGCTTTGTCGCGAACAGAGTGCGTGAAATAACTCAAAATATGCCGTCAGATTGGTGGCGGTACGTAAAGTCTGAAGAGAATCCTGCCGACTGCGCCAGTCGTGGCCTGAAAGCCTCGCAATTAAAATAACATACTTTGTGGTGGCATGGCCCGGCGTGGTTATCTTCGTTCAGTGATCAAGGTGAAAAGGTCAAATATTCAACCAACTAGGAGATGAAGATATCAAAACAAGTTAATTTAGTCACCCAGCAAAAAGGGGACACTATCATTGAAGACGTTTATCAAATTATAGCAAGTTTAATAAAGCAGCAAGGGTAGTGGCATGGATTCGACGATTTATCAATATCAAGAAAAAGCAACATAACAATTATCTATCAGATGAAGAACGTAAACAAGCTACGTTAGCAATTATCAAGAATATACAAGAATTATCATTTACAAGGGAGCTAGCAGATTTACAAATGGGTAACAAAATTAACACTAAAAGCAAGATATGTGAGTTAAACCCGTATTTCGACAAAGAGGGAGTGCTAAGAGTCGGTGGGAGGCTGCAACATGCTAACCTTGACCCCGACATGGAAAATCCTATTATTATACCAAACAACAGTCGTCTAGCTGAGTTATTAATTGATCAAGCGCATGAATCAACCTACCATGGCGGGCCCAAACTCACATCAGCGTAGTTGAGGCAGAAATATTGGATAATTGGGGGCAATAGAGCAGTCAAGAAGAGATTACGCCTTTGTGTTAAGTGTAGGTGGTAAGGACCAAGCAAGCACTATCAGATCATGGGAGACTTTCCAACAGCAAGAACCAATCCATCCAGACCTGTTTTTCATGTAGCAGTAGACTACACTCGTCATATATCTTTCAAGCCCAATGTAGGTCGTGGCATCAAAACCACAAAGGGTTATGTTGCAGTTTTTACGTGTATGGCAACGAAAGCTGTGCACTTGGAGCTGGTGGCTGACCTGACAAGTACAGCCTTGTTAGCAGCATTACGGCGTATGTCAGCTCGCCGAGGTAAGCCGCGTCACATTGACAACGGCACCAATTTTGTGGGAGTCAACAAGACATTACAAAAGGAATACAAAGAACTGCTAAAGGTTTTCGATGAGCACGTCCCCTTAGAAGTGGCCGAGCTGGGCATCAGCTGGTACTTTAATGCACCATCTTGGCCTTCGGGAAGCGGTCTCGTTGAGGCAGCCGTGAAAAGCCTGAAGTATCACTTAAAGAGGAGTGGAGAGGAGACTTAATGAGCAAAAACTCACGTACGAGGAGTTCAGTACACTTTTGGCGCAATTGGAAGCATGTTTAAATTCTAGACCATTGTGTCCGTTAACAAAGGACCTTGAGGATTTAAATTACTTAACCCCGTCGCATTTTCTATCAAGTGGTCCGATACTATCAATATATGAAACAGAAAGAGATCTGAGGACAAGGTGGCATATCACGCAAAGTATATTCCAAGACATTTGGAAAAGATGGCAGTAAGAATATTTGACTAATCTATCAGCAAGAAGTATCTGGCGTCAACCACAAGAAAATATCAAATTAAACGATGTTGTAGTTATAAATGACGGAAATTTACCAGCTGGCAAATGGGCGCTAGGTCCTGTAGTGGAGCTACATCCCGGGAAGGACGGCTTTGTACAAGTCCTAACATTAAAGACGAAAGGAAAATTCTATCAATAGAACAATATAAAGGTATTCCTGAAAAACAAGTAACTGTAAAAAGAACAAGACCTATGAAAATCGACATCGTAGCGACAGCTATCATGCTGTTCTTTATGACGCTAATAGCAAATAGCCATAGTGTGTATACTATCACTCCGCTAGAGAAAAACTCTGGCATATATTAACATAGACAGCAAACATGAATTTAATCAAAGATGACTGGCGACTGGTTGTTTATTATGATATCAATCCATACTGGGAAGGCACCAAGGCGTCTAGCAAATACATACATATGTTTAAAGATAAGCGAGCATTCACCTTGCGACGGTGTCTTGTATAAACTAAGTTATGAGTACTCCGAGCTACAACATTACAATAGTCTGTTGCTAGATCAGCAGTTTGAATCGCGCACACGACGGCGGCGCCGAGGCTTTATTAATGGAGTAGGTAATATCGCTAACACATTGTTTGGTATATTAGATAGTAATTTTGCAGAAAAATATGAACAAGATATCGCACTAATCAGACAAAATCAAGGTCACATTGCAAAACTTTGGAAAAACCAATCTTCTGTAATGGAGGCGGAGTTCAACCTTATGAAGAGAGATAGATAGATAGATAGAATACTCTTTATTGTACACACCAAATGCATTATAACATAACAAAGTAGTTGTTGTAAAATAACAAGTACAATTGGTGGTCTTATTGCTTATAACAATTTCTGCCAGACAACCAAGTCGAAAGAAATACAACAAAAATAAAGGGCAGTTAGTTGGTGGCGTACATTTATTCAGAATAAAGTAACTATACATATACAAAATATGACATACATATATAGTAAGAAATATATTAAATTTATACATAGTGCAATAGAAATAAACGTAACGTATAAATAAGGATAGGTAAACACAAAAGGTTAGAAGTTATGACAGCGTCTCACTATTGACAACAGAGAGGAAGTGGATCTTAACCATCATTTTAAAATTAGCCAATGTCTGTGCACGTCTAATTGACTTAGGTAATGCATTCCACAAGCGGATAGCTCGAACTGAAGATTTATCATACAAATTTGTGGAATGCATCGTTGTTTTTAGTCTGAGACTTTCCGATGATCTTAGGAATCTTGAATGTGTTTCGTGAAGAAACTCAAATCGTTCTTTGAGATAGGACGAAGATGCTGGATTGAACAGGATGTTGTATAAAAGCGATAATAAGTGTGTATTCTGGCGAAGACGAATTGGTAGCCACTTGAGCTTAGCAGGGAATTCTGAAATATGATCATATTTTCGCAAACCAAATACAAATCTTATGCAAAAAATTTTAAGCCGCTCAAGTTTATTAAGTTGGCTCTCAGTAAGATCGACATAACTGGCGTCTGCATAATCAAGGATAGAAAGAAGAAGAGATTGTGCGAGTGAAATTTTAGTGGCAGTGGGGAGAAAATTTCGCAGCCTTCTCAATGAACCTGCGGAAGCAAAAATCTTGCGGCTGAGATTTTGAAGATGTGGACCCCAAGTGAGATTGGTGTCAATGTAAATCCCCAAATTTTTTACAGAGGGACTTATTGGTATTGTGACACCGTCAAATTTAATCTGGGGAAGTTTCGACCAATCGACATGCGTAGTAAGCCTAGAGCTACCAATAACAATAGCTTGCGTTTTAACTGGGTTGACCGTGAGGCCATGACTTTTACTCCAGTCACATATTTTACTTAAATCTTCATTAAAAATATAAACAGCCTCCGACAACCTGGTCAGTGGAGCTTGTGAGTAAATTTGGAGATCATCTGCATAAAGGTGGTATGAAGAACGTAATTGGTTGGAAATAGAGTTATTAAGATAGCGAAAAGCAGAGGAGATAAAACGTCACCCTGTGGAACACCGGCATTCGTATTGCACCAAGAGTAAGTATCTTCGATGCGAATGCGTTGCGGGTGACCAAACAGGTAATTACGAAACCAATCAATCAATCGTTGGAGATATGTTAATAGAGCATAGCACGCCAAGTAGAATATCAAAGTCCACTGTATTAAAAGCATTGAGCAAAGAGAGCAGCATCAATCATGGAGAAACAACATAAAATAATCAACAGTAAGCTCATTGCACTGAAAAACTCGATAAATACGGTAAAGTCAGAGTTACAAAATGACTCTTATCTCTCAACAAATTTACATTATCGGCCATGATTACCAACAACATCTTGAACAAGCTAAAAAAACATTCAAGATTATCTTCTCGATACTATCACCGACTTAGTACATGGGAAATTTAACATACACCTACTAACCCCCGAGCAATTACAACAAGAGCTGAGTGTCATATCAGCTCAATTGCCTAAGGACTTAGCACTACCAACCGACCACGCGAATCTATCAAATATATACAAACTTTAAACGTGAGAGCACGACTTTCGAAAAGATTTCTTATATTCGAAATCCAAATCCCATTAATACTGAGAGATTCCTACGAAATTTTTAAGCTTATACCAATTCCCAGACGGTTAGGAAGAAATATGATTAGCATTATTCCTGTCAGTGAATATGTAGCTGTAAACATAAACAAAGATTCATTTCTATCATTGTCGGAAGGCGAACTACAAGTATGCAATAACAAAGATTTTGATACTGTGTTGTGTCGGTTCAAGAACCAATCTATCATATGAGCAGCGACCAGAGCTTGTGTAAGAAGGATGAGGTTTCTGGAAGTTGTAAGAATGTTATAAATAATTGCGAAGACACTTTCGAAGCAACAAACAAACTAAATACATATTTTTATTTCTGTTGAACTACATGTTACTTCAAATTACTATGTGAAGATCAAGTTACGGCCATTCAACTTAATCATTCAGGGTTGCTTACAATGGGTAGAGGGTGTATTATCAAGTCAGCTGATTATACGATATTTTTATTCGCATAAGCAGGATGCGAGTTCTATCAACTTGAAGCTTGATGTTGGAGCCCCAGAGATCGCCCCAATAAATCACATAATTAATTTCGAATTAATAAAATTAAATTTCGGTACCCGAGTTACTTGCCAGTACTAGCTCGGAGACTATCAACCAAGTGCAGCTGAATGAGATCCAATACCAATTGGATATCATGAAGCGAAGCGAAGCATTTGCAGACATACATCATTACGTCGTCATTTACCTGTTCGTTGTGGCGGTCCTGGCTGTCTGTCCTGGGTGTAATAGTGGAGAAATAAATCACGAGTGTAGATTTTAACACGATAGAGCTAACTCGCCAGTTGTGTTTACTATCACTTTCTTGTACAACATTTAATATCTTGCTAATTTAAGTTATGATGGTATCACCTTGTTAGTAGTTTTAGTGCACTTCATTAAACTATCATCTCATCAACCTCTTATCTTTCGGCCCGGGAGCATATACGGGCCAGCCACGTATAATTTGTAGCGTCAGCGATTTACGCCACGCTTGGCGATTTAACCATTTCTAAAACAGTGCATTCGCAAATCACGTCTCAAATAGTCGGTCGCGCGTGTTCATATATCATTCTATCATATAGTTTTATTTTTCTATCATTTGGTTTACCGTTTTAAGGAAATACATTATATCAATTTCCACCTGACTATCATTTCACTATCAAGTATCAACTATTTTGCTATCAACCAAAGACAGTACGGGTTCCGTCTCAGCCCGTACATATATGATACTTTTTATCCCAGAAAACGTTCAGGTTCCTGACTAAAGTCAACTCGGACGAAGTCGCAGGCAGAAACTAGTAGGTTATAAAATAACCTGTGTTAAAGAGACGCAGTATGATGACAATAAAATCGCTCTTTTTACATTGAGTCTGTTTGCCTGTCTAAAGTATTGATACCTATAATATTTTCTTTTCATAAAGTTTCCACGTGTATTCTGAGGTAAAAACAGAAACAAAATCGTTACTCGGTCTGAAAACACAAAAATATCTACTAATTGTTTTTATCACGTTTTAATTACAACGCGGTTTGATGTGCCCGCCATCTATTATGAAGTAGGCAGTATTAAAACAACTGGGCTGGATTCGAAATTTATTATAATATTTCCCATTGGCTCGGAAGCGTATGAATTCCTACGTTACAACCTACATATCATGGCAGCAACCTGGTAAAGTTGTACTTAAATAAAACACTTCATCAACATAAACTTACTTACTAACTTTATTTTAAGTAAAAATTCGCTAGTTTTTTTTTTTTTGCAAAGGTCGGCATAAAATACCCCAGCAATTACCTCCACAAACTTACTAGCATAATTAATGGCGTTTTTACAAATCAAAGAGTTAAATTTATAATAATACACAAACATTCCAAGTCCGTCCCCGTCAAAGTACGAATGCTGCCTACGGTTTAGTTTTTTTTAGTCTTTCCCCACTAGATGGCATATACAAATGTTGGTAGAGTGTAACTTCCCTCGCGCACTGTGCCACCCCGCGCAGTCTCCCGTCTTAAGCCCCACAACCTATCCCTGGCGTTTTTTAACGCCGATGGCCTTCGCTCCCAGCGAGATCAGGTTGCTGATTTCCTCAGAGATCACCAACTTGATATCCTCTTAGTGCAGGAAACATTCCTCAAGCCCGCACAACGCGACCCTAGGATCGCAAACTAGAACCTCGTGCGTAGTGTCAGGATCGGCTCCCGTGGAGGCGGTACTCTCATTTACTACAGGAGGTCCCTTCACTGCATCCCTCTCGATCCCCCTGCGCGAAGCCTCGCTCTGTCGCATCTCTCTCACTGGGCACCAGCCCATCGTGATCGCCTCCGTTTACCTCCCCCCCCACTAAGCCCGTCCTCAGAAGTGACTTAGAGGCACTTTTCAATCTGGGAAGCGCCGTCATTCTAGCGAGTGACTTCAACAGTAAGCACGTGGCCTGGAATGGTCTCACCACTTCCCCTAACGGTAGGAGCCTTGACGCCTGATCGACCTTCTCGACTTTGACGTCATCGCACCTATGCACCCTACCCACTATCCCGGCAATCCCAACCACCGACCCGACGTCTGCACTCCTTAGAAGTAGTCCAGGAGCTCGACTCTGACCATCGACCTGTAGTCATGAGACTTGGTTCCCCCCTTCCGCCCCTCAGCGACCCAAAAAGACGGTGGTGGATTGGCATGCGCTAAGCACGGCCTTGGCGGATGCCGACACTCCCCCCCTCGCCCTTAGCTCAGACTCCATCCCGTCCCCTCAGGACACCGATCAGGCCGTAGATGCCTTTACCGACCATATCCAATCGGCTGTCAGTCGATCGTCTAAGCAATTCGAGGCGGAAGTTCTCAACCAGTTTTGACTGCCGGACGATGTTAGGGATCTCATTCGTTCCAAGAATGCGTCAATCCGAGCGCATGACTCTTACCCCACCGAAGCCAATCGGGCCCGGATGCGCGCTTTACAACGTGAGGTAAAACGTCGTGTCGCGGAGGTCCGGGAGGAACGATGGGGTGACTTCCTAGAGGGCCTCGCGCCATCGCACCTGGCCTACTGGCAGCTGGCGCATAGCCTCTAAACCGACTCCACGACTGACATGCCCCCGCTGTCCCGCCCTTCAGGCGCACCCCCAGCCTTCGATGACGACAAAAAGGCCGAGCTTCTCGCCGACTCCCTCGAGAGCCAGTGCACCCCCAGCTCTCTATCCGTCGACCAATCCCACGTCGACGCGGTCGAAAGGGAAGTCGAGCGCAGAGCATCCCTCCCCCCCCGCCGATTTCTTACCTCCTATCACCCAAACGGAGGTCGAAGATCTCATTATGGGTCTCAAAACCAAAAAAGCCCCCGGCTCTGACGGCATTTCGAATCGCGTTCTGAAATGGCTGCCCGCCCAACTCATCTGCCTCTTAGTGGCTATATTGAACGCCGCCATGACGAACTGGACCTTCCCCGCTAAGTGGAAGGAAGCAGACGTCATAGGCATTCCCAATCTCCCCGCGAGCTACCGCCCTATCAGTCTTCTCAACTCCCTGGCTAAGGTCTACGAGCGCCTACTTCTGGCGCGGCTCAAAGACTTTGTAGTGTCCAGGGGTATCCTTATCGACGAGCAGTTCGGCTTTCGAGCCAAACACTCCTGCGTCCACCAAGTGCACCGCATCACGGAGCACATCCTCTCCGGTCTTAACAGACCCAAACCCGTCTACACGGGCTGCATCGAAAAATTAGCTTCGCTCTCCGTGCAGCATGGTCCGGTGTCTGGCGACATTAATGGATTCATGGATCTGGTGTGGTGATATGGATAGATAGTACAGATTTCAAATTTGAGTATATGCGGCGTATAAGTTGTTGTCGATATTTACCCTCATACACTATAGGTACCAACACACCGAAGCCACCGGCTCAGCGGCACAACCTAGCTGATTGGTGCCGGCACCTTCACGACGATGCAAGCCGGGCAACTTTCCCAGCAGCAACATAGCCGCTGCATCTGTGATATATACCAAAAATAATAAGCACCTCACTACTCGACCAAGGAGTATATGCCTTTTCGATTTAATATTTTAGAATATGAAACAGTTTAGACAGGTCAAACAGGATCGAAAAAATGTAGTGCTTACTCTAATATAGAAATAGTATCTACACCAAGCCGCGTGGTTCCCGGCTAAGCCGCGTGGTTCCCGGCTTAGAATAGGACCAACCCATCTCATCCCATCGGGTGTCGTACAAGGCGACTAAGGGAAAACTAGGGAATGGGCAGCAGCGTTCCCTTAGCACTTCGACGACCAATAACTGCGCTCGCCAACCCGCCTGCCAAGCGTGGCGAGTATGGCAAACACCCCCAATTATGGACGAATGTAAGAAAACTAGGCCCCTAGTCCCCGGCGGTCCTGTTCGTCCTGGCCACGGTAGCAGCCATGGTAACGACAGGACAAGGGGTGCTAAGAATCTCCGGCAGAGATTCGGCTACCACCAACACCGAAATTTGGCCCTGGTGACATACAACGCACGCACGTTAAGGACAGATGAGAAGCTTGTTGAGCTGGAAGAAGAGATAAACAAGTTGCGGTGGAATATTGTTGGTTTATCGGAGGTCCGAAGAAAGGGCGAGGACACGATAACCTTAAAATCCGGCAACTTGTTTTACTACCGGGAGGGCGAACAGCAGTCCCAAGGTGGTGTCGGATTTATCGTCCACAAGTCACTCATAGACAACGTTGTGTCCATCACTAGTGTGTCGAGCAGGGTAGCGTACCTGATACTCAGAATATCCAAAAGATATTCGCTGAAGGTCATACAGGGCTACGCACCGACCTCGGCATACTCAGATGATGACGTCGAAGTAATGTATGAGGACATTAGTAGAGCCATACATACTTCCAAAGCACACTTTACAGTGGTTATGGGTGACTTCAATGCGCGGCTGGGCAAACGGGGCGATGATGAATTGAGAGTGGGGCAATTTGGATATGGGCAACGCAACCCCAGGGGTCAGAGGCTGGCCGAATATCTGGAGAAGGAGGGACTCTTTATGATGAACTCTTTCTTCCGGAAGCCGCCTCATAGGAAATGGACCTGGATGAGCCCTGATGGTTCCACAAAAAATGAGATAGACTTCATCATGAGCACCAAGCGACAAATATTTAATGATGTCTCCGTGATTCACAGGGTAAAAACCGGCAGTGATCACCGAATGGTCAGAGGCACATTAAATATTAATGTCAAAATGGAAAGATCGCGTCTGATGAAGTCTACGCTCCGACCTTCTAATGCACATATCCAAAACCCCGAGAACTTTCAACTCGAATTGTCAAACCGCTTCGAATTGCTAGACAGCAGCGCATCAGTGGACGAAATCAACAATAGGTTGGTAGAGACTGCCCATACGGTCGGGTCCAAGCATTTTAAGCCCCACCGTAAAAATAGGCCTCAAAAGCTATCTGACTACACCCGAAACCTTATGGCTGAGCGACGTACCATGACACTCCAAACCTCCGATGATGCTAAGTCCTATAGGCAGCTCAATGGACAGATATTGAAGTCCTTGCGACACGATTTACGGTCCTTCAATACAAGACGTATTGAGGAGACCATAGAGCAGAACAAGGGCTCCAAAATGTTTGCAAGAGACGCGTCTATTGGGCAAAGCCAGTTGACGAAGCTGAAGACGGAGGACGGAAACGTAACGTCAAATAGGTCAGAGGTGCTCAGGGAGATAGAGAGGTTCTATGGGCAGTTGTATACCTCAGTAGCTGAACCTGTTGTTGACTTGGTAAAAGACCCAAGAGCCAAGCTAACCCGACACTACACTGAAGATATCCCGGACATCAGCCTGTACGAGATTGGGATGGCTCTCAAACATCTTAAAAACAACAAAGCGCCGGGTGAAGACGGAATTACCGCAGAGCTTCTGAAAGCGGGCGGATCGCCGGTACTTAAAGTCCTTCAGAGGCTGTTTAATTCCGTCTTGCTCGAAGGAAAAACGCCGGAAGCGTGGAACAGGGGTGTGGTGGTACTCTTTTTCAAGAAAGGTGATAACACTTTACTGAAGAATTATAGGCCCATCACACTGCTGAGCCATGTTTATAAGTTGTTTTCGAGAGTCATCACGAATCGTCTCGAACGCAGGCTTGATGACTTCCAGCCTCCCGAACAAGCCGGTTTCCGGAAAGGCCTTAGTACCATAGACCACATACATACGCTGCGGCAGATTATACAGAAGACCGAGGAGTATAATCGGCCACTATGCTTGGCGTTTGTGGACTATGAGAAAGCCTTCGATTCGATAGAGACTTGGGCGGTTCTTAGATCTCTCCAGCGATGCCGCATTGACTATCGGTACATCGAAGTGTTGAAGTGCTTGTATAATAACGCCACCATGTCAGTCCGAGTACAGGGGCAGTGCACGAAGGCGATCCCCATAAAAAGAGGAGTAAGGCAGGGAGACGTCATTTCTCCGAAACTGTTTACGGCCACCTTAGAGGACGCATTCAAGCTCTTGGAATGGCAAGGACTTGGCATCAACATCAATGGCGAATACATCACTCACCTTCGATTTGCCGACGACATTGTGATCGTGGCGGAGTCGCTGGAAGATCTAGGACGAATGCTCGGTGACCTCAACAGAGTATCTCAACAAGTGGGTCTTAAAATGAACATGGACAAAACGAAAATAATGTCTAAAGTCCATGTCGTACCCACCGCACTCACCGTTGGGAACTCTACTCTTGAAGTTGTCGACGAATACATTTACCTGGGACAGGTAGTCCGGTTAGGTAGGTCCAACTTTGAGAGAGAGGTCAATCGACGAATCCAACTCGGCTGGGCAGCGTTCGGGAAACTGCGCAACATCTTCTCATCCAAAATACCTCAGTGCCTTAAGACTAAAGTTTTTAGTCAATGTGTGTTACCAGTGATGATATATGGATCAGAGACGTGGTCTCTTACAAAGGGTCTCATAAAAAAGCTCAGAGTTGCTCAGCGAGCTATGGAGAGAGCTATGCTCGGCGTTTCTCTACGCGATCGAATCAGGAATGAGGAGATTCGTAGAAGAACCAAGGTCACCGACATAGCCGTTAAGATTAGCAAGCTGAAGTGGCAATGGGCGGGCCACATAGCGCGTAGATCGGACGGGCGTTGGGGCAGAAAGATTCTAGAGTGGAGACCACGTATTGGCAAGCGCAGCGTGGGACGACCGCCTGCCAGATGGACCGACGATCTTGTGAAAATCGCAGGAAGTCGTTGGATGCAGGTGGCATCGGACCGGTTACGCTGGAAAGCGATTGGGGAGGCCTATGTTCAGCAGTGGACAAGTATAGGCTGAGATGATGATGATGATGATCTACACCGATGCCTCCGCTTCAGTGGCACAGTCCAGCTGGTTAATGCTGGTGCCTTCACAATGATGCAAGCCAAGCAACTTCCCAAGCAGCATCACAGCCGCTGCATCTGCGACATATACCAACAATTATAAGCACGTTACTACTCAAACAACTGTACTAGTTGGTTGATACTGTTTGGATTTATTTATTTTAGAATAGGGAACAGCTTGAGTCAGGTCAAACGGGATCGAAAAAATGTAATACTCATCCTCATACGCAAATAGTATCTACACCGAAGCCACCGGTTCAGTGCCACAGGCCAGTTGTTTGATGCTAGACCTTCACAATGATGCAAGCCGGACAACTTTCCTAGCAGCATTAGAGCCGCCGCATCTGCGACATATGCCTATAATTTTAAAGATATCAATATTGGATGCCATCATCTCAATGATGGCATCCAATATTGATATCTTTAAAATCACACGATGGGCTCAGTGTGGAACATCTTAGGTTTGCTGGCACACACATAAATAGATTACTTTCAATGCTATTTACTTTGTGTATAAGACACTCTTACTTGCCACCTGATTTAATTAAAACAGTCGTTGTGCCACTTGTCAAAAACAGAACGGGGGATATAGGCGATAAGACTAATTATAGACCGATCTCGTTGGCAACAGTTATCGCCAAGGTGCTGGATAGGGTGCTGGATGAACGCCTTGGTAAATACATACAGTTGGAGGATGCTCAGTTTGGTTTTCAAGCAGGTCTGTCAACAGAAAGTGCCATTTTGTCACTTAAGCACACTGTTAACTACTACATCAAAAGAAAAACTCCAATTTATGCATGTTTCCTTGATTTATCTAAGGCGTTCGATCTAGTATCTTATGATTTACTCTGGACTAAATTAAGAAAAGAAGGCATCGCGCCTGAAGTAGTAGATATTTTTGCATATTGGTACAGTAACCAGCAAAACCTTGTAAAATGGGCAAATGTGTATTCTGAGGAGTACACACTGAAGTCGGGTGTGAGACAAGGGGGGTTAACATCCCCAAGGTTATTCAACCTCTATGTTAATGGACTAATTGAGGGGCTGAGCAACATGCATGTCGGCTGCCGCTTAGATGGTGTTAGTATCAACAACTTGAACTACGCTGACGACATTGTGTTGCTGAGCCCGTCAATTGGAGGTCTACGAAGGCTCGTAAATAAGTGTGTGACTTATGCTGAGCAACATTCATATTATGACTTTTGTGGGCAACAATAAGAGACCTGACAGTGTGCCACCTGTGTTCCTAAACGGAATACAGTTAAACCGTGTTGCTCAAGTTAAATATCTTGGTCATATTCTGAACGAGAACTTAAGGGATGACCAAGATATAGAAAGAGAACGGAGGGCATTGTCGGTTCGCGGGAACATGTTAGCACACAGATTTGCTAGGTGAACTGTTGATGTTAAAATAACTCTATTTAGAGCGTTTTGTCAGAGTTTTTACACCAGCGGTCTGTGGTTCACGTTTACGCAAAAGGCCTACAATGCCCTCAGAGTTTAATATAATAACATTTTCAGGATTCTGCTGCGGCTTCCCCGTTACTGCAGTGCATCAGGCATGTTTGCAGACGCACATATGGAGGACTTTTACGCAATCATGCGTAAGAAGTCCGCATCTATTATGCGTGCAGTGCGGGGAAGCGGGAACGGCATCCTGAAGATGATATCGGATAGGTTGGACTCAGTGGTACTCAGTCGATTCGTTAGTTTACATGTGAGAGATGTGGGCTGATGAATCGATTGTGTAGGTTTATTTTATTTTATTTTATATTTACTAACATAGTTAATAAGTTATTTTTGTTACTAACATACTATGGGCTTTTTTGTCTGATAATAAATGATTTTTATTTATTATTTATTTATTTATAATACGTACTTTTTGAATAAATTTCTTTATTGTAGAAATACAGTGCTCACCCTCATATACCATTGTTACCACATACCAATGTCGCCGGCACAGCAGCACAGCCCAGCTGGTTAGTGCCGGCGCCTTCACAGCGTTGCAAGCCGGTCATCTTATCTAGCAGTATCAGAGTCGCTACATCTGTGACATACGCCTTACAAACACCTAACTACTGGACGAACTACTATGTATCTTTTGAATAAATGTCTTTATTTATTAAAAAAAAAGGTAGTGCACACCCTCTTATGCAAATATTACCAATAAACCAATGCCGCCGGATCAGCGACACATCCCTCTTTGTTGTAAGCGCCTTCACAACGATGCAAGCCAGCCAGAACTGCTGCATCAGCGGTATATTCCATCAATAAAAGACACGTTACCTGTCCTATATATAATAATAATAATAAAAGCCCTTTATTCAGACCAGGAGGTACATGCAAAATTAAATAACTAACAATTTAAAAATTATAACTATTCTATTGACACCGGCTGTTAGTCTGTGTGCCTTATGGCAAAGGTCCCCTCCAATTCTTTCAATTTATGTTTTTAGTAGCCATTCTCGTCCATTTCTTTCCTCCTACTTTTTCTATTTCATCACTCCATCGTTTCTTCTACCTACCTCTTGACAAACGACTATTTCGTTTAATTGCGACTTTTGTTGAACTATGTATACTGCACTATGTATATACTTTTACTATTACTGTTTGAACGTTGAGTATTACTATATATACTTTTTAAATCTTTTTATTTATTTTAAAATGAGGCAAGGCAAGCGCAAACGTAAAAACGTAGTACTCATCTTTATACAAAAATGTTACCAACACCAATGCCGCCGGTTCTGCGGCATAGCTCAACGGCTTGGTGCCAGCGCCTTCACAAGTATGACAGCCAGACGACTTTCGTAGCGGCATCTGCAACATATGCCAACAATTATAGGCATGCCAACACCTACATACTTTTTAAAATATTATATAAAAAGTATTTTACTTATTTAAGAATATGTAACAATTTAAAGCTGGTCAAGTGGGATCAGAAAAATGTAGTACTCACTCTCACACAAAAATGTTACCAACACCGATGTCGTCGGTTCTGGGACACAGCTCAACGGGTTAGTGCCGGCGCGTTCACAACTACGTAAACCGGACACCTTTTCCAGCAGCCGCTGCATCTGCGGTTTATACAAGCCATTATAAGCACGTTACTACCAGATGTACTATTTAACCGACTTCAAAAAGAAGGAGGTTCTATGTTCGGTTGTATGTATGCTTTATTATATTCGTTTTTTTTTATGTATGTTCACCGATATTTCCGTCAGTTGAGGACCGATTTTGATGATTCTTTTTGCATTGTTTAGTAAAGCTTCAAGATGGTCCCATTTTAATTTCATTGGTATTGGATCTTGGAATTTGAAGATAAACCAGGGAACTCCTTAACGACAAACAATAGGAATGTGCAAATTGAGACAATATGGGTGTTACGTCAATCTTATAGGTACCCTACTATAGAATTAAGCAGAATGTTAACCGACTTCAAAAAAGGAGGAGGTTCATAATTCGTCTGTAGTCTTTTGTTATTTCTTTGCTTATAAACTGAGTTTGATGATTCTTTTTGCATTAGGTTCAGCATAGCTTCGTGATGGTCGAATTTAAATTGTATTGGTATTGGACAATAGGCTTGGAAGATACTCCAGGGGTTTCCTATACGGCAAACAGCATGAATGTGAAAATTCAGTTATTATGAGTTTTATATCAATCTTGTAGGTACAGTGAGGCTGTATAAATAAGTCGGATAATATAAAGGAGGTATATAAATAATATTAATAAATTCACTAATTACTAAAAACTGCGTGCGTTGTACTAAATATTTCATGCGTTGCATTTAACAATTGGGAATAAGAGTAATATCTTATATATTGTTACTTAAAATTTTTTATTGGAAAAAAATCGGTACGACATATAGATATTTTTTTTCATTTTTTTATCATAATTGCCGCCAGGTATCTATGATGCAGCATTATTCGCCATCGTGTATGCCTATTGGGCTCGTTAGTTTGGTCTTTCGACATGCCAAAAAATCCCACAGGCATCGCATCAAAAAGAATGTTGGCTTTTATATACTGGTATGGCCCGGAACACCTAAAACAAAAAAAAATATTACAAAAAAAAATTGACCTACTCCATCCAATCCAATGCCAAAATATAATTACTTGTTTCAAAATCCTGTTACGGGTTTCATGCAACAGTACACAAATAGCAGGTCCTCCCTGGTAGAAAAGTTTGGGGAATGCTATATTTCGGAAGAAAGATATATACAAGCTGTAACATAACTGACGCAAGACCTGAAACTAGATTGTTCTAAATGAGTAACTGAATTGATTTCAACGATTTTTAATGTATCTTAATGTTATTTAATTTGCAAAAAATGCTATTACTCCTTTAGTGCGCTATAACAAATTAATTTTATTTTTGATTCAAAGCAATACGGAGATTTCAAATGCATTTCCAAAATGTATTTCTCAATACGCACACATTCGTATATAAGTTTCATTGTTAATTGGGACATAAAAGTACTTAAAAAGGGCAAAAAACTTTAAATTTGGAAATTTGGTTTTCGTATTGAATTTGTAAAGCAAATATCTAATCGGGGTGTCTGAGGTCTTGCATTATTTACGATACACCTTGTATAAACAGTTATTTATACTATATATACAGATATATACAGATAGACAGAGATATATACAGATTTATCAATTACAATCTGGCAGACTTGGGTAGCTAGATCCAATTAATTATTATTTATTTAATATAGCTTTTAGTTTCCCGCGACTTTGTGCCTGATCGACAACAGCGCCACCTACCGGGTCTATGTTATAAAGCCTATGTTACTTCTGGATAAGGTAACTTTCCAATGGTGAAAGAATCATTAATATCGGATCAGTAGTACCGGACATTACCCCGAACATCCAGGCTCACAAACTTTACCTCTTTATAACATTAGTATAGATAATAGTTTCTGCCTGCGACTTCGTCCGCGTTGACTTTAGACAGCAACCTAACATTTTCAGGGATAAAAGTATCCTATGTGTTAATCCAAATAATAAACTATGTATGTACCAGATTTCACCCAAATCCGTTCACCCGTTTGTGCGTGATTGAGTAACAAATATCTAAACATACGTACTAACTTTCACATTTACAATATTAGTAGGATATAACGACCTGACGATCCTGACGACTCGAATTCTGAGTTTCTTTTTCTCGAGGTTTGGGTCAAAGGAGCCAAAACCATTATTGGAGTCGTATATTGCCCTCCCTCTGCTGACTATTTCACCGAATTCGACGCGGTTTTGGAATCCTTGGGGTCTGACTACGAGCATCACATCATCATGGGCGATTTCAACACCGATCTCTTAGCCCGCAATTCCCCCCGTTCCCGTAAACTCCTTCAACTCATAGGGTCAGCCAGTTTGCACATTCTGCCTCTTAATGCCACACACCATAACATCAAAGGTGATGATACCTGGCTCGACCTTATACTCACCTCTAATCCCTCTCTCGCTTCCTTTCATGGTCAACATGATGCCTCCGGTTTTTCCCACCATGATCTTATCTTCCTTTCATACATCCTGAAGCCTCCTAAGCCACGTCCTAAGGTCCTGTACAGGCGTTGTTTTGCTCGCATGGATATCGAAAAATTAACTGAAGATGCATCTAAACTTGATTGGAATCTCCTCATGGGAGCCAACACCATCGACGAGAAAATTTGCATTTTCAACAGAACTGTAATCCAGCTTTATGATATCCATGCCCCTGTGAAAAAGGTGCGGTTGAAGAGACCACCAGCTCTGTGGATGACAAGGGGGATTCGAATGGCCATGCGGCGCAGAAATCGTGCGTTCCGAAAGTTTAAACATGACCGCACGGTGGACAGCTGGACCTATTTCAAAATTGCTAGGAACCGGTGTAATAAGATGATACGTGACGCTAAACGCCGCCATATTCTAAATAATATAACATCTTCTACGCCTGCCGATATTTGGAAATTCCTTAGTACTCTAGGTGTTGGCAAGGCTCGACGTCATGACCTACCAAATACAATAAGTTTAGACGATCTTAATAACCATTTCTCCACTGTTCCTCCCATTGATCGTCTAACTATACATCAAACCCTTTCTTTCTTGGGTGGTCTTAGACGTCCAAACATCAATCCTTTCTATTTTTCTCCAGTCGACATATGTGAGGTTAAAAAGATTATTATGTCTATCAAATCCAAGGCTGTAGGTTGTGATAAAATTTGCAGATTCATGATCATATCAGTACTTGACTATCTCCTTCCGGCGATTACTCACCTTGTCAATTTCTCTTTAGAGTCCGGTGTATTCCCATCTCTCTGGCGGAAAGCTTTTGTCCGCCCCCTGCCAAAGATCCCCAATCCCACCCTTCCTAGCCACTACCGTCCAATATCCATTCTCCCTTTTCTTTCAAAAGTGCTCGAGGCCTGCGTTCACAAGCAATTTTCCCATTTTATATATATCAACAATTTAATTAACCCTCTTCAATCTGGATTTAGGCCCGGCCATAGTACCGTTTCTGCCCTTCTTAAAGTGACTGGTGATATCCGATCAGGCATGGAAGATACCAAAGTTACCATACTCGTGTTAGTTGATTTCTCGAATGCCTTCAATACCGTTAGTCACGACATCCTTTTGTCCATTCTCTCCTTCCGTTTGTGCTCACAAAAGTCGCTGGATTGGTTTTCCTCTTATCTTCGAGAACGTCAGCAGTCCGTTTTGAGTGATGACGCATCGTCAGCTTGGTGCTGCCTTGACACTGGCGTTCCCCAAGGCGGTATACTTTCTCCTCTTCTATTTTCCATTTTCATTGATCTGATAACTCAAGAACTTCAGTGCACGTATCATCTATATGCTGACGACTTGCAATTATATTCGCAAAATACGGTTGATAAAATTCCAGACATTATCATCAAACTAAATCAGGATTTAGAGGCTATAAAATACTGGTCCGACAGGTTTGGTGTCACGGTGAATCCCACAAAATGCCAGGCGATTCTTGTGGGAAGTTCTAGACTTTTGAGCAGAGTGGATACTGATTTATTGCCTACACTTAAATTCAACAGGACAGTTATCCCCCTAAGCTCTAGCGTTAAGGATCTCGGTTTGCACCTTGACACTTCGTTCAGCTGGCAAACACAAGTTATGGCCGTCGGTCAAAAGGTTACTGGTACGTTACGATACTTGTATCGGTTGAAAAACTTGCTTCCTACCAACACAAAAGCAATGCTTGTGCAATCCCTGATCTTTCCTATTTTCGACTATGGTGATGTGTGCTATTTCGACCTGAATGCAGATCAACTCAACAAACTGGATCGCCTTCTCAATAACTGCATTCGATTCGTCTTCAACTTGCGTAAATACGACCACGTGTCGGAGCAGCGATCACTATTAAAGTGGTTGCCCATTAGGCAGCGTAGAACTCTGAGGGCATTGACTACGCTTTTTTCCATCCTTCATTCTCCAGTCTCGCCCGCTTATCTTACTTCCCAATTTCAATATTTATGTTCTAACCACGATAAACATCTTCGTTCTGTAAATAACCGTCTTCTTCAGTGCCCCCCTCATAGTACTGATTTCATTCATTCTTCCTTCTTTGTGCAGTCTATCCTTCTTTGGAATGCTCTGCCTCTGGAACTCAGGAAGGCCACTAATCGTTCCTCTTTTAAAAAAAGTCTACAAGACTATCTACACCAAAGGTTGAACCCCTCTCAATGTTAGTCGCTTTACGTTGTTATGTCGCACAGTTTTAGTTTATGTATACATTGTATAATTATTTATATATGTATATATTTGTGGTATATATAAATATGTATATTATCGTTATATATAATTTGTATATATTAAGTATTATGTATAGTTAATTAGTTGTTATTTACATATTTTTTGTTTTTTTTTCTTTACCCTCTCCAATTCGTGTAATTTCGCACCTGCCACACTTGTCTCTACACCACCCCAAGGTAGACTGGCAGAAAATGCCTCAGGCATTAAGTCCGCCTATGTACATAAAAGTGCATAAAGAATAAATAAATAAATAAATAAATAGATATAAGTAGGACTTTCTGTACTACTGGTACAAGGGCGGAGTTAACGCCTGAGCCATTTTCTACCAGTCTGCCTTAGTTTAATATAAACATATACCTACTACCTAACCTAATATTATCATATACTCAGATGTGTTCAGGTCTTGCCACTTTAAAATGGTAGCCACTTGTGCGCCTAGAAAACCGAGTGCAAGTGAAACCGCGAAAAAAAACTGAAAACTAGAGAATTACAAAAAAAAACATGTCTACATTCTCCAAACTGGGGAGGCTTAAATAAGATAAAAAGTTATGATTCATATTAAACCAAAAAAACTTCTTAAGTAAATTTTCACTCTTTTTTGCGACAATTCATGTCGCAAAAAAGAGTGAAAATTTACTTAAGACTACCATCCATACGGGATGTCATTTTAATGAAGACTTTAAAATGCGAACATTTATTTACCATACTTTTTGTATACGAGTACAGTGTGCTGATTAGTGGTATAGAAGATTAATGCAGAACGTGCTTATAGGCTTATTTAAAATTTAAACATATGAAGTACTTACAATAGTGTGTGTAAATTAACTCTTCTTGGTTAACTCATGCGCAAAACGTAAACATTTTCTAGTTATACAGACTGTTAATTGTATCTCCCCGTAATTCACAGAGGTCGCTGGACCGCTAATACTTAAATAAATAAAAAGCCAAGTAACCGACTGCACTAACCGGTACCGACTTCACACATTTATTTTTTGCTTTTTGAAGTCGGTTTTATTTTTTTTCATAAGATTTTTATTTTACAATTTTAAGTGACAAGTGAATTATTCACTAATATTTATATACCTATATTATATTATTTTGCTGAGTTGTACAGCATGGTACCTACGGGATTGATATAATAACCATAATAACGGAGTCTATACATTCATGCTGTTCGCCGTTAAGGGGTCCCCTGGTGTATCTACAAAGTTCAAAGTTCAATACCGATTTAATTAAAATGGGACCACCTCGAAACTATACTAAACCCAATGCAAAAAGAATCAATAAAATCAGTTCATAAATAAAGACATTAAAAAAAACAGAGGAATTGTCGACCTCCTCCTTTTTTGAAGTCGGTTAATATTCTGATTAGTTCTATGGCAGGGTACCTATAGGATTGACGTAATACCCATAATATCTCAATCTACGCATTCGTATTGTTTGTCGTTAAGGTCCAATACCGATGAAATTAAAATGGGACCACCTTGGAGCTATACTGAACCTAATGCAAAAAGAATCTTCAAAATAGATTCATAATTGGCGGAATAATCGCGTAACATACATACACAAAAAACATACAGTCGAATTGAGAACCTCCTCCTTTTTTGAAGTTGGTTAAAAATGCTATCGTTGCCCACTTGTGTGGAGGCCGAGTGAAGCATACTTAACAATAACTACAGCTAGTTATTGGCACTACCCCACGGTAACGTACTCTTCACGTTAATTAAGAGTTATTTCAATTAACTGTCTTACAGTATTAGGAAAATATGGACTAAAACAAATATAACGTACTTTAAGTATTGTATAATTTCGATCCGGTGGTAGTTGTGTTTGACGTTTGTAAGCGTTTTTATTGGCCTATACAACTAAAAGATTTTAAATTTGAATAAGTACAGTGTCTATACTCCACAAATTGCGTAAGTAAAATATCAACGATCTGTATAATAATACGTAAATGTTCAGTGCGAATCGCGTAAAACATAGCGTCGGTCAACGACAAAGCAATGCAGAGTATAATAATAGCGAAGGTTCAAATGACGAATTATTAACGCACGTTTATTTATAAATCAATATTGCGTTAGCAAGTATACAATAAAATATATTACATTATTACACATTAAAATATTATGACAAAAATTATCGACCATCATTATGGTCGTAAAGGTAAGCGACCATATCACTTAATTGGTATAAAGACACTTGCTCTGGTCTCAGTGTTCTTTTCAGGCGAGCTTCTAGATGAAAGTCACATATGTCCTTTTTGAGTTATTATATCGTCTAGAGATATTAGTTACTCTATACACATGACTACAAGGGGAGCATACGTCACAATTGCCGCTGAAGTCAATGGCTATCCTCGTGGCGATGCGATGTGCTACAGAGTTAGGCTGCCAATCAACACAAATCCAAGAATAATTAGCGTTTCCAGAAGAAACAATTATAGTCTAGAGATCTACTTAGTACCTCCTTCCGACCATGCCGTTTGAATATTTACCATCGTGGGATCGAGTATCAATCTCTGGCAAGCTTTAAAAAAAGAGAAAGAATTATACTAGATGTGGAGTTTATTGCAGACATAACTGGGTATACTTGATTCAAAAATAGCATGCTAGTCGCATCCAGCCCCAGAATTCTTATGTACTCAGTAGACGGAGTTGCGTCTTTGACGCTTTTAAATGCAGGTTAACCTGATTCTCGTATTTATATGCTTCTTATAAAACCATATACGGCTGCCTAGCCAAGATAACATCTGTTTTGGCATCGAATATTTATCCAAGCAATGTGGATCAGCCTTACGTGGAAGATTTCCAGACTAAAAAGGTATAAGTTAACAAGAGAGAAGAAGGTAATCTGGTTTCCACCAGATTTTACCAAATGCGTGGTGAATTGTGATACACTATACATAATACTTTCATTTATGCTTTTCTAGGATGTTATAAGAAATCTGTAATTGGATCGGGTTGTGTGGCTTAACTATCTACAGATACAGCCTTTCCCCTTAAAAATTGCTTTGTTAGGGTGCTTGTCTGCAATGTGCAATTTATTTTTAGGGACAACTATTTTTAGAGACTTGGATAGAAACTTTATCATCCACTCTATAACCATTATATATGTCATCATTATTAGCCATATGTCATATGTCATCATATTAGCATATTAGGAAACACAATGCACGATTAACGTCCTTACGCGTTGCCGATTACCAAGTTAAGCAACCAATAATCCCGCTTATGCTTCGTTTTCGACCACGAAGTTCTCGACTGCCAGCCCTTTCCTTGAAGTTCGTCCAGTTGCAGAGGACAGACAAAACGGCGTCAACCAACCACGAAAGCGCAGCAATGTCACTCGGGTTGTCAGTTGCAATTCGATGTTGCCAGTGGTGATTTTGGAAGCACTGTGGATCTGTGGACACATTGCCAAACTACAGTTACAGACCACAGTACATTAATAATTTCAGTAAATAACATAAGCCCTATAAGAAAGAAGCATCAGCCCTGTTATTTGAAGCATACTGATTATGATAAGGCAATATCTGAACTTAACCATACGGACTGGAGTATAATAACTGACAACAACGATCCTTCTGTGGCAACAAGTAAATTTTTAACCATAGTCAGGGATACATTAAATAAATACTCTATTAAATATACTGTACCAAAATGCAAACTCACTATTAAACCATGGGTAACACCAGGCATTTTAAGGTGCATTAGATTTCGAAATAAACTGCATACAAAGTTAAGAAAAAATCCCCATGATCAAGTTCTTCAAATCTCATATAATAGGTATCGAAATTACTGTAATAGATTACTAAAAAAACTGAAAAGGATGTACGAAAGAAAAGAAATTAATGATAACAAAAAAAAACAATAAAAGAACATGGAACATCATAAAACGGATATGCAACATAGATGCAAGTCCTAAAATGCCTGTCGAACTGTTGAAGGTAAAGCCTGATCAGTTGGACTCCATTAATGCTGTTAATAACTATTTTGCTAATATTGGCCAAACTTTAGCTAATAAAATACTTATCAATTCACAAAACTTATCTAAATCAAACGAATGTCATTTCCAATAAGAAAAATTCCTTCATCATCTTTTATGTTATTGCCTACACACGAGCGAGAAATTCGTAAAATTATACTCTCACTTAAAAGCTCACCTTCGACTGGTTGGGATGGCGTTTCATCGGTGTTTATGAAACAAGCAATTAACATTTTAGTCAATCCCATTACTCACATTTGCAATATCTGTTTTGAAAAGGGTATATTCCCAACAGCATTAAAAAAGGCAATAGTTATACCTGTACATAAATCAGGTGATAGAAACAGTATCTTTAACTATAGACCGATTGCTTTGTTACCATGTTTGTCTAAGATCATTGAAAAACTAATTAATAACAGTCTTCTTAATTTTTTAGAGTCCCAAAATCTTTTGTCTTCGTCACAGTATGGATTTCGAAATAATAAATCTACGTCAGACGCTATAGAACATCTTGTTAGTCATATAAGTCAGAAATTAGATAAAAAATACCATTGCTTGGGACTATTCCTAGATATAACTAAGGCATTCGATACTGTTTCTATCCCCCATTTGCTGTCTAAATTAGAGCATATTGGTGTTCGCGGTGTACCTCTTCAATTACTGAAGGATTACCTAACAAATAGAAGCCAAGTTGTAAAAATTGGTGATGTCATAAGTGACAATATGTCAACTTTCTTTGGTGTACCACAGGGTTCTGTATTAGGCCCTACGCTCTTCTTAATCTACGTAAATGATTTGTGCAACCAACAGCTGAAAAATGCGGAAATAATATCTTTTGCGGACGACACTGCTATCATATTTCATGGTACTACATGGAATAATGTCAAAGATGTAGCAGAAACAAGGCTAGCGCGGATTATGAAATGGGTAAACAGAAATATCCTGACCTTAAATTTATCTAAAACTAATTACGTAACCTTCACAATAAAAAGTAATAAACATCCGCCACAAAATAACTTTAGTATAAAAGCTCATGTTTGCAATGGAAATATTCTTAACTGCAACTGCCATGTTATAAAACCAGTAACTTCTTTAAAATATCTTGGTATCCTTATTGACCAGAATCTGACATGGAAACCCCATATAAATAATCTTACTGCGCGATTACGCAAACTTATACCCCTTTTTAAGAAAATTAGGCATATTAACGATGCTAGTACTATAAATTCCGTCTATTTTGCCTTGTTTCAGTCTATAGCAATATACGGTATAATTGCTTGGGGAGGCGCCTGTAAAACCAATCTTATCAAAGTTGAAAGAGCCCAGCGGGTTATCATAAAAATCATTAACTTTAAAAACTTCAGATATCCAACTGTCACCTTATATAAAGAATACCCAGTGCTAACGATCAGACAATTATTTATTAAAACAACATTAATCAAGCAGCACACGAAACCTTTAGATCTGTCTTGTAACAAACGAAGACCATATGTCGTACACAACATTCCCTTCTGTAGAACAAATTTTGCACAAAGATTTTTCCCATACTTAGGACCTAGCTTATATAATAAAATAAATAAGTTTATATCTATATCTAAATGCAGCAAATTCACCTTTAAAAAGAAGATAAATAATTACCTCAAAGACATGAACTATGAATCTACCGAAAACTTATTAAAAAGTGTTGTTTAACTATCCCTACATACAAACCCGTTATTAGTATTTTTAACATTTTGTTATTTTATTTTTCACTTTAAGCTTATTTTAATTTGTTATTTTTAAAGATCTATCTATTTATCTATCTATAACCTCACGCCAGATCCCTTGCGGGGTAGGCAGAGAGTACAGAGTTCCAACAGGTTCTTTCCTTACATACCTTTCTGGCTTCCTCGACTCTCATAGTTCGTCTCATACACGCTCGCCGGTTACGGAGACTCTTGACTTTTCCATCAGATAAGACTCGGTTTATTTGGTCGTGGTAAGATAGTCTAGGTCTTCCCCGGTACCTGCATCCTTCCACTTTCACATTGTATATCTGTTTTGTCATTCTTTCCTCTGGCATTCTTTCAATATGCCCGAACCAACGGAGCATGCCCTTTCTCATCTTTACACCGATACTATCTTTCATACCTACTCGCTGTCTTACTATGCTGTTGCTAATGCGGTCGGTCAGCTTCACTCCGCACATCTTCCGCAGAGCTCGCATTTCTACCGCATTTATCCTACTTTCATTCTCCTTCTTACATACCCAGCTCTCGCTACCATATAACAGCGTTGGGACAAGAACTCCGTTATGTATGGCCAGCTGCGCCTTAGGGCTTAAGTGCCGGCTCCCGAGTAGCTTTCCCATCGCACCATTCACTCTGTTCCCTGCACTCACTCTTCTCTCTATGTCAGCGGTGTATTTCCCATCCTTACTGAAGGCGCATCCAAGATATACAAACTCATTCACTTGCTCCAGCACATCGTTACCAACCACAATCCTTACATTCGTTCTGGTTTCTTCCCTTTCAACAACCATAATCTTGGTTTTCTTCACATTCAAGTGTAAGCCATTGATCATGCAGTCGTTTTTCATAACTGTGACTAGTGTTTGCAGATCAGTGGCTGTTGGCGCTATTAAAACCGCGTCATCTGCATAAAGTAGATGGTTTACCACTAAGTCACCCATTTGTACACCTTCATTCATCGCTTTCAGTCTTTGAAGACTTTTGTCCAGATATATTATAAACAGTCTAGCGGACAACACGCAACCCTGCTTGACGCCGATTTTAACGTCAAACCAGGGTGACCTGTTACCACCCACCCGTACGCATGCCTTGCAGTCCACATAAGTGGACTGGACGGCTCGCAACAGAGTGCCATCTATACCATACTCTGGCAAAATGTCCCAAAGTCTCTTTCGCACAACTCTGTCAAATGCCTTCTCCAGATCTACAAAACCGCAGAAAACCTTCCGGCCCACTGCCAGATGCTTCTCTACGATGTTGCGGAGTGAGAAGACTTGATCCGAACATCCTCTTCCAGACCTGAAACCCCCTTGTGCCTCGCACAACATTCCATCGGACTTCACGCGCATTCTCCGTTCAATAATTTTACCGTACAAGATAAATAATTACCTCAAAGACATGAACTATGAATCTACCGAAAACTTAATTAAAAGTGTTGTTTAACTTTCCCTACATACAAACCCGTTATTAGTATTTTTAACATTTTGTTATTTTATTTTTCACTTTAAGCTTATTTTAATTTGTTATTTTTAAAGAAATTTTTTTTATTTTTTTATTCTGTGTTTTGTAAAACAATATATTATTTTTCTGTTTTGGTTGCGTATACTGTAGACACGCACATTTGTTTGTGACAATGAACGGATCCACTACTCTGCCGTCACACAGTTTATAACTAGTACGGGGGGTAGCTGTTAAATTCTTTGTTACGAACCTAACCAATTGTTTTGAAAATACCTACATACAGACTACATACAGAAATATTAACCTACAAAAATATATTGTCACTAGCTATTATAAGAATGTATATTAGGTTAAGTTGTTTCCGAAATAAAGATTACATTACATTACATTGTGGACATATGCAGTAACCATGCATTGCCATACAAGAATTCATGGCAGTAACATGGCTTTGGTATGTATATTTAGGTGAAAGCAAAGGGCTAAAGTCAAATCACGGAAACATGTCACTTATGACACGTTCCAAAATTTACAACGGTCGCGAGCACTGTGTTAAAAATAATTTAATATTTGCTATTAACGGGTGCTTATACGAGCGTTGCCCAATAGCTACATGGATGCCGTGGTGATTGTGATAAAGTACAAATAACTTTTAACTTACCTTATGTGTCCACCTACCGAGCAAAGGTATATCTGTCCTCCCTGGATAGATGGCTATCCTCGATGAATGGTGACTAGCCGATTATCAGCGCGGGGTATGACCGATAAAATAACCAAAATAGGCCCAAAGAGACAGAAATATTGACTTCTTGGGAAGAGAGGGAGAACCAAATCCAAAACCAAGCATAATACTGCAAGGCCTCAAGACACCGTGAGCTCATTCTGCGTAGATCGGACCAACAAAAATAATTAAGTTTGAGGGTAACCCGGAACAGATGTGCACTTTGGACGTCTAACACCTCAGTCCTCCAGAACAATAATAATTTGGTTAAAAAACACATACCAAGCGCAAAATGACATTGAGAGGCGGCGCGGCTCATCAGCTGGTCGGCCTTCGATGTTTCGAATTTTTACCCTAATAATGATATTCGGATAGGTCAGTAGATAGATGTTACTTATTTCAATGATCGGCGACTGAAGACTATGTACTCTCACATATCGCAGATGAAATTTGCTTCCAGTGTAATAGAGGACGAGCTTGTTGCCATTATATCGGGCACAATTTCAGATTCCGGGCTGGGGCTGAGAATTTTTGCAATAGTGAAAGCACTTTTGGCCGACCTAGGAACCGAGGGTCCCGTGATCGTCACTTGCATTTTGCGCCAATAGACCAACGAGGCAGCATCTTAGAATAGTATAAATAGATGTATCGAGTGGTACATCTATTTATACTACTAGCAGCTGTGCCTTTTGGACGTCTAACACCTCAGTCCTTCCCGTGACCATGGGGGCTGCAAAGCACTCCAAACGTCGGGAACTTAAAAATCAAAATAAACCGCGATAAAATCCGAAAGATAGTAGTAGAATAGTATAAATAGATGTATCACTCACGTTATAAGCGTATAATTCATTACGTATTTCAGCACCCGATTCGCTTCTTCTTCTTCATTAACAAAGACCATCTCAGTCAGGAAATTTTCCACGTATGGCAAATCCACATCACCTAGATAAACATTCGATAGCAAAACAGGTGGTTCTCCAGGTAAGGTAGCCGTACTTAGTTCCATTAAGTAGCATATAAATGCCAGAATAAGACTAACGAGCCTCTAAAATTGTCAGAGACGCGACTTTTTTCACAAATAACCTGAGAATTCTGGCACTGGTTTCGACTGGCATAATATTTTTAATCCAAGCACGCCCAGTTGTATCTGGAACAAACTTAGCTTTTAGTACAATACTTTCTAATCATTTAACGATCAGCAAAACTAGATTCCCGATCTTACGAAGGCAAATATTCCAATATCGAGATCGGAAGAATGGATTGAGAAGATATCTAGTCTATAATTGTGACGTCTGGCAACGTTATTATTCTTGGATTGGTACTGCTTTTACCTGAGAAGTTTCAGCGGCTTATGCCTCTGACCGTTCATTCATACTTATATCCTTTAACAAAACGTGTTGCTAAGTAGCTGCTTTTTTAGAAATATTAAAAATATTTATTGTAGTCAATTATTTAGAGCAGTGTTTCCCAATTAGTGGTACGCTTATCCCCGGTGTTACGTGGACTTACATGAAGTAGTACGCCCCGAATCTATTGACTAAGTTAATTTAACCGGAAAAACAATAACGCAAACAACAATCGTCGAAATATTATAAGTTGATTATAGGTAAACGGCCATAAACTTGACCCTCCTGTTGGTAGCTTGACGCGGGGCGGAGGTGCGCTCGACAAATCAACAGCTGATCTTTTGCGTGTCCGTTGGCGTACAGTTCGTGGCTTATAGGGTACACGAATTTGAGTTATTTTCTGAAGGTGTGCGCAGAAAAAACTAATTGGGAACCACTGATTTAATAAGAATACATGAAAAAAAAAATTGTCTATTCTTTAGTATCAATGTAGCACCACTTAAATTAGACAGGCTTAAGTTGTTATAAGACTTAGTACTCACCCTCAAACGCTACAGGAAGCTACACACTGAAGCCACGCGCGGCCCCAATGGCACGATACAGCTTGTACCGGGGGTTGCCTCGGCGCCTTCGCAACTATGCAAGCCGGCCAACCAGCCAGCAGCAGGAGAACTGCTACATCTGTGTCATGCAGGTCCAAAACACTCTATACACACTATTACTTAAGCATATATCGTATGCGATAGAGGCAAACAACATGTGAAAAATCATATAAAATTCTTTTTCATTCATCAGCTGCTACTTCTCTTTACAATGCCTGCAAAAATCACTTCAGTAGCAAACAGTAACATGTGAGAGATTAACAATCTCAGGATGTGCGATACTACTTAAAACTAGCGAATGAAAATCATTGACTGCGAAATTTAACGTGAGAAATCACTGCGAATTGAAATTATAATATCATTAAATGGCAATAAATTGAATGTAAGTAATAATAAACAAATGTTTGGGTCACATAGCGCGAAGATCACACGGCCATTGGGACAGAAAGATTCTAGAGTGGAGACCGCGTATTGGAAAGCGCATCGTGGGACGGCCGCCTGCTAGATGGACAGACGATCTTGTGAAGATCGCAGGAAGTCGTTAGATGCTGGTGGCATCGAACCAGTTGCGCTGGAGAGCGATTGGGGAGGCCTTTTTTTTATCGCAGGTAAAACCCTTTATGGGTACCCGTCCGCGTTCGGGGGACGTGAAGGGGTTATGTCGGAGTCCTTGATCCACTGACGGTCAGGCTGACCCGGCCGTCAGTGGACCAAGTACCGACTAAAAACCCTGCGGTGACATCGTCTTTGTCGCCAGTGTCGGGGATCACGGGATCGCCGTTAGGCACGGTCCGCGACGCGACCTGCCCTGTTGAGGGCCCACCTTGGGAGTAAACTCCCTGGCGTAAGTACGCCCTCCCTCTATATAGACGCCGCGTTGATGTCACCTAACGCGGCGTCTCCCTCTCGAGCTGGGAGGCAGACCCCCTAGTCTGCCACCCAGGTGATTCGGTAGAGACACCCATGTACCCAGACTTTGACATCCGAGGCCATGGGTATCTCCACGCCCGCTCGCGCCATATACGCGCGAACCGTCCAGCCGCCGCCGCGCCGCCCCCCTGGTGGCATGCAGCAGCAGCCGGTCGGCCTTGTTCGGCCGGGCTAGGGACCCGAAGGGGACCCACCGTCCAGCAGGTTATCGGGAGATTACGCAAACCTACACCGACCACCGTACCACCAAGCCGATCTGCGCCACACCCCTAAGGCTGGGCGCCCAAACGGCTCCCTAACAGGGGCGGCGCCACCTGCTGCACTCAACTCTCTCTCCAGAGGGAGAGTGAGGGGGCAACCAGGCGCCCGACCCACACACATCGCGCCTCAAAGGCGCGTGAGCCTTCCAGCCGCCGCCACGCCGCCCCTCTGGCAGCAAGCAGCAGCAGCCGGTCGGCCCAGAACGACCGGGCTAGGAACCCAAAAGGGCCCCACAGCCCAACGCGCGGTCGGGAGGTCATTCCCTCTACTAAAATGCACGGCGCACACTAGCGCCACGCTTTTGACCTCGACCGACCACCCAAAACGACAGGCGCCACCTGCTGCACCACACGGAGGGGCGCAGCCAGGCGCAACAACCTTCCGGCCAAGCCGGGGCCAGGAGACTGGGTAGGAGAAGAAAAGGGAGGGAGGGGACCGAGTGGGGAAGGGTAAGCGCATGACTGTTTCTGTTATGTCTGTTCAGAAGGACCAGACCAATAGCAGGCAGCAACCGCGAGCAGGATACAGTCACACTTGTCTTGGGGATCGTCGCAACCGTGCGCCGTGCGCCGACCCAAGACCACGCCAAATTGCTTGCCGGGAGAGACGAGTAAAATAGGCGAGAAGCTATGCCACTGCGCCTCGAAGGACGCGTGTGGTGAGATAGCCTTCCGGCCGGATTGGGGAGGCCTATGTTAAGTAGTGGACGGGTATAGGCTGAGATGATGAAACGTAAACAGTAAAGATACATAAATTGTAGAGCATATTAGCTGTATAATAATAATAATTTATTGTTTTCAACACAAAGGCATGTTACAATTTGTGATATAACAAAATAATTCCTTAAATACAATTTCTACCTTTGTGAGTGACTGGTGTCCGAACTAGGGGTAACCTGTGCGACGGATCACCAGGCCCTCACCAACTCAGGACACGTACATTTTTTGGAATTATTTATTTATTTATTTATTCATTGGAAAATTTACAGCATATTAAACTAAATAACATACGGATAGATATAGAAAGCCAGTTACAGATTTTCACTTATAAAATATATATTACTTACTAAATTGATGTGTACACTAATTTAATAAATTACATATAATCATGCATTCAAGCGGTATTAATCTTCACGGAAAAAGCTAAGTGATACGCACTGCCTTGCTGATATAACGCTTGTTGAAAAGGGATCTAAATTAAAACTTTTGCAAAGTTTATTAAATGTCGTACTTGCTCGCACAATGTAGGAATTTTTACGGTAATTTGTGGACGCTGAAGGAATATTAATGGGGTAAAATTTACTCAATAATTCAGGGGACTCAATTTCACCAGTTATTATTCGAAGCACGTATAGGAAGTCGGCAATTTCACGGCGTTTCTGCAGAGGTAATAGATGGAACTTTTTACAGAGTGAGAGATAGTTCTCGGAACAATAAGGGACGCTCAGACGAAAACATAAGTGCCTAACAAATCGTTTTTGTACGCTCTCAATTCTTTCAATATAAGTTTTATAAATGGGGTTCCAAATATGTGACGCATATTCTAAATGACTCCTGACAAATGTACAATACAGAATTTTGAGAGTCTTGATTTCATTAAAGTTATTTGACAGCCGAATGATAAAACCCAGGGATTTGGAGGCTTTAGCGAGTATGCTGCTTATGTGATTATCAAAGATTAGCTTGGAGTCATGATGAACTCCCAAGTCACGGATATCATGGACTCTTGGTAGCGTTTGACAACAGAGTTTAATACTATAGGATATCAAATTTTGTTTACGAGTAAACGTGATAACGGTGCATTTTAATGGGTTAAGATCGAGCATGTTAGTTTGACAATAGACTTCTAGGCGTTTTAGGTCTTCCTGTAATGCTATTGCGTCATCTACCGTTGAGATAGTATTGAAGATTTTCATGTCGTCGGCAACACACAAAAGAATGGATGAACGAAGGCACATGTCAATGTCATTTACATAGATTACAAAGAGCAAGGGACCTAATAGTGATCCTTGGGGAACTCCGCTAGGGACACGGACCCAGCTGGAAATATAATTGTTGACGACTACGGCTTGTGACCTGTTATCTATATAGGATGTAAACCATCTGAGCAAATCGCCGTGAATTCCTATGCGTTCTAACTTGGATATAAGTATGCGGTGGTCAATCCGATCAAACGCTTTGCTATAATCCGTGTAAACGACATCGACCTGCGCACCCTTCTCCATTGCGTTGGTGATAAAATCATTCAAAAGTATGAGATTGGATACTGTTGACCGTCCCTTCAGAAAACCATGTTGGAATGGATTAAAATAATTTTTTAAGGTGGAGTATACTTGATTGTACACAATACGCTCAAAGATTTTTGCTATGATACATAGTTTCGAGATGGGCCTGTAATTTGTGACATCTGTTTTTGACCCTTTTTTATATATTGGCGTAACGAATGCTGATTTCCAAATAGAAGGGACGGTACATGTAGATAAAGATTTCAGAAAAAGAAGCGATATAGGTATCGTGATAGTGGAGACACAACGTATAAGAAAATATGCGGCGATGTTATCGGGGCCAGCACTCTTTGAAACATCCAAGCTCTTAATTAGTTTAGTAATTTCGTCGGTAGTTACAGTTATATGAGAAATATCACACTGGTTCGATGATGTACAAATATCAGATAAATGCTTAGGTAGCGTGGGGCTAGCAGAAGGAGAATTGTATGTCTTATTGTTTTCGGAAGAATTGAGGTAAGTAGAATTAAAATATGATGAAAACACGTTACATATAGATTCACTAGAATCATAGACCTCATTGTTATAGTTTAAGGCGCTGGGTATTGCATTTGATGAAGAACGACTTTTAACGAAGGACCAAAAAGTTTTTGGATTACTTTTTATAGAATTTTCTGTATTTTGTATAAAGTTCTTATAACATTCTGATTGTACGATTTTAACTCGCTCACTTATCAATTTAAATTCAATTTCGTCTGATTTGTTTCCGTATCTTTTAAATTTTTTGTAGTATTTGTACTTTTCTTTTAACATTTTAATAAGAGTTACTGTACCAACTCGGATATGACTTGTTGCGTTTATTATTTACTGGTATGTGACGCTCGTGTAGATCAAGAATGGTGGAATTAAAAAAGGCGACTGATTCATCTAGCGACCGGGACGAAAACTCCCGATTCCAGTCGATAGTCGAAATTTTTAAGTTGATTGAGTCAAAGTCGCCTTTGTCATAAACATATTTTTTACGAGGCGCAGATTGCAAAACAGTTATTTCCTTAAAACAGGTATGGACTAATAGGGCCGGATGGTAAAAATCAGCTAACACCAACGGATCTTTATATTCTACGACTTGGACATTCTGGTTGGAAAGGACCAGATCTAATGTCTTACCGTATTTGTTTGTAATGCCGTTAAATTGGTGCAGATCCAAGGTACATAGTTCGTTGGTAAGCATGTATTCATCGTTACCAATAATGTTCGTGGGGGTAAGCCAAGTAACATTTGTGGGCATCCAAGTGATTGCACTCATATTGAAGTCACCTAAAATCAGGAAATTGTCAGAAGCATGATTTAGAACAGTATTATTTAATTTTAAGAGAAAATTATTTAATTGCATAGAAAAAGATAGACCTAAATTTTGTTTACATAGATCTCTCTTTTCTCTTTATTACTATAAAAAAATAACAGATACAATTATAACCAGAACACTCTAAAAACCACGAAGGTTTGTTCCGAGTGCCATATTAAATTCTAGGAAAACAATAATATTATACAAAGCGACAAAAGTAATTAAGTACCTACTAGTTAGTTATCACAACAGTGCAATGATTGACTGAACTACAATAATATAAATTAGTTGGGGGTATACAGACCGGACCGGAGACCGGATTATTTCAATGCATCTACAGGTTGTTCAAAAAATGCGTTTTTAATTTCTGTTTAATGTTCTTGGCTGTGATGCATTGAATAAGAGATAGATCTAAGTTATTAAGTAAACGAGGAACTATATATGGAATGGTTCTCTCACCGTAAATGTTTGTGGCTGCGATGGTGATTAATTTTCTGTTAGTTTTTTGTCGTGTTTGGATCTTATGGGGAATTTCATTTTGATGTTTTTTGTTGAAGAATTGTTCTTTTAGAATACTATATGAAACTTTATTGTGAATAGGGAGTACCCTACAGTATCTGAATAATCCTAGCTCATCATCTCTAAATTTTTCTCTGATATTAGGTGAAACAATTAACTTTAAAATTCGAACTTGTAGATTGAATATAGCATCGAGATAGGTTTTAAAAGTCCTTCCATAGCTAGTAATACCGTACCCAATTACCGAGTCAACGAGAGCATTATACAGCAAGAGCTTAACCTTAAACGGAATTCTATCCTTAATAATGTATTAAATTACCTAAGAAAGCCCTAAGTTTTTGACATATTTGTGTTACTTGGGGCAACCAGTTGAATTTGGTGTCAATTCCTAGCCCTAGGTACGTGTGCTTGTCAACATTTTCGATTTTAGGACAGCAACACGGTCTTCCTTTTTTGTGTAAACACAAATGATCATGGGCTATCAAACTTGACGGACGATTTAGCGTAGTGGTTAAGAGCTTAAGCCGCTCTGCCCACTGCGTTTAATAGTCGCGGGTTCGAGTCCCGCACGGGACAAATCTTTGTGTGATCCACAATTATTTGTTCCGGTCTGGGTATTTGTGTATGTGAATTTTCATGTTTGTAAACGCACCCACGACACAGGAATAAATCCTAGTGTGGGGCTAGGTTTTTTAAAGAGAAGAAGAGAAACTTACACTGGTATTATGGTGTGCCCGGTTATGCGGCGACCGGATCTGGACAAGCTTGGTTTTTTTAGCATTCAAGACTAAACCATTATCATGGCACCACTTATGAATGCTATCGAGATCTAGTTGCATTTTAGAAAGACCAATATTAATGTCACGATCAGCAAAAAGTAAGCAGGTGTCATCAGCATATTGGTAAGAAGTACAATAGCTAAGAACATTGTTCATATCGTTGACATAAGCAATAAAGTGAAGAGGCCCAAGCACTGATCCTTGTGCCGTTCCTTCGTTAACTGATATAATATTGCTACACGCACCCCACACAACGTGCCCACATTAACGTAATATGTCCTACGTTGGAGATAGTTTTCACACCACTGCAATAAGGGGCCACGCATACCAGTGTTATCGAGCTTTTTGACAAGTTTGGCATGATTTAAGGTATCAAATGCGCGAGAGAAATCAATGAAAAGAGCTAAAACATGTTTCCTACAATCTAAGTGCGAATTTATTTCATCAGTGAGCTCGGACAGGAGAGTAATCGTACTTTTTCGTGGTTGAAAACCAAATTGATTTTTACATATAATATTATGTTTTTCATAGAATGCATGAATTTGTTCACTAATATATTTCTCAACAATTTTGTCAATAGATGATAAGAGTGTAATAGGACGATAATTAGAAACGTTATCATATCTGCCTTTTTTATGAAATGGACGTATACATCCTCGCTTTAGTTCGTCTGGGTAGTTACCTGTTTTGAGGCTAGCGTTGATTAAGTTAGCGACCGCAACAGATATTTTATTGCTAATGTTCTTAATGTCTATAATTTTAATTCCGTCTTGTCTAGGAGCTTTAAATGCTTGTAATGAACTAATAATATGATTTATTTTAACTGCAGTGGCCTTTTTTATCCTGATGCTGGCATCTGCATGATTGTTATATTCGTTTTCATCTAGAAGAGGTATTTGACACTTTGGTAATATCAATTTAACGGAATTTTGAAACTCGGCAGCAAACTTATTAGCAATATCTAACGGAAATAGATTGTGATTATTCAATGCCTTGAGGATGGTTTCATCAATTGACTGAGTTACTCTGCCGCATATTGAATTAACTATTTGCCACAGTTTTTTAGAGTTAGTATAGTTTTTTGTAATTATATTTTTGTAATAGTTATTTCTATAATATTCAATAGTTTTGTGTAGTTTGTTGCGTGATTTGTTATATTTTAATCTAAGACATTTGTTTGTTGGATCAGATTTCCATAATCGAAATAATCTATCCCTCATTTCACTTAAATTTAAGATATTTTTGTTAACCCAAGGGTGCCTAAATCGAGGCATAGGATTTTTCAGTCCTGTCATACATGATTTATTGCTTGCTTTCTTAAATTCAGACTTAATAAAATCATGTATTTGATTAGGGCAGCTCATATTATTAGTGAGAGACCAGTCCACACCATTAAACTCGTCAAATAATATTCCACTGCTATGATAAAACACCTTATTTTTTTTTGTACCATGCTGTATATGGTTGTGCCCACCACTGCAAGCTAAAACTGTGACGCGGTGATCCGCCAGTACTGTATCAATAGCTGCTGTGTGCGCACTATATGTAAACAACCTCGCGAAAATATGGTCGATGCATGATTTCGTAACTTTATTCATTTGCTGCTCAATTCGGGTGTAGTCAGATACTCCACATATGAAACCATGTTCGGATAACATATTAGTATATAAATCTTCATGTGAAGAGCGCGATTTGAGATCTATATTTATGTGGCCAATTATTATCATGTCAGTGGAATAAAACTTGTCAATATGTTCGCATAACTCTGTAACAAATATATATTTATTAGTGGAAGGTGGTCTATAGATTGCACACACAGTTATAGGGTTATTGTTTGCGGTTATTAAATTACTAGTGATAGTTTCAAATGAGTGTGTTTTTAATATTTTTATTGTGAATTTTAGATAGTTCTTGACGTAGATTATAATTCTATCTATCTATCTATCTATCTATCTATAACCTTACGCCAGATCCCTTGCGGGGTAGGCAGAGAGTACAGAGTTCCAACAGGGTTTTTCCTGACATACCTCTCTGGCTTCCTCGACCCTCATAGTTTGTCTCATACACGCTCGCCGGTTATGGAGACTCTTGAATTTTCCATCAGATAAGACTCGGTTTATTTGGTCGTGGTAAGATAGTCTAGGTCTTCCCCGGTACCTGCATCCTTCCACTTTCACATTGTATATCTGTTTTGTCATTCTTTCCTCTGGCATTCTTTCTATATGCCCGAACCAACGGAGCATGCCCTTTCTGATCTTTACACCGATACTATCTTTCATACCTACTCGCTGTCTTACTACGCTGTTGCTAATGCGGTCGGTCAGCTTCACTCCGTACATCTTCCGCAGAGCTCGCTACCATATAACAGCGTTGGGATAAGAACTCCGTTATGTATGGCCAGCTGCGCCTTATGGCTTAAGTGCCGGCTCCCGAGTAGCTTTCCCATCGCACCATTCACTCTGTTCCCTACACTCACTCTTTTCTCTATGTCAGCGGTGTATTTCCCATCCTTACTGAAGGCGCATCCAAGATATACAAACTCATTCACTTGCTCCAGCACATCGTTACCAACCACAATCCTTACATTCGTTCTGGTTTCTTCCCTTTCAAAAACCATAATCTTGGTTTTCTTCACATTCAAGTGTAAGCCATTGATCATGCAGTCGTCTTTCATAACTGTGACTAGTGTTTGCAGATCAGTGGCTGTTGGCGCTATTAAAACCGCGTCATCTGCATAAAGTAGATGGTTTACCACTAAGTCACCCATTTGTACACCTTCAGTCATCGCTTTCAGTCTTTGGAGATTATAATTCCACCGCCTTTTTTGTTATGTCGTAACTGTGTGTACATTCTATAGTCTGGAATTTGAAATAGTTTACATATTTCGTCTGATATACCCACTTCAGTTACTATAACCAAATCCGGTGCCAAGTTTGAAGAATCTATTAAACAAAGTAGCTTAGGAAAATTTTTAATTAAAGAACGTATGTTAACGTGTAAACAAAACAAATTAATTTTAGCGTAAGAGATATTTTTGATAAAAGAGTTGACCGAGTTGCAGTTATAAATTTCTTTGATATCATCTGACATACTTAATATTCTTCACCTTAGTACTTAAAATAAAAGAAAAGACTAGAAATGTTTAGCAAAGCGATTCAATATCTGCAATAGATCGATTTATAATGGCACGTTCGGAGTCATCGTTTTTCTTAGCATATATTTTTCCCTCCTTACACCAGATGTATTTGTGTGACCCTCCTAGACGTTGCTTGGCGTTGTATAGTAATGACTTGGTGTATTGAGTAAGTGCTGCACGAACATAGATTCGGTTAGCAGCTTTCTCGGTTGGCAGCTCGGGTAAAACGCTTGCTGCTAAGACCTCTTGGTTCCTTGCAGAGGATAACCACTTCTCACGCGCCCCTTTTGACTGTAGCTCGAGGATGATTGGACCCGGTTGCTGTTTTCGGCGGAGTGATACTCGGCGGGCACTTATTATTTGCTGGCTATCGACCTTCAGTTTGGTTGCAACTGCTTTAGCTATATTTAGGACGTTTTGGTTGGGTAATTCTGGAACACCGGCTATTTCTAACGTAGATGCCAAGAGCTTTTATTCAATTTCTTCGGCTCGCTGTTCCATAGCGGCGACACGAAGTTCCAAGTTTTTATGCTTGTTCAGAAGTTCAGAGTTTTTATTTAGCAAACTTTTAATCGTATTTTCTTGTTGCTTAACAGTCTTTTCAAGATCTGCCAGTTGACTGTTCGCATAATCAAGAGCAGTAGTAACGTTTACTAGTTCGTCTTTAACTACCTTCCTCATTTCACGGCTGATGTCGCTGAGAAGTTTTTTCGAATCAAACCTCATCAGTCTCTCATTCTCAGTGTCTTCTTCATTGTCAGTATCCTCCGGTAGAAAGAAAGAAGATCTCTTTGTTGCATTGCGTAGACACAGGTCGCAGCTCCACTCCAACCCATCAGAATTGCGAAGGGCTGTTAATTGCTTATTAGTAAGGTTGGCACAGGCCGCTGTTGCATGAACGCATTTGTTGCATCTGCTACATTCAAGCCCCGGTAACTTCTGGCTAATATTCTTGTTACAGCATGAGCACTTTTTTAACACCATTTTTTTTGCGGGCACTTAGGGGAAATTATACAGAATAGACACTAGTGCGTCGCGTAGTAGTCGGAAACGGACTACACAAATGTGTAAGTAGACATGGCTCTGAGAGTTTGGTCTTTTTAGCCGTAAAGACAACCAGAGATCTTCTGCAGACGAGTGGAATCCGAGCTGTGAGGTAGCTGAGATGTCTCTGCGTACCGCAACCAATACACCACCACCTCGTTTCTGATGTGTCAACCTGTAGTCGCGATCGCGACGCCAACATATACCTGTTGTCAAATAATTCGGTGCTTAAAAAGCCATCCGCAAGCCAGGTCTCCGTCAAAATGATTACATGGTATGAACTTAAACAAATTTGTCTATAAAATGTGTCCGTCTTTGTGCGAAGTCCACGGACATTTTGGTAAAATATAGTAAAGTCCTGGTCACTACAACTAGTCATTGTGATGTATATAATTAATAGTAATATAATCAACACAATAAATATAACTGACTATGATTGTATGCATTGATAGACATTTATTTAAGATACAATTCTCGCCTTTATAATAAGTTAATATATTACGTTGAGGGTATACATTAAGGAACTTTGCATAAAAAAGGTAGAAACATCGTGTTTGTAAGTGACCACAAATATGTAACCGAATTAACGTAAAGTTCACAAGTGCGAGCGGGGCAAGTATGTTTAGTGATTCCTGCTCAAATATAACAGCGCAATAAGAAGTACAATAGAAATTCCACAGCAAACAATAGACAGGCGCTAAGGTGATTAGCAAGGCATGAGTGCGCAACCTTTTGCACTTAGATATGACAGCAAATGATTTTATATTTAAATAATTAATTTTACAAAAATAAGGGAAGTTGAAGAATGGTAATACTTCGAAACAATTTAAGTAGTAAATTATAAAATCTTGTTTAAATCAAGTTGCAACAACAGATTTTCGAGCCGAAGCCGAGGCATGACGCGTTTTTACGAGCTCGTGAACACTTCGGTGTGAGTCATTGTTGGACATCAGAGGGCAAAATTAATATACTGCTTCCTGATAAATCGCGCCGTAAGATCGAGTCTGTAGCTGAACTGCGGCCACTTCTCGCTCGGTTCCCGGCAAGAAATGTTGCGTCCGGTGAAGACTCCAAAGCAGGACCATCGCAGCTCAGAGATAAGCCATCTACCTTGACCGCAGAAAAGAAATCCCGGAAAAAGTGATGTTTGCATACTAACACTCAATTATTTACTTTGTTTTGCTTTTTTTTTTATGTGACGGTCACTTTATTTTTGTTTCAATTATTTTTGTACCTTTCATTTTGAGGTGAAAACATTCGTTCAAAAACGTGAAATGTCAGATTGTATTATTTATCGAGCATTGGACACGAGTGTTTTAACCCAAAATATTTTATATCAACCGACGAGTGCATCGAGGATGACAAGGTATGCAATAGTTATTTATTAGTATTGTTATTTATTTTGTTGTAACATTATATATTGTTATTCTTATTTATTTATTAATATTTTAGTTTATTAGGTATGTTTGATCATAATTCTGAAGATAGTTTTGCTTCTTGTTCATCGTCTTGTGAATCTGACAAAAGCTTTGCTAGCGCGTTCAGTGATAATTCTGTTCTTCTGCGAGACCAACTTTCTTCTGAATTTTTTGGTTTCAGCAAATTTTTCAATTTGGTCCATATAAATGCTCAAAGCATTCCCGCACATTATAGTGATTTAATGTCATCTTTCGATTCTGAACTTATTCATGCTATCCTTGTCTCTGAGACCTTTCTCAAGCCTGCCCTTCCTTCTACGCAGTATGCGTTGCCTGGTTACAAGCTTGTGCGTAATGACAGGACTGGCAAGGGAGGAGGGGGGGTTGCCATATATCTGCGAGGAGATATCGTTTACAGGGTAATTGATCAATCTCCGAGTGAGTATTCAAAATTTAGTGAACATTTATTTATTGAAATTATTATTAATCATTGTAAACTTCTTCTTGGCGTTTTTTACAGTCCCTCCTGCCATATTGATTATTTCTCATCTTTTGAGTCTAAGTTAGAATATCTCTCTCCTTTATATGACCATACAATTATCCTCGGAGATTTTAACACCTGCTTGCTTAAGGACGATGTACGTAGCCGCAAACTCCGATCTCTCGTCTCTTCTGTCAATATGCATATCCTTCAGCTTAATGCTACACATCGTGCTCCCCACTGTACTCCTTCTTTCTTAGATTTAATACTAGTTTCCAACCCTAGTAAAGTGGCCACCCATGGTCAACTACCCGCCTGCTTTTCCTACCACGATCTTTTATACCTATCCTACAAAATTCGCTCTTCTAAACGCAAATCCAAATTTCTTTTTCTTCGCAGTTTCAAGAACATTGATATGGATCATTTGAGAGCTGATGTGGACAACATTGACTGGTCTCCTGTTTACAACTGCAATGACTTAGATATGAAAGTAATGGCTTTTAATAACCTAATTTTAGAACTTTACAATAGACACGCACCCATAAAAAAGGTGAGAGTAAAGCATCTTCCCGCTCCCTGGCTATCTGATGCCATCAAAAAAGTGATGTCAATAAGGGACAAAGCTAAAAGGCGGTATAAAAAGTTTCCGACGGAAGAGAACTGGTCCTTTTATAAAGCTCTCCGCAATCGTTGCAATCGTTTGTGTAGAGATGCTAAAAGACGCCACATTCACAACTCTATACGCAATTTAAATACAACACAAGTATGGCAATTTATCAAGTCTCTTGGCATCCGTATCCCATAGCGAGAGTACACTCGATTTGGATCTTACTGCGATAAATATGCATTTCTCTAAATCACCAGTTACCCTGGATGACAACACGAAATCTTCTACCTTGAACAGTCTCTCCGATATTTCTATGCCAAAATGTACTTCTTTCTCTTTTCACCAAATTACAGAAGGAGATATAAAGAAAAATATCCTATCCATTTCCACTAAAGCAGTGGGTGATGATGGTCTGCACATTCAGATGCTTCTCCCCATTTTAAATACACTTGTTCCTGTCATAGCTCACATTGTAAACTATTCCCTTGTTACAAGCTCCTTTCCCTCGGCTTGGAAGAAGGCCCATGTCCTACCCCTACCTAAAGTTGCAAATCCCACGTCTGTATCCCAATTCCGCCCAATTTCCATTTTACCAATCCTATCTAAGGTCCTTGAGAGTGTGGTCCATAGTCAACTGTCCTGTTATCTCTCTTCTAACTGCCTGCTAAGTCCATATCAATCTGGTTTCCGTCCTGGCCATAGTACTGTAACGGCTCTTGTTAAAATTACAGATGATATCCGTTTGGCCATGGAAAACAAGCTCCTCACAATTTTGGTACTACTGGACTTCAGCAGTGCTTTTAACTCAGTTGATTTTGACATCCTCCTAGGGATCTTATCCTCTCTTAATCTATCTTCTTCTGTGATCAAATGGTTTGATTCTTATCTTCGGGGTCGGTCGCAGTCGGTCCGTTACGATGAGGTCTCCTCTGACTGGTGTGATCTGACTGCGGGCGTACCCCAAGGTGGTGTCCTTTCCCCTCTTCTTTTCTCGGTTTTTATTAACGCTATCACTAAAATTTTATCTTCATACTATCATCTTTACGCAGACGACTTGCAACTTTATCGTCATTTTAAAATAGATGAGCTTCCCGAAGCTGTTGATGCTATCAATAATGATCTTATAAAAATTAACGAGTGGGCTAAATCTTTTGGCCTGCTAGTAAATCCCACAAAGTCACAAGCTCTCATTATTGGTAGCAGATACTACTTCAATCTCTTAGATCAAAATTCTCTTCCACCGGTACTCTACGACTCAGTTCCTATAGCCTATTCCACAAGTGCTAAAAATCTAGGTGTCTATATCGACTGCCATCTTTCGTGGAATGTCCACATTGCAGAAGTAAGCAGAAGGATTTATTGGTCCTTCCAGTCTCTCAAGCGACTCCAAAAGTTCCTGCCCTTTCATACTAAAATAACTCTTGCTCAATCTCTTCTCCTTCCCCTTCTGGACTATTCTGATGTCTGTTTCTTGGACGCAACGGAGGAGCTTCTCAATAAACTCGAACGGCTTCAGAATTTGTGCATCCGCTTTATTTTCGGGCTCCGAAAGTACGATCATGTCTCTGAATTTCGGGCGCAGTTAAAGTGGTTGCCTATTCGACGTCGTCGAGATACTCATATTCTTTCACTACTCTATTCTCTTCTTCACAATCCTAATTCACCATCTTATCTGAGGGAACGCTTTGAATATTTAGTCCCCAGGGGCAAGCCCTGCCGCACATCTTCTTCTCTTCTTCTCCGTACTCCCCGTCACACTTCTAGCCTTTATAATGGTTCTTTCACTGTTCGCGCGGTGCAGCTTTGGAATTCACTCCCACACACTATACGCGATAGTGTCTCACTAGACGTCTTTAAAAGGAAAATTAAAGAGCATTTCCTTTCATCATGATCTATATGTGTAAATATGTATGTATTATTATTGATATATATGTATTTTTTATGTATCGATAAATGTATATGTATATATTACTATGTTAGGTTTGTATGTATATGTTTTATATTGTATAGTTATATATAGTTAGTTCTTTGCACATTATACTTCGATTGTACACTTGGTACTGTCCTCTGTATTTTCATCTCTCTATGCCTATTAGGTTTGCTGTAAGAAAACTCAATTTTGAGTTAAGCTCGCCTTTGTACATAAACTTTCCTATCTTATTGTTATTATAATTAAACGTGTACAATAAAGAATAAAGATGAAAGAATAAATAAAGAAAGATCTTTTTTTAATAATAAAAACTTTTGAATTAATGTCCTTACGAATATGTATTTTTCCATGCTTCACCCAGACAAAGTTGTAATGTTTTTCTTTCGCAAGGATTTTTGCTCTGGTTAATATATTTTTATATTCCGTACTTAAATGGTCGTTTACATAAAACCTGTGCGGCGTATCCTTGAAACCGATATCTGCAGCAGTAAGATTCTTCTCAGCGCGAGCAGCAGCGATGAAATCTTCTTTGATGTAACGGTTAATAAAACCTACAATGATAGACTTATCAGAGGAGCTATACGATGGCACTCTTGAGATGTAGTTGATTTGCGTTTTTGGGAAAATTTAGTTTACTCTGCGAGCAATGGCGTCTATAATAGAGAACAAATTTTCGTCTCGTTTATGGGGTACTCCTTTGATCTCGACGTTGTTAAGTCTTGACCTTTGTTCATAAGATGATTTTTCTGATTTAGTTTGCTGAAGCTCAGTTTGGAGAGTAATAATAGTGTCCTTCATCTTATCAAACTCAGCTACCTTGCTCTCAACCTGTTTGAGTCTGCTGTCAAACTGCCCCAAAGTGCCCCTGGTATCCTCACATGTTTGCTTTAGCTCGCTCAACTCTTCTTTCATAGTGCGTATACTCTCAACTAGTGAAGGCAGAGTGGATAAATGCTTTTTTATGTCACGTATTTCACTTAGTATAGATTCCAGAGAGGCAGGTTCAAGGACAGGCGGAGTTGATGAGGTAATCCTGCATGTGGGGCATTTCCATTGGGCTCTCCTATCATTCCCCAACTTCCTCCAGCCCGACTCCGTCAAATTAGCACATCGGAAATCCAAATGATTCTTGCACATTCCACACTGGACACCATCGTTAAAGGCGACATCACACAGTGCACAATTATTCATTGTGAGAACAGAAGATATTATTATACCGTACTGCAATATGTAACTTAGTCAAAAGGTTTACGATATCTGGCAGCTGCGAGCAAACGAAGCGAACCGTGTGGTCTATACGGGTGCACACAACAGACTGCTAGATTATAAACTTATTACTAGACATAAGTACCTCAAAAGTGTGTGTATGCGTGTGCAGGTGTGTGTGTCTGTGTATGTGTGTGTATGTGTGTGTGTGTGTGCGTGTGTTCGTGTGTGTATGGCTATGATGTCTGTTTGCAAATATAGGTCAATGTGTAGTTTGTTAAACCGGTAACTATATTATTGGCTTAAGTAGCTTTTCCGTGTTATCATAATTAATTTCTTGTAGCCACTTAGATACAACGACTTTACATTTGTATTTTGTAACGGGGTAAATAGATAAAATTTTATTTATTTTATTATATAAATAACTGCCAAGAAAACAAAAGAACTTTTGAACGAAGGCGGTTTTTGTAGAATCGGAATGGCATACTATATACTTTCGACGAAGATTTACATGAGTGGTAGGATTATATATTAAACTTGTATGTTTTTTCAAAATGATTTGTAAGATAAACAGTTGTCTCACAGTTAAGACTTCACATATTTTATAAACCTCGTTCGTGGGATGTAAAAAAGGACGGAAAGCACTGGTCTTTAGGACTGCTCTTTGGGCTCGCTCTAATTTCAAGATCGTTGTTTTCGGGGCGCCTCCCCATATAGCAATACAGTAAGATATGATCGATTGGCATAGTATACTGATTTCAGTATCTTTGGGTCGGCAACATGACTTAGGTTTTTAAATATATAAATGAGTTTACTCTTGCTGATACTAGGTCGATGTGGGGCTGGAAACTAAGCGTCTGGTCAATCAAAACACCTAAATATCTCACTGTGTCGGTTTTATTTAAAGTTGGACATGTACAGTTCGTTATATCATTCAACCCTGGACAATTACAGCGATGGAGCAAGTGAGGGATATGGTTCTAAGGGTTGTGAAGAATTGGTAATAGAGAATGTCATATAATTAGTTTTAGTAACGTTAAGGGTAAATTTGTTACCATAAAGCCATTTTGTTACTTTACTCAATCCTGTTTGAGCAAGTTGAAAAGTTTCATTCCAATTAGGTGCGCTAAAAAGAAGGACTGTATCATCTGCAAATGTTACAATCTTTCCACCCTGCAAGTTAAGTTGACACAAGTCATTTATAAAGATTAAGAATAGAGTCGGGCCCAGTATACTACCTTGGGGGATAAAGTAGTTAATAGGAAGATCGCCACTAACCTATTTGTCGATCTTAACGTTTTGGTATCGATTTGTGAGATAGTCGGCAAATAATTTCAATTGTAGGTCCCGAATGCCATATCTTTCCAGCTTACTAATTAGAATTGGGATAGAGACTGTGTCAAAAGCTTTCGCCAAGTCCAAAAATATAGCTATTGGCTTATGTTTTTGTCCAGACAGTTGACTATTAAGTCTGTGACTTCATGTACAGCGTCGGATGTGGATTTGGTCTTTCGAAAACCAAATTGGGCTATAGATATTAGATTGTTAGCTTCCAGATATCGCACCAAACGGTTATTCATCAATCTCTCTAGGATTTTTGATAGCGTCGGAAGGATAGATATTGGACGATAGTTATTAACACAGCCTCTGTCCCCACTCTTGAAAACAGGGTGGACTTGGGATAGTTTAAAAGAAGCCGGGAAGATCCCGCTGGAGAACGATAAGTTGCAAATATGGACAAGCACAGGTATTATTGATTTAGCACAATATTTCAAGACTAAACCTGAAATATTGTCTCGGCCAGTAGCACAGTCATATTTCAGATTTGAAATTTGAGCGGCAATTTCAGTCTCGTCAGTTGGGAGCAAAACTAAGTAAAAAGGTACTGAGTGTATGGGTATATAGGTTGAAGTAATTTGTGACGTCTCAGTGTTTTCGGCCAGGGATTTATCAACATTAATGAAAAAAGAGTTTACTTCGTTGATTGACAGGTTTGGATTGCCATCCGATAACAATTCTGTGGCTGGATCTTTTGCTTTCAATACGTGGGTGATAGATTTAATAACATTCCACAACTTTTTATTATTAGATCCTGCTTTTTTTATCTCAGTTTTTTCGTATTCTCGTTTTACTTTCTTAAGAATTGAGTTGCAAAAGTTTCGATATCTTTTATAAATGATTTTAATGGTTTCATCGTTAGGTGATTTTTTTAGTTTTAGATGTAATCTATCTCTGTTTTTCATACATTTTAAAAGACCTGGAGTGATCCAAGGCTTTCTAATTCGTTTACGGTTAGGTTTAATTACTTTTCCTGTGTTTTTCTCTATTGCACTGCTCAAAATATTTAAAAATGTAGTCACTACATTGTCAACATTAGACATTAACAATATTGATGAGAAGTCAATATTTGAAACATCAGCTTCCAGGGCGACATAATTAATCCGCTTTAGGTATTTTATTGGTTGCCTAAGTTTCGTTAGCCAGTTCAACCCGAGTATTACACTATCGTGATCGGTCACTGAAGTATGTACTACATAACAATGGGCATCGAATTTAGTCTTCATAATTACATGGTCTAGGCATGTTCTCCCATGCGTAGGGATGGTATGAGCGGGTAGCATACCATGAGATGCTAGTAAGTCTAGATAAGTGGACGATCGACTATCTGTGGTGATATGTGCAATGTCGATATTTATGTCGCCCAGGAGGATAACATTTTTGTAAGACGAAAAGCTGGACAGTATTTCGTTTAACGATTCAATAAAGTTATCGATATGCCTTTCTCTAGGAGAACGGTATATTGCTATAAATAATGTCGACAAGTTAAGTGTTAAGGTTAAACAATTTGCATTAGCGATCTGAGACTCCCTTATTGCAAACTTGTGGCTTTCTTTGTGGTAAACTACGACACCTTCATTTTGTGTTGTATTTATTGTCGTAGCGTAATATTTATAACCTCCCAAGTTAGGGATATTTTTAGAAGAAGCCAACCAACATTCAGTCAAGACTATTAGGTCCCAATCAACTTTGGATCTTGCTAGTAAAGTCAAAAAGTTTGACATATTGCAGTTAATACTGCGAATATTTTGAGTAATTATTTTAATACATTTACTAGCTTGTGGAAAAATATCATTACATTTTTCTATTGTGCAGGTTGCACAGTGTGCAATAGAGATTTGGTCTAAATCAGTATTTAAGTGATCACTGTCTAAGTTATCGAATGGTATACCAAATTGAGTTTTAGGAATTCGTTTTGTATGAAACAATTTGCATGTAAATGTTTACTTCTAACGGAAGAGGGTAATTTGATTTCGGAGATAGTATAAAAAACTTTAAGGCTGAAATTAAACATTACCGGAATGCAAGAAATAATTGTAAACATGTTACTGAATGTTGGATTTGTGTGTTGTATGAATGTGTACTTAAAAATATAAATTAATAAACTATAACTATTACAATGGACTACTTTTAAAACTAGTCACAACTCAAGCTTTCTAATATATTAACACGAATAGCGGGCATGGCTGCCTTTTTCCTCATGAATATTTTGCCATAAGAGGTCCAACAACTATCATAAGCATGCTGTTTTGCGTATGTTCGAGTTAAAAAGTACAGATGCTAGGCCTTAGCAGTGAGAGATTCAGCAATATAAATAGGTTTAGATGGACCTTTGATTTTAATGACAGAAGTGTTGAGCTTGTTGTCTTTATTTTCTTTGTTAAAAATTTTTTGAATTCTTTATAATTTTTTCTTTAATGGTTGTGGTGGTGAATTTGACGATTAAAGGCGCATTTTTGGACGATTTAGTACTATACCGGTAGATATCATAAATATCTCCATCCTTTATTGGCTAATTCAGTACTTCACCTATCTTTTTGACCAGGGTAGTTAGGGTTGTTTTATTTTCGGCTTGATTGATTGGTATATTTCTGACCTCAATAGTGGACAATTTTTTCTTTACGCTCCATAAATTCGATTTTCTGTTCCAATTTTTTAATAGTTTTTCTGGTATTCTAAGTTTTCTCTCTGTGTTTTTTCAAGTTTATTTATTACTTCTTCGTATTTGTGTGACATAAAATCAACTGATTTTTGTATCTCTAAGTTTTGTGATTTAATAGATTCCATAGATAACTTTATGGGTTCTATTTGCTGACTAATAATTTCCGAGATGAGATCTTTAATATCCGACAAACCTATGTCTCCATGTTTGCGCCGCAGACTTTTCACTCTCATTATCTGAATATAGCCTGTCTGACGTGGAGTCAGAGTCATTGGATGTTATTTTGAAAAACGGCATAATAGTGGAAGTCGTTTTTGGCGGAGTGCGTTGCGTAGCCATTTCAGATGAAGGTTAAAAAGAATATGTTATATAAAAGAAAACAAAATGTACTTGGACCACACAACCCGCTAATCGCTTCCGCTCTTGAATTGGGCCAGCGGCTAGGTGATTGTATTTGTGTACTTTTATGAATGACTTACTAATGAGTCGCAGGCGCACGCACAATAATTATGTTGTCTCACTAATGTTGTCTTTTTTATAATTATCGTGCGAAACTATGTGCTCCTAGTACTTTTAAATTATGAAGTGTGTACCTGGGGCACGTAGCAAAATGTGAATGGTTGTTGTTGTCTTGCTATTGCTGTCCTTTAATGCACAGATTTAAAGCGTTGACCTTCCGTGTACTCTGGACTCCTAGTAGCACTGATTTCTTATTTTAAATTTATTTTGTTCGTATTATTATATTAAAAATGGAATAAATAACTGCACGGTGCACACGTCATTACGCTTTCGCGGTCCGAGGGGAAGGGGGTATATACATGGTATAATTTTAGTTGTCTTGGAGCGAAAGCCCCGTTGATTTATCCAATGGCCTACTGTTGACTGATACTAAAAACACTGTAAAATAAGTGACATCTCCATAACAATACTAATATAATGCATTAAAAACATGTATACCAAGCGCAAAATGACATTGAGAGGCGGCGCAACTCGTGAGTTGTCCGCTAGGTACCTTCGGTGTTCTGGATTTTCACCCTAAGTATGATATTCGGATAAGTCAGTAGGTCATTTTTTTGTTTTTAGATGTTAGCTATTGAAGTGTCCTTTTATTTGAAATAAAACTATTTTTATCGCGGTTTATTTTTGATTTTTAAGTTCCCGACGTTTCGAGTGCTTTGCAGCACCCATGGTCACGGGAGGGAAATCAAAAATAGACCGCGATAAAATCCGAAAAATAGTTTTAGTTTTATTTCATGTGTAATATTCGCGTAAATCTAAGAAACTCAGTATGTCCTGTTGTTATTTTTTTTTTTTGTTACCAGTGAACAGTAGGCTTTGGATACATTAGCTGGGCTTTCGCTACAGGTCGCGAAGATCGGACGGCCGTTGGGGACAGAAATATTCTAGAGTGGAGATCGCGTATTGGTAAGCGCAGCGTGGGACGGCCGCCTGCTAGGTGGACCGACGATCTTGTAAAAATCGCATCCAACGAGGATCCTGGTGGCATCGAACCGGTTGCGCTGGAGAGCGATTGGGGAAGCCTATGTTCAGCAGTAGATGAGTATAGGCTGAGATGATGATGATGGAACATACACAGTATAGATAGGTAAATTGTAGAGCATCTTAGCAGTAGCGCTCCGTTATAAGAATAAATATACGGACAGGTGCTCCGCGTGGCTTCTTGGGCGGTCTCTGGTATAAAATGTTCTACTGTATAATTTTGGTTGTCCTGGAGCGAAAGCCCAGTTTATGTATCCAATGCCTAGTGTTAGTAAAACAACCGATAAGCTATACAATCTTACGGATATTGAAC
>CAJHXA020000014.1:0-2500 GCA_905147815.2 Phalera bucephala
TTTTTTTTTTTTTTTAAACTCCTCAGTGAACTTGTCCCAATCCACTTTCTTGGTGTTGTATACTCTGGTTGTTCTTTGAGTATACCTTTCTGTGGGTTTTCCCAGTACGAGATTGAGTGTGATGGTGTTGTGGTCCGAACTCGTGACTGTCTTGTCTACCTTCCACTTGTGGACGTGTCTTAACAGACTAGCGCTGCAGACAGTTATGTCGACATTGCTAGTGAGCATTCGTCCGCCTCGTATTGTGTCGAAGGTAGGTTCGCTTCCCTAATTGAGTATGTGCATGTCAATCTCGTCCAGGAATCCTCTCAATGTTTCTCCGCTGCTGTCTTCGTGCTTGCTGCCCCACCACGTGCTCCATCCGTTAACATCCCCCCCCCCCCCCCCTATTAGTATTTTGTCTATTTTTTTATTAATTGGCATATGTTTTTTTAATTTATTTAGGTATGGTTCAATTGGCTCGCTATCCTCAAAATAGACTGAGATTACCCTAACCTGCCATTTGTTTGTTTTTAGCGTGGTTGCAACTATATTTTCCGTAATTGTCTCTGGGTTGGTCCAAATCTCTATGTCTTTGTCGAAAATAATGATGGCCGACTTTACTGGTTTCGTTCTGTTTGTTCCTGCTTGTACTATTCGGGTACCTTCATATTGCTTCAATTCTCCCGTCGATCCTACGTAGGGTTCCTGTATTAGCGCTAGGCTTGTTTTCCTTTTATGGGCCTCTTGGATGAGTTCTTGTGTCGCCAGTCTCTTTCTTTGAAGGTTAGCTTGCAGTACCCTGTAAATTTTGTTTTCGTTAGTGGTTGTTCCCGTTATGTTGTTCTCCGTGGTGCCTTTAACTTTAGCAGTATGCTACACTTGCTCTAGCTATCCTATCCCATCTCTTTCTTATTGGGCACTCCCAGCTAAAGGCGTTATGGCTTGTGCTCTCGTGTTTTGCCAACGTACAATTCCGGCATGTTGGTTGGTCGCCGGCTATGCTCCTCGGGCAGTCTACCCGCAGATGCGGCCCACCGCAGTAGGTGCACAGGTCGGCAGTCTCCTGGCATAATTTACGGCCATGGCCGTAACCCAGGCACCGGGTACATTGTACCAAGGGGGACTGGTCTTCCACGGTCAGGTGTTGCAAGTCTATATATATTTTACCTGCCGATGTTAGCTTGTGCCATAGCTTAGTGGATACTTCAAGAACCACGTGGTTCTGGAGTGGGTTCCGCGCTCTTCTGCGGTATCTGACTGTAGCCTCAAGATCTTCCGCAGTCATCCCCGCTATTAGTCCTGCATTTTGTGACTTTATCGACGCTACAATGTCTGCGTCTTGAGTTATAGCTCATTATATCTTTTATGATAACCATCGGGTTCTTGCTGTCTTTTTCTGCCTCAGAGGACACTATTATCGAGTGACTAGGGTGATTAGACAGGGTCTTAGGTATTTTTTGACTCCTATCAGGTCCCGCTAGGACTTCTGCGTATGTAGGCGCTGATTCCTTAAGAGCTGCTACTTGTTTGTTCGTCTCTACCGAGACCTGTCGCAACTCCTTAACCTCCTGTATCAGTTGGTCGATATTATGGATCTTATCGCATCTTAATGTCTCTTTTGGTATATTAGTGTTTTGTCCAATTACATCGAATGAGATTAGGTCTCTGATGGTTTTTTTTTTACCTCCGCGAGTATCTCCGCTACCGGTGTGTGAACCTTTGTGTTTCTAATAGTTTCCACCAGCCCAGCCAGCTGATTTGCATGTTCCATGTGTCTTTTTTACGTAATTCTGCCTCCTTTCTACTTTTCAGCTGTTCTATTTGCACTATTAGTGCCCGATTTTCTTTGTTCTGTTGAAGGGTTATCTCATATAACCCTTGACAGACTTGCCATGACTTTCTCCTTTATAGTTGTTTTGAGGTTACCAGACAGAGTTTCCCCCAATATGTGTTGGAGCCCTTATTTAGCATATTTTCGTGCTTCAATTTCTAGTATATTTAATAATTTGTCAGAATAGTTGTATTAGTTTTGTTTATCATCCAGTATATTTTCCGATTTTGTTTTCTTGTTTTAGTTCATTTAATATGTTTACTATTTAATTCAATTTGGCATTTTACTGCAAATTTACTTTGTACCTTTTTGTATATATTTTAGACTGTGGTTAATAATGGTTGCCTTTAGTTGGTGCACTGTCAAATTCCATTGTCTTTCATACTTTCTGGTACGGCCTCGAGTCCTCAAATATTGGCTAACATCTTCCATGATGTTGCTTCACAACGTAATGTTGATTGACGACTCGAGGTCGTCCCTGCTTATTCTATGTGTTAGATGTCTGGATGTTAGCCGGTCGTCGCATCCCCTTCCCACTAATTTCACTATGCTTGTTTGCATAGCGAATGCAAGGGGGTAGGTTCTTCCGGTGCAGTGGTTCGTCTTTAAGGTTGATACGTTGGTGTTACCTACTACAGGGCTTCTAATTTTGAAATGAAATTTATTTTCTTTGTATAAATTATTCTT
>CAJHXA020000014.1:5000-27500 GCA_905147815.2 Phalera bucephala
GCTTTGGAGAGGGTCGGGTGCAGCAGGTGGCGCGTCGTGGTTGGGTCGTTCGCTCGCTCCCCTCTCTCCTCGCTCGAGGAGGGACCGGGAGCTGTCGTTCGCTTCTGGTCACGAAAAGTCGGATGAGTCGCTCGCTCCTTGTACTCTCCGTTTGAAGAGAGGACAGGGAGCGAGCATTCGTAGTGTGTTGTTGGTCGACGATGAGAGGCTAGTCGGCACGATGTGCCCAATGCCGCGGTCGGCGTGCCGCGGCTGAAAGGCGGAGGGGTTAAACTCCGCCCAGCGCTCGAAGCTGTAGATCAGCACAAAAATGAGTGATGTCACAAAGTAAAAAGACACTACCCCAGGGAGGTACCGGCCTGTCCCAGGTCGGAGAATCCTCCCCAGGGCCCTCGGGCTCTGGCTGCCCCTCGTATTCTGGGGGGGGCACTCTGTCACATCAAACCCACGACCACGGTAATTCCAAAAAGGACAACGATTGCTTATCGAATAGGACACCCGTTATTAGACTGGAACGTTTCGACGATAAACGCCCGGCATCTCTAGCGGACAGAATGAGAGCGGCTGCCTCGAAATTGTCTGAGTCACTCTGTGATTCGGATGATGACGAGGCGCCGCCAGAAAGCATTGCTGCCCTTACGGCGGTACGAGGAGAGTGGGAGGCCGCTGTGAAAGAAGCTTCCCGAGCCGCCGACGACAACAGCGAAATGTCGTTTTCGGATTCGGCTTGCTCGGTGGCGAGTGAAGGGTCCCGCACAACTGCGGCGCAAAAACGTCGCCGCAACCTAGAGCTGGAGGAAGGCGTCGCAAAGAAGGCGACCAAGATTTCAGGTGGTAGAGGTAGGCCACCCACGACCGCAGATGGCGCCACGTCGAAGGTGGAGCTCGCAGCCCGCAAAAGGGAACTGCTGGAGCTCCAGATCGAGGAGGAGCTGGCCGTAGACGCTGCCGCTGCAAAGGAAAAAGCGGCCAGCAGGACGTCGTGGTCTCTTGGCCCGGCCGACCATAAGGAGGCTGCACTCCAGCAGGTGCAGAACATCCTCCGAGTGGCCGGCTCTTCAAGGAACCTTAAGGGAACCTTCGTGAAGACGCTCAAAGATGCCGCCAAGGTCATTGCACAGGCTGTTGACGGCATCTTTGACCTGACAGTTCCCCAAGAACTTAAGAAGGCCGACGAAGAAAACTCCCGGCTTAAGAAGAGGGTGGAGTGGCTGCGGAGTCAAATCCAGCTGATGCACGCGGACCATCAGCCGAGACCGCGCCCTGAGGATAGGAGGTCGCCCGCATTGGAGGCCTTCGCTGAGGCCGCCAAAGCGGCTTCCGCAAGGGTGACCCCGGTCGCGACTGCTCCTGCAGCTGCGGCCCCCGCGACAGCTGTCCCTGCGACAGCGGCCCCTACGGACTTGGAGGACATGCGTCGCTCCATAGTGGACCAGGTCGGGGCGATGATGAGCGCCCGTTTCGCCGCCCTGGAGGACAGGTTACTTCCGGAGCGGCGCCTTCGGCCGCCCCTGGCCTCCGACCGGCCGATCCCGCCCGGACCGTTGGTTACTGCCCCGGGAAAGAAGGGCAAAGGACCGAAGAAAAAGCGTAGCGCGCTCCCTGCGCCGGCACCCGCGAAGCCGGCACAGGTGGAGCCCCAACCTCCCCCGCCCTCGTCAGCCGCGCCGTCCGCGGAAGTGACGTGGGCTACAGTAGTCGGGAGGAAGAAGAAAGCCGCGCGGCCTGCGAAGGCTGCACAGCCAAAAGGTGCTCAGGCGCAGGCGCCTCAAAGCAAGCGCCGGGCCAGGCGCGGACGCAAGCTGCGGCTGCCTCGGCCTCCTCGTTCGGCTGCGGTGTCGATAAAGCTGCAGCCGGACGCCGCAGCGCGCGGAGTTACATACGGGGAAATAATTATCCGGGCAAGGGAAGTTATAAACTTAGAGGAGCTGGGTGTTGGCCCCCTCGGATTTAAAGTTGCGGCCACTGGAGCCCGCCTGTTGGAAGTAGCTGGGGAGGAGAGCGGCCCTAAGGCGGACGCCCTTGCGGCCGCGCTAAGTGCGGTGTTTCCCGCGGAGGAAGTGACCGTCTCCAGGCCCATTAAGCGCGCGTCAATGCGCTTGGTGGGCCTCGACGATTCGGTCACCAAGGAGGAGGTGGTGGAGGCCGTTGCCCGTGCCGGGGGGTGCCCGGTAGACGCGGTCAAGGCGGGTGAAGTCCTGCGTGACCGGACTCCCCTCGGCACCATAGTGGTTAGCTGCCCAGTCGAGGCGGCGAAGAAGGTGGCTGCAGGTCGGCTTCTGGTCGGCTTCACTTCCGCGAGAGTCAATCTCCTGGAGGTGAGGCCGATGAGGTGCTACCACTGCCTCGAACCAGGTCATGTTCGAGAGCAGTGCAAGGGGGGAAAGGATCGCAGCGCGCTGTGTTACAGGTGCGGAAAGCCGGGCCACAAGGCCGCCGGCTGCAAATCCGCACCACACTGCGCGCTGTGCGACAACACCGGGCGAAGTCCCGGCCATTTGTTGGGCGGCTGGGCGTGTAAGGCCCCTAAGACCAGTGGGAGGAAGGCGGCTCGGTCTGCCGCCTCTGAGTCGATTCCCGCGACGCAGGGGCGGCCGACGGAGGCAAGTGCCCCCGGGGCGCTAGAGGCGGAGATGCCCATGGTCTCAGATGTTACAGTCTGAGTACATGGGTGTCTCCATCGAAATCACCTGGGTGGCAGACTCGGGGAAGTCTGTCGCCCAGTTCGAGGGGGAGACGCCATGCCGAGTGACACCGGCATGGTGCCTAGTAGGGAGGGGGGGTAAAAATTGGGGGGCGTCTTATGCTTCCAGAGGGGCCTAAACAGGCGGTCGCGTCGGGGCGGCAGTTGTCGTACAATGGAGTTCCTGTTGTCCCCGACACTATGCGACTATGGTGTCACCGGAGAGTTTTTAGTCGGTACACTTGGTCCATCAACAGCCGGGGGTATGGCCCTGAGTGTTGATGGATCAAGGACTCCGACATAACCCGCTCGTGTCCCCCGAGCACGGGCGGGTACCCATAAAGGGTTTTCTCTTCGGCAAAAAAAAAAAAAAAAAAAAAAAAAAAAAAAAAAAAAAAAAAAAAAAAAAAAAAAAAAAAAAAAAAAAAAAAAAAAAAAAAAAAAAGGTTAGGTTAGGTTAGGTTAGGTTAGGTTAGGTTGGGCGGGCGACTTCAGGCGAACCTCAACCACTCTGCTAGGGCTCAGGACCTCCTACTCCAGAGCATGGCAGAGTGGTCGATCGACGTGGCAGTGGCAGCCGAGCCATACTTCGTGCTGCCCGCCAGCAACTGGGCTGGCGACGCGGACGGCACGGTGGCGATAGTGCTGCCGAGGAGTGGAGGCTCCCTGTCTCTCGAAGGCGTCGAGAGGCAGAGGGGCTTTGTCGCCGCTCGTGTGGGGGCCATGGTGGTGGTCGGGGTGTATTTTTCGCCAAACCGACCGCTACCCGAGTTCGAGGCCCTCCTGTCGCGACTCGGCGACTTCATTGTGCGGTGTCGGCCGCGTCCCGTTCTCGTCGCGGGGGACTTTAACGCCAAGTCCTCGGCCTGGGGTTCCTCCGTAGACGACGTGAGGGGGGAGGCCCTAGAAGAATGGGCGCATGCCCAGGGACTGGCAGTGCTAAACCGGGGCACAGCCTACACCTGCGTCAGGCGGGACGGCGGCTCGGTGGTGGACGTATCCTTCGCCACCCCGACACTGGCGAACCGAATACGGGGTTGGAGAGTCGTCGACTCGGTGGAGACCCTATCTGATCACTTGTACGTCAGATTTGTGGTCTCCGCCGAGTCTAGGGCCGCCGTGCCGGCTGACGTAGTTGGGGGTGGGCCAAGATGGGCCTTGGCGCGCCTGGATGTGGAGGCGGCAGTGGAGGCAGCAGAGGTGCAGGCCTGGACACCGGCGCCGGTCTCCCCGTTCAACATCCAAGGGGAGGCCGAGTGGTGCAGAGCCGCAGCCACGGCGATCTGCGATGCCGCCATGCCCCGTGTACGGCATGCAGCTCCTCGCAGACGACAGGTGTACTGGTGGTCGCGCGAAATTGCGCAACTGCGACGCGCCTGCGTCGCTGCGCGCCGCCAGTACACCAGACAGCGGAGAAGGAGAAGGCGGAACCCACCGCTTTTACCGGGTCTGACGCCCAGGGAGGAGGAGCTGTATGCCGCCTACCGGGCTGCAAAAACATCATTGCAGGTGGCGATCGCGGACGCAAAAACCCGTGCCCGCGAGGAGCTCCTGGCGAGTATAGACGCCGACCCCTGGGGACGCCCGTACCGCATGGTGCGGAACAAGCTCCGCCCCTGGACGCCCCCTCTTACGCAGACCATGCCGCCGGCGTTTGCGGATGTCGTGCTGTCGGCCCTTTTCCCAGAAGGAGCGGCTCCCAGTGCTCCGGCAATGTTCCGGACACCCGGAACCAACATGCCGTCGAGTGAAGCCGCTCCTGAAGTCACGGAGGAGGAGCTGAACGCCGCCGTCCGCAGAATGCGGGCGAAGAAGGTGGCACCCGGTCCAGATGGAGTCCCCGGCCGAGTGTGGGTTCTGTCCCACGGTCCGCTCGGCCACCGTCTCAGGGCTCTCTGGACCGAGTGCTTCAGGCAGGGCCGGTTTCCTCAGCTTTGGAAGTTGGGGAAACTGGTCCTGATCAGGAAGGAGGGGCGCCCGGCAGACTCGCCGTCCGCCTACCGCCCCATTGTGTTGCTCGACGAGGTCTGCAAGCTCTTCGAAAGAGTAATTGCGGACAGACTCGTCGAGCACCTTTCTCAGACGGGGCCGGACCTGCACGAGTGCCAATATGGCTTTAGAAGAGGCAGGTCCACGGTGGACGCCATCAGGCGGGTCCAAGGGATGGCGGAGGAGGCCGTGGAGCAGGGGGACGTGATATTGGCGGTGTCCTTGGACATCGCCAACGCATTCAACTCCGTCCCCTATCCCTCCATACTAGCGGCCCTACAGTACCACGGCGTCCCCGAATACCTCCACATGACCATACGGGACTACCTCATGGGTAGGCGGGTAGTTTACCCCGGGCCGTCGCGGTGGCAGGAGCGGAACGTTGGGTGCGGGGTTCCACAGGGGTCTGTCCTCGGACCGCTCCTGTGGAACATCGCCTACGACTGGGTCCTGCGTGGCACGTTGCTGCCAGGTCTGGCAGTGACGTGCTACGCGGACGATACCCTTGTCACCGCGAGGGCCCGGAGTCACAGGGAGGCGGCGTTGTTGGCCACAGCCGGCGTGGCACAAGTGGTGGGGCGAATACGGCGGCTGGGCCTGCAGGTCGCCCTGAACAAGTCCGAGGCCGTGTTTTTTCACGGTCCAAGGAACCGGCCACCCCCCAATGCTAACATCGTTGTTGGGGGACAGCGTATAGCCATTTCCGCCAGTATGCGCTACCTGGGCCTCATACTGGACGGACGCTGGACGTTCAGGGCCCATTTCGCCGCCCTAGCACCTAAATTAATGGCGACTGCAGGGGCCCTCTCCAGGCTCTTGCCGAATTTGGGCGGGCCAGAGGCCTCGGTGAGGAGGCTATATGCGGGGGTGGTGCGATCCCAGGCCCTATACGGGTCCCCAATCTGGGCGGGCGCCCTAACGACCCGTAGCGTGGTGCCGCTGCACCGCGCGCAGCGGGTTGTAGCCATCAGGATCGCCCGAGGGTACCGCACCATCAGTTTCGAGGCGGCGACACTCCTCGCGGGTACGCCTCCGTGGGAGCTGGAGGCCCGGGTGCTCTCCGAGTTTTATGCCTGGCGTAGGGATCCCAACAACATCCGGGATCCCGGCGCCCTGAGAGCGAGGCGCACAGAGTTGCACCGAGCTGCGCTGGAGAGCTGGCGGTGCAAGCTCGCCCATCCCACTGCCGGTCACGCCGTCATCGCTGCGCTGCTGCCGGTCTTCTGGGAGTGGCTGGGGCGACGACACGGCGTCCTCACGTACCGTCTGACGCAGGTACTGTCCGGGCACGGTTGCTTCGGGCGGTATCTGTGGCGGATCGGTCGTGAGGAGGCGGAGCGCTGCCACCATTGTGCAGCCCCAGAAGACTCGGCGGCGCACACGATGCTGGTGTGCCCGGCATGGGATGCCGAGCGGCGCCGGCTCGCCGGAGCGCTCGGTGCAGGGGTACAGGCGCTATCACTTCCGACCGTGATATCATCCATGGTTGGGAGCGAGAGCGCCTGGGCGGCAATGGCGGCCTTTTGCGAGGCCGTCATGTCCGCGAAGGAGGAGGCAGAGCGGTTGAGGGAGGAGACGTCCTCCAATCCCGCTCGCAGACGGCGCGTTGGGCGAAGGCGCAGGGACTACGCCCGGAACGACCTTCGCCCACCGTAATCTCGGCCTGCAGGCGTCGGGGAAGGCACCCCGGCGCCCTAGCACATAGCAGGCCCGCGCCGTCATAGCGCTGCGTCCACGCAGCCTTCAACAGGCGGTAGGGGGAGACCGAACTCCCCCCTACATTTGTCGAGGTCCGCGCCTATCTGCGGACCGAGCCCGCCGGTGCCACAGAGGTCATGCCAGTGACGATTCCTGTGGCCCGGCAAAAGGGCAGTAGGACGCCGGGGGGTTTTAGTGGGTGCAAGCCCCACATAACCACCCGGGCCATGCCCTCGGCCCGGGGGTATGCGCTAGGCATTTCCCCCCGTAAAAATAAAAAAAAAAAAAAAAAAAAGGTTGGGCGGGCGAAAGGCTATCCCACCACACGCGTCCTTCGAGGCGCAGTGGCATAGCCTCTCGCCTATTTTGCTCGTCTGTCCCGGCAAGCAATTTGGCGTGGTCTTGGGAGTAGCGCACGGTCGCGACGATCCCCAAGGCAAGTGTGACTGTATCCTGCTCGCGGTTGCTGCCTGCTATTGGTCTGGTCCTTCTGAACAGACATAACTAAAACAGTCATGCGCTACCTTTCCCCAATTTTTCGGTCCCATCCCTCCTTTTCCTCCCCACATGTCCCCCGGTTCTGTCCGGAAGTTTGGTTGCGCCTAGCTGCCCCCTTCAATCTCCGTTTTGGAGAGGGTCGGGTTCAGTAGGTGGCGCGTCTTGTCGGGTCGGTTGCTGATCGTTCCCCTCTCTCCTCGCTCGAGGAGAGACTGGGAGCCTACAATTCGTTCCTTGTAAAGGTCGGTCGAGTCGTTCGCTCCTTGTACTCTCCGTTTGAAGAGAGGACAGGGAGCGGGCCTTTACTGTGTGTGTGTATTAGTCGACGTCGAAAGGCCGGTCGGCTCGAGGTGCCTAATGCCGCGGTCGGCGTGCCGCGGCTGGAAGCGGAGGGGCCAATCTCCGCCAAGCGCCCAAGCTGTAATTCAGCACAAAAATTTCAATGATGTCTCAAAATAAAAAGATATTACCCCAGGGAGGTACCGGCCTTTCCAAGGTCGGAGAATCCTCCCCAGGGCCCTCGGGCTCTGGCTGCCCCTCGTATTCTGGGGGGGGCACTTTGACACATCTACCAAACGACTCTCGCATATCCATACCGGACACGGATTTAAGCAAACGGACAGGCAAGGCTGTGGTAATGTTGGAGCGTCTTCAAGACGCCGACATTGCCGCGGCAGTAAAAGGCAGAAGGACGGGTGCGTCGAAGTCGAATATGGACTCTGACGACGACGAGCCCTCGGAGGGCACCCAGACTATACAGGCGGCCCGAGAATTTGAGGCGGCCCTGAAAGAGGCTTACGGGGCCTACGGGGCGTCGGATGACGAAGTCTCGTGGTCTGACGTTTCGGACTCGGCCGATTCTCTGGCAAGTCTCGAACGGCCGAACGTCAGCCAGAGTGCTAAGCGACCCCATACCCACGAGCAGTCCAGCTCGGATGAGGTCGCAAAAAAGGTGGCGAAGGTGCCGCGCGGCCGAGGCCGTCCGGCCACATCCGGACTTTATGTTGGACACGCCGACGCGATGGCGCAGCTGGCGAAAGAGGCGAGGCTGCTCAAGCGCCAGCCTGAGCGGGAGGTGGTCGCAGCAAGCGCCACCCAAATGGAGGAGGTGGCTGAGATGGGCGGCCCTCAAAACAGTACTGTAGGCGCCGAGGTCACCGGGGCAACCGGCCACAAGAAGACTGCCTTGCAACAGGTAGACAATATCCTCTACGTGGCCGGTTCATCGAAGAACCTTAAGGGGACCCATGTTAGGGCCCTTAAAGATGCTGCAAGCGCCATCAAGACCGCTGTCGAAGGCATCTTCGAGGCGGCGGTCCCAGAGGTCGTAAAAAAGGCAGAGGCAGAGATCGCCCGGCTGAAGAGGCTGGCCGGGTGGTATAAGGACCAGGTCGCCTACCTGCAGACCTCTATCACGCCTCAGCGTCCGGCCTCACCTCAGGCGGCGTCCCCCGCGGCGGCGGCCCCCGTGGTGGTTTCAGCCGCACCCATGGCGGTTATGACCCCTGTACCGGCTTCCCCCGCGGCAGTGGCCCCCGCAGCGGCTTCCCCGCCCCAAGTGGTGGCGATTACAACCCCAGCGATGGACCTGGAGCAGATGCGCAGGTCCATCATCGACAGCGTCGGGGTAATGCTGGACGCCCGCTTTGCGGCGCTAGAGGGGCGGCTCCTTCCTGAGCCGCGGATACGCCCGCCGCTGGCGTCAGACAGGCGAGCGTCAGAGGTTCGGACGCTTGCGCCGACAGCAGAGGTAGCGCCTCCCTCCAAAAGAGGGAAGAAGGTGGCGAAAGCCACTAGTAAGAAGAGGGAGCCCCCTCGAGTGTCAGAACCAAAGCGGACCCAACGGGAGACCAGTCTCCCACCCCCTGCTCCTGGAATCACCGCGGAGGGCCCGTGGACGATGGTGGGCAAGCGGGGAAAAAAGGGGAAGAGGCATGCGCAGGCCACCCAACCGGCGCCGGCCGTTCAACCAGCGCCGCCCGCCCTGTCAGCGCAGGCCCCCCAACCGGTGCGGCTGGCTGCACAAGCGCCAAAAGCGCCCAACAAGCGCAAAAAGAAGCCGAGGCTGCGGACGCCGCGTTCGACGGTGGTGGCCGTCAAGCTACCGCCGGACGCCGAAACCCGCGGGGTGACGTACGCCACCGTGATGGCCCGTGCGCGGCGGCTTATCAACCCCAGGGACTTGGGTATCGAGTCCCCCGTTTTCAAGGTGGGGAAAACGGGAGCGCGCCTGATTGAGATCCCGGGCGCCGATAGCGGCCCAAAGGCGGACGCCCTGGCGGCCGCCATGAGCGCGGCGCTGGCCGCGGATGGGGTTATTGTGTACAGGCCCATCAAGCGCGCCTCTTTGCGCTTGGTGGGCCTTGACGACTCCGTGACGAAGGAGGACGTCGCGGAGGCAGTGGCCCGTGCCGGGGGATGTCCGGCCGGTGACGTGAAGACCGGGGAAGTGTTGCGCGACCGGACACCCCTTGGCACAATTGTAGTTAGCTGCCCCATCGAGGCAGCTAAAAAGGTGGCGGCGGCGGGCAGAATTCTCGTCGGCTTCACCTCTGCGCAGATCAAACTGCTGGAGGTGAGGCCGATGAGGTGTTACCGCTGCCTCGAGGCCGGGCACGTGCGCGAGCAGTGCCGGGCCGAGGAAGATAGGAGCACGGCGTGCTACAGGTGCGGGCAGCCAGGCCATAAGGCCTCTGGGTGTAGGGCTGCCCCCTGTTGCGTGCTTTGCCGCGCAGCCGGTCAACCAACCGGCCACATGCTAGGCGGCAGGTCCTGTCCGGCCCGAAAGCCCGGCCGCCGTCGAGAAGGCGGATCTGCCGCTCCGGCCGCATCACCTGCGGCTCAGCCGCAGCCGGCCGCCTCTGGCGCCACCGAGGCGCAGAATGTGGCGGTGCCCATGGAATAAACCCTGGGCGCCGCCAACGATACCACCTGGGTGGCAGACTCGGGGGAGTCTGCTGCCCAGCTCGCGGAGGAGACGCCGTGCTGAGTGACACCAGCACGGCGTCTAGTAGGGGGAAAAGGGAGCGCCCTTTACACGCTCCCAGGGTGGGCCCTAACAGGGTAGGTAGCGTCGGGGTCGCGGTGCGTACCTAACGGCGATCCCGTGACCCTGACAATACGCGGCATAGAGGGTGTCACCGCAGGGTTTTTAGTCGGTACACTTGGTGCACTGACAGCCGGGTCATTCCGACCGTCAGTGGACCAAGGACTCCGACATAACCCCTCCGCGTCCCCCGAACGCGGACGGGTACCCATAAAGGGTTTTCCCTGCGTCACAAAAAAAAAAAAAAAAAAAAAAAAAAAAAAAAAAAAAAGGTTAGGTTAGGTTAGGTTAGGTTAGGTTAGGTTAGGTTCCTGCCCTGCCTTGGGCGGGCGAAAGGCTATCCCACCACACGCGTCCTTTGAGGCGCAGTGGCATAGCTTCTCGCCTATTTTGCTTGTCTGTCCCGGCAAGCAATTTGGCGTGGTCTTGGGAGTAGCGCACGGTCGCGACGATCCCCAAGGCAAGTGTGACTGTATCCTGCTCGCGGTTGCTGCCTGCTATTGGTCTGGTCCTTCTGAACAGACATAACAGAAACAGTCATGCGCTACCCTACCCTAATTTTCGGTCCCGTCCCTCCTCTTCCTCCCCCCATGTCCCCCGGTTCTGTCCGGAAGTGGTTGCGCCTAGCTGCCCCCTTCAATCTCCGTTTTGGAGAGGATCGGGTGCAGCGGGTGGCGCGTCTTGTCGGGTCGGTTGCTGGTCGTTCCCCTCTCTCCTCGCTCGAGGAGAGACTGGGAGCCTGCAATTGATCCAAGAACAAGGTTGGTTGAGTCGCTCGCTCCCTGTACTCTCCGCTTGAAGAGAGGACAGTGAGCGGGCCCTTATTAAGGTGTGTTTGTCGACGTCGAGAGGCCGGTCGGCTCTAAGTGCCTAATGCTGCGGTCGGCGTGCCGCGGCTGAAAGGCGGAGGGGCTAAACTCCGCCCAGCGCTCGAAGCTGTGGATCAGTAAATGAAAAATGATGAAGCATAGTAAAAAGGTATTACCCCAGGGAGGTACCGGCCTGTCCCAGGCCGGAGAATCCTCCCCAGGGCCTTCGGGCTCTGGCTGCCCCTCGTATTCTGGGGGGGGCACTCTGACTCATCGAACCCACGACCATAGCAAAATCCCAACGGACACCGAATGCACGCGACAGAACCAACCAGTGGTTCTCCTGGAACGTTCCGCAACTCTTGCGGACAGAATGAGAGCGGCTGCCTCGAAACTGTCCGAGTCACTCTGTGATTCGGATGATGACGAGGCGCCGCCAGAGGGCGTTGCTGCCGTCACGGCGGTACGGCGCGAATGGGAGGCCGCCTTGAAAGAGGCTTCCCGAGCCCCCTCCGAGAACGATGAAATGTCGTTTTCCGATTCGGCTGGCTCGGTGACGAGCGTAGAGCGTCGCACAATTGCGGCGCAAAAACGTCCTCGCACCTTGGGGGTGGAGGAAGGCGTCGCCAATAAGGCATCCAAGGTTTCAGGTGGCAGAGGGAGACCACCCACGACCGCAGAATGTGCCAACACGAGGGTGGAGCTCGCAGCCCGCAAAAGGGAATTGCTGGAGCTCCAGGTCGAGGAAGAGCTGGCTGTTGACGCTGCCGCTCAAAAACCGGCCAGCATGATGACATGGTCCCTTGGCCCGGCCGACCATAAGGAGGCTGCACTTCAACAGGTGCAGAACATCCTCCGAGTGGCCGGCTCGTCAAGGAACCTCAAGGGGACCTTCGTCAAGACGCTCAAAGATGCCGCCAAGGTCATTGCGCAGGCTGTTGACGGCATCTTTGACCTGACAGTTCCCCAGGAACTAAAAAAGGCGGAAGAAGAAAACTCTCGGCTGAAGAGGAGAGTGGAGTTCCTGCGCAGTCAAATGCAGCGGATGCACTCCGAACATCAGCCGAGTCCCCGCCCCGAGGATAGGAGGTCGCCCGCATTGGAGGCCTTCGCTGAGGCCGCCAAAGCGGCTTCCGCAAGGGTGACCCCGGTCGCGGCTGCTCCTGCAGCTGCGGCCCCCGCGACAGCGGCCCCGACGGAACTGGACGAGATGCGTCGCTCCATAGTTGATCAGGTCGGGGCAATGATGAGCGCCCGTTTCGCCGCCCTGGAGGACAGGCTGCTTCCGGAGCGGCGCCTTCGACCGCCCCTGGCCTCCGATCGGCCGATCCCGCCCGGACCGGTAGTTACCGCCCCGAAAACAAAAACGAGAGGAAAGGGAGCGAAGAAGCGCAATGCGCTCCCTGCGCCGGCAACCGCGAAGCCGGCCCAGGTGGAGCCCCGACCTATCCCGCATTCGTCGACCACGCCAACCGCGGAGGTTCCGTGGGTTGAGGTGGTCCGGCGGAAAAAGAAGTCTGCCGTGCATCAAGTGGGGGGTGCACCACAGACGGACGGCAATCAAGCGCGGGCGCCTCAGCGCAGGCGCAAAAGCAAGCGCGGGCGCAAGCTGCGGACGCCTCGGCCGCCTCATTCGGCTGTGGTGTCCATCAAGCTGCAGCCGGAGGCCGCGGCGCGCGGCGTTACTTATGGGGAGGTTATTGTCCGGGCGAGGGAGCTGGTAAAAATAGAGGAATTGGGTATCGGCTCCCTCGGATTCAAGGTTGCAGCCACTGGAGCACGTATGCTAGAGGTGGCTGGGGAGGAGAGCGGCCCTAAAGCGGACGCCCTGGCGGCTGCACTGAGTGCGGTGCTGCCCGCGGAGGATGTGGCCATCTCCAGGCCCATCAAGCGCGCGTCAATGCGTTTGGTGGGACTGGACGATTCGGTCACGAAGGAGGAGGTGGTGGAGGCCGTCGCCCGTGCCGGGGGGTGCCCGGTGGGCGCGATCAAGGCGGGTGAAGTCCTGCGTGACCGGACGCCCCTCGGCACCATAGTGGTTAGCTGCCCTGTCGAGGCGGCGAAGAAGGTGGCTGCAGGTCGGCTCCTGGTCGGCTTTACTTCCGCGAGAGTCAATCTCCTGGAGGTGAGGCCGATGAGGTGCTACCACTGCCTCGAACCAGGTCATGTTCGAGAGCAGTGCGAGGGGAAAAATGACCGTAGCGCGCTCTGCTTTAGGTGCGGAAAGCCAGGCCACAAGGCCGCCGGCTGCAAATCCGCACCGAACTGCGTGCTATGCGTTGCGACCGGGCGAAGTCCCGGTCATGTGTTAGGTGGCAGGGCTTGCAAAGCCCGTAAGACTGGCAGGAGGAAGGTGGATCAGTCCCCGGCGCCTGTGTCAATTCCTGCGGCGCAGGCGCGGTCGACGGAGTCGAGCGCTCCCAGGGCGCAAGATGCGGAGATGCCCATGGCCTCAGATCTTACAGTCTGAGTACATGGGTGTCTCCATCGATATCACCTGGGTAGCAGACTCGGGGGAGTCTGTCGCCCAGTTCGAGGGGGAGACGCCATGCCGAGTGACACCGGCATGGTGCCTAGTAGGGAGGGGGGGAAGAAATTGGGGGGCGCCTAACGCTCCCAGAGGGGCCTACAAAGGCATTTCGCGTCGGGGCTGCAGTTGTCGTACAATGGAGTTCCTGCAGCCCCGACACTATGCGACTATGGTGTCACCGGAGAGTTGTTAGTCGGTACACTTGGTCCATCAACAGCCGGGGCTTCGGCCCCGAGTGTTGATTGACCAAGGACTCCGACATAACCCGCTCGTGTCCCCCGAGCACGGGCGGGTACCCATAAAGGGTTTTCTCTTCGGTAAAAAAAAAAAAAAAAAATAAAAAAAAAAAAAAAAAAAAAAAAAAAAAAAAAAAAAAAAAAAAAAAAAAAAAAAAAAAAAAAAAAAAAGGTTCCTGCCCTGCCTGGGCTGAGGAGCGCGACGCTCTAGTCGCAGTTGTGGGGAGGGATCTGTCCCTGCCGGCCATTGTTCGCTCCATGGTCGGCAGTGAGGGGTCGTGGGAGGCGGTGGCAAACTTCGCTGAGGCAGTGATGTCGGCAAAGGAGGCGGCGGAGCGGGTCAGGGAGGACGATCCCCTTGCTGACCCGAACCGGCGTCGAAGGTTAGGACGCAGAAGACGGCGACAGGCCGACTTAATGCCTCCGTGAAGAGGGCGTGCGCGGATGATGGCGTCGGGGGCCATCACCCGCATTGCACTCGCGCCCGCGAGGTGGAGGGGCGTGCTTGTGTTCCAGCGCGCCCCCCTACATGAGAGAACAATGCGTTCAAAGAGACCGCACAAGAGGTGGGTCCTTAAAGGACACCCGCTGGAGAGGCCGTGGAAGTAGTCCCCGTGCCTGCAGCCCTCCACTATGGCGGGGAGAAGGAACACCATGGAGGTTTTAGTCGGTATGCTGCTGCGGTCCCCGCGCCACACAAAGTGGGGCGAGGACCGCATCAGAGAGTCCGACACTCCCCCGTTTGCCCACCCAAAGGCAGATGGGGGGTCAGTCTATAAAAGATTTCCTCCATGTAAAAAAAAAAAAAAAAAAAAAAAAGGTTAGGTTAGGTTAGGTTAGGTTAGGTTAGGTTAGGTTAGGTTAGGTTAGGTTAGGTTAGGTTAGGTTAGGTTAGGTTAGGTTAGGTTAGGTTAGGTTAGGTTAGGTTAGGTTAGGTTAGGTTAGGTTAGGTTAGGTTAGGTTAGGTTAGGTTAGGTTAGGTTAGGTTAGGTTAGGTTAGGTTAGGTTAGGTTAGGTTAGGTTAGGTTAGGTTAGGTTAGGTTAGGTTAGGTTAGGTTAGGTTAGGTTAGGTTAGGTTAGGTTAGGTTAGGTTAGGTTAGGTTAGGTTAGGTTAGGTTAGGTTAGGTTAGGTTAGGTTAGGTTAGGTTAGGTTAGGTTAGGTTAGGTTAGGTTAGGTTAGGTTAGGTTAGGTTAGGTTAGGTTAGGTTAGGTTAGGTTAGGTTAGGTTAGGTTAGGTTAGGTTAGGTTAGGTTAGGTTAGGTTAGGTTAGGTTAGGTTAGGTTAGGTTAGGTTAGGTTAGGTTAGGTTAGGTTAGGTTAGGTTAGGTTAGGTTAGGTTAGGTTAGGTTAGGTTAGGTTAGGTTAGGTTAGGTTAGGTTAGGTTAGGTTAGGTTAGGTTAGGTTAGGTTAGGTTAGGTTAGGTTAGGTTAGGTTAGGTTAGGTTAGGTTAGGTTAGGTTAGGTTAGGTTAGGTTAGGTTAGGTTAGGTTAGGTTAGGTTAGGTTAGGTTAGGTTAGGTTAGGTTAGGTTAGGTTAGGTTAGGTTAGGTTAGGTTAGGTTAGGTTAGGTTAGGTTAGGTTAGGTTAGGTTAGGTTAGGTTAGGTTAGGTTAGGTTAGGTTAGGTTTTTTTTTTTTTTGTATGGTTTTTAATGACAGAGTTTCCCCCAATATATGTTGGAGACCTAGTTTAGCATATTTTCGTGCTTTAATTTATAGTATTTTTAATAATTTGTTAGGGTATTTATATTATCTTTGTTTTTCGTCCAAAAGTGTTTTTCAAATTTTTATCTAGTTGCGGTTTTGATATTTTCAATTTAGTTCGATTCTATTTCATTTTATTTTTGTTTGTATTTTGAGGTTAGAGATGATTGCCTTTAATGGTGTACTGTCGACTTTCTTATCTTTCGCTCGTTCTGGTACGGCCTCGAGTCCCCAAAAATCGGCTAACATCTTCATGATGCTGCTTCACAACACAATGTTGGCTGACGACTCGAGGTCGTCCCTGATTATTCTGTGTGTTAAATGTCTGGGTGTTAACCGGTCGTCGCATCCCCTTCCCACTAATTTGACTATGCATATCTGCATAGCGAATGCAAGGGGGTGGGTTCTTCCGGTGCAATGGTTTGTCTTTAAGGTTGATACGCTGGCGTTACCTGCTACAGGGCTTTTAATTTTAGAATGAAATTTATTTTCATTGTATAAATTATCCTTCAGGCTTGATTTTGACGCCAACGTATCAGTCGGACGTTTTTCTTGCCACCCAGTATTGCCTTTCTTTTCTTTGATAGTTCTTTCTTTCACCATTCTACGGCGCGCTATTATACATGTGGCTTGGGCTTTATGATATTTTCTTACAAGAATTTTAAATATAAATTTGTTTTTTGTTTTCAGGTTCCCGGCGAGCTCGAGGCGCTGTAGGCGTGTAGCGGTGCATTTATTTTGGTGTCTGTTGGTGTTCATTGCTGCGGTAAGTATTCTTTTCGATTGATCCTTTCCTATCATGTCTTGCGTGCTCGCTGTAGCTCCCGTCCTATTCCAGCTTTTTATCCGATGCGCATCCTTAGCAATACGCAACGCTTGATCTAGCTAAGTGGTCCCATTTTTTCCTTATGGGGCATTCTTCGCTGAAGGCCCCATGGTCTGTGTTTTGCAGCTTTTCTTGAGTACAATTTTTGCATTTTGCTTTTTGTCCAGTCGCCAAATCAGGACAGGCCGCCCTCAGGTGTTGGCCACCGCAGTAGGTGCACGAACTCTCCTCTTCCTGGCATGCCCTACGGCCGTGGCCAAACGCCAGGCACTTTGTACACTGTAGAAGTGGCGACTGGTCTTCTACTTGCAAATATTGTAAGTCCACGTGGAGCCTGCCGGCCGCTGTCATCCGCTGCCACATAAGGGGTGCCACCTGCAGCACTATATGGCACTGCAGTGGATTCCTCACTCTCCTTCGATATTTGACTGTGGTAGCGGATATTTCATCAGCCGACAGGCCCCGCGTCAACTCTTTATTCTGATTACCGATGGCCTCCAACACCTCTGCGTCGGTGTTGTAGGCCATCATGTATTTCAGGATGACCATTGGGTTTTTGCTCCTGGCGTCCTCTACCTTCAGCAGCTGGTTCGCTCTTAGCCTTGTTGCAGTTTTTGTTGCTTCTTCTTGTGTTTTACAACTGAGGACCACCCTCTGGTCCTTGACCTTCCTCAGAGCCTGTATTTGGAGGCCGGTCTCTCTTGCCTGTAAGGTGGTCCTCAGTTTCAAGATGACGTCTTCACTAGTGTCCTCCACTTGCGTGGAGGACACCAGAATGGAGTGGTGGGGTTTCGACATGGGTGGTTTTGGGGCGGTCAGCATCTCCGCATACGTCGGTTTTGCTGCCACCGCTTCTGTTATTGTCTTTGTTGCACTTTCAATCTTCTTCCGTAATTCCACTGTCTCTTCGCCGTGTTCCCGCAGCAGCCTTCCATGCTCCTCCAGTTTGCTCAGCCAGGCTTTTATGTTTTGCTCTGACGTTGTTATTTCCTCCTTTTTGGAGTCTGTTTTAGGGACTTTTGTCTCCTTTCCCTTATTACCTTTTTCTTCGGCTTCCGCCTCTTTTACCAATAGATACATCCGATCCACGGCCTCCATCACCGCTGCTTTGATTTCAGTTTTTAAGTTGCGTGAGTTGCCAAGGTGTTGTTTGGCGCGGTTGAGGCAGGCCCTGGCCTCGGCTGTTCGAGTCGGGTAAGTTGTTCTAGACGTCCCTTCTTGCGCGTCTGCGGCGGACTCCCATTCTCCTATGCTACGCCTCACGCTGGTGGAGGTGTGAGGCTTTACCGGTGCCTTCGGGGACATCTGTTGCTCGTTTTGTGTGGGTTTAACGGGGGTGCGGAAGCCGAACATTTTGTGGGTTTAGGGGGATTCTCTGGCTTCCTAAAGATTTACTACAGCTGTAAAGGGGCTGTGTAATGAAGTTGTCAATTGAGGGGGGATTTATGGGTCTTTTAAGTTTTAATATTTAAAATTTTATCAAATAATTTTTGTATTTTAATTTAGAATTATTTATTAATAATTATTAGTAATTATTGTTAAAATGTTATATTTTCTAGCTATTAATAATTAGCTACGTCTATATTTGATTTCTATATCCAACTGTAAAACGGTTGGGTCAATAGGACTTGTTGATTAGTTCCCCTTTCCGGGTTTAGATAATTTGGTCAATATTGTTTTAGTTTTAATATAATTTTGTCAATAATTCTATTAATAATTAACAGCTGAGCTGCGTCTTTATTATATTTTCTTAATGCTATTTCCAACTGTAGAAGGGTTGGGTCAATATGACTTAAACTAGGGCTTTTTCTATTTTAAGGGCTCGTTTTTATGCTTTCGCCTTCCTTCTTTTATCTATATTAATGTAACTTTTTATATGTTTCAGATAGAGCCGTCGGATGCAGTCGTCGAGTTGCTGTGTGGATTAAGGAGGTCGTCGCACGTTGCTTCGTAAGCACGTAAGTGCTGTTTGTTTTGTCGGTTATTTTTGTCGGATGTTTCACCTTCGTACTATAATTTGATTCGCTATAAGGTCCTAAACCCAACTGTAAAGCGGTTGGCGTTACTAGAACTATGCTTAGAATCCGTTTCTGGAACGTCTGTATCTGTCACCGTCACCAGCAGTGCGGTATCAACGTGTCTTCTAAAATACCTACTTTCGTGGGTCGTCCAAATTAACGTGGTGCGCAACGACCGGGTGGGCGGGGGGGCGATTTTTCGCGCTAGCCCCACAAATGGGGTATCCAGAGATAGGTCCCGCCGAGGCGATCTCAACGGTATAATAAACAAAGTAGGCGTCTATAGAAAATTTGGAAAAATCGGGTTTTAAAAGTGCCAAAAAAGTTCAATGTATGAAAATTTTATAACTATTGTATGAAAATTTTCCAGGAAAGCGTGTCAGTATATCCAGCTAATTGATCCGCTTCAAACAATATATATATTGTATAGTCCCAGACTTAAGATACGAATAGAATTTGCAAAATTTGCTTTGTTTACTAGCCCTTACTACACCTCGGTTGAATTTGGATTTTCGCGGTTGTTCGCGCTAGCCCCACAAATGGGGTATCCAGAGATAGGTGCCGCCGAGGCGATCTCAACGGTATAATAAACAAAGTAGGCGTCTATAGAAAATTTGGAAAAATCGGGTTTTAAAAGTGCCAAAAAAGTTCAATGTATGAAAATTTTATAACTATTGTATGAAAATTTTCCAGGAAAGCGTGTCAGTATATCCAGCTAATTGATCCGCTTCAAACAATATATATATTGTATAGTCCCAGACTTAAGATACGAATAGAATTTGCAAAATTTGCTTTGTTTACTAGCCCTTACTACACCTCGGTTGAATTTGGATTTTCGCGGTTGTTCGCGCTAGCCCCACAAATGGGGTATCCAGAGATAGGTCCCGCCGAGGCGATCTCAACGGTATAATAAACAAAGTAGGCGTCTATAGAAAATTTGGAAAAATCGGGTTTTAAAAGTGCCAAAAAAGTTCAATGTATGAAAATTTTATAACTATTGTATGAAAATTTTCCAGGAAAGCGTGTCAGTATATCCAGCTAATTGATCCGCTTCAAACAATATATATATTGTATAGTCCCAGACTTAAGATACGAATAGAATTTGCAAAATTTGCTTTGTTTACTAGCCCTTACTACACCTCGGTTGAATTTGGATTTTCGCGGTTGTTCGCGCTAGCCCCACAAATGGGGTATCCAGAGATAGGTCCCGCCGAGGCGATCTCAACGGTATAATAAACAAAGTAGGCGTCTATAGAAAATTTGGAAAAATCGGGTTTTAAAAGTGCCAAAAAAGTTCAATGTATGAAAATTTTATAACTATTGTATGAAAATTTTCCAGGAAAGCGTGTCAGTATATCCAGCTAATTGATCCGCTTCAAACAATATATATATTGTATAGTCCCAGACTTAAGATACGAATAGAATTTGCAAAATTTGCTTTGTTTACTAGCCCTTACTACACCTCGGTTGAATTTGGATTTTCGCGGTTGTTCGCGCTAGCCCCACAAATGGGGTATCCAGAGATAGGTCCCGCCGAGGCGATCTCAACGGTATAATAAACAAAGTAGGCGTCTATAGAAAATTTGGAAAAAACGGGTTTTAAAAGTGCCAAAAAAGTTCAATGTATGAAAATTTTATAACTATTGTATGAAAATTTTCCAGGAAAGCGTGTCAGTATATCCAGCTAATTGATCCGCTTCAAACAATATATATATTGTATAGTCCCAGACTTAAGATACGAATAGAATTTGCAAAATTTGCTTTGTTTACTAGCCCTTACTACACCTCGGTTGAATTTGGATTTTCGCGGTTGTTCGCGCTAGCCCCACAAATGGGGTATCCAGAGATAGGTGCCGCCGAGGCGATCTCAACGGTATAATAAACAAAGTAGGTGTCTATAGAAAAATTTGGAAAAATCGGGTTTTAAAAGTGCCAAAAAAGTTCAATGTATGAAAATTTTATAACTATTGTATGAAAATTTTCCAGGAAAGCGTGTCAGTATATCCAGCTAATTGATCCGCTTCAAACAATATATATATTGTATAGTCCCAGACTTAAGGTACGAATAGAATTTGCCGGTTAGGTTAGGTTAGGTTAGGTTAGGTTAGGTTAGGTTAGGTTAGGTTAGGTTAGGTTAGGTTAGGTTAGGTTAGGTTAGGTTAGGTTAGGTTAGGTTAGGTTAGGTTAGGTTAGGTTAGGTTAGGTTAGGTTAGGTTAGGTTAGGTTAGGTTAGGTTAGGTTAGGTTAGGTTAGGTTAGGTTAGGTTAGGTTAGGTTAGGTTAGGTTAGGTTAGGTTAGGTTAGGTTAGGTTAGGTTAGGTTAGGTTAGGTTAGGTTAGGTTAGGTTAGGTTAGGTTAGGTTAGGTTAGGTTAGGTTAGGTTAGGTTAGGTTAGGTTAGGTTAGGTTAGGTTAGGTTAGGTTAGGTTAGGTTAGGTTAGGTTAGGTTAGGTTAGGTTAGGTTAGGTTAGGTTAGGTTAGGTTAGGTTAGGTTAGGTTAGGTTAGGTTAGGTTAGGTTAGGTTAGGTTAGGTTAGGTTAGGTTAGGTTAGGTTAGGTTAGGTTAGGTTAGGTTAGGTTAGGTTAGGTTAGGTTAGGTTAGGTTAGGTTAGGTTAGGTTAGGTTAGGTTAGGTTAGGTTAGGTTAGGTTAGGTTAGGTTAGGTTAGGTTAGGTTAGGTTAGGTTAGGTTAGGTTAGGTTAGGTTAGGTTAGGTTAGGTTAGGTTGGGCGGGCGAAAGGCTATTCCACCACACGCGTCCTTCGAGGCGCAGTGGCATAGCTTCTCGCCTATTTTGCTCGTCTGTCCCGACAAGCAATTTGGCGTGGTCTTGGGAGTAGCGCACGGTCGCGACGATCCCCAAGGCAAGTGTGACTGTATCCTGCTCGCGGTTGCTGCCTGCTATTGGTCTGGTCCTTCTGAACAGACATAACTGAAACAGTCATGCGCTACCTTTCCCCAATTTTCGGTCCCATACTTCCTTTTCCTCTCCCCATGTCCCCCGGTTCTGTCCGGAAGTTTGGTTGCGCCTAGCTGCCCCCTTCAATCTCCGTTTTGGAGAGGGTCGGGTGCAGTAGGTGGCGCGTCGTGGTTGGTTCGTTCGCTCGCTCCCCTCGCTCCTCGCTCGAGGAGTGACCGGGAGCTGTCTTTCGTTTCTGGCCACGAAAGGTTGGATGAGTCGCTCGCTCCTTGCACTCTCCGGTTGAGGAGAGGACAGGGAGCGGGCATTTGTAGTGCGTTGTGTATGTCGACGTAGAAAGGATGGTCGGCACGATGTGCCCAATACCGCGGTCGGCGTGCCGCGGCTGAAAGGCGGAGGGGTTAAACTCCGCCCAGCGCTCGAAGCTGTGGATCAGCACTTAACCCGTATGATAATGTCGCATAGTAATAGAAAACTACCCCAGGGAGGTACCGGCCTGTCCCAGGTCGGAGAATCCTCCCCAGGGCCCTCGGGCTCTGGCTGCCCCTCGTATTCTGGGGGGGGCACTACGTTACATTCATCTGACAACCATGGCTATTCCAAACAGGACTCGGATTGCTTATCGAAAAGGACACCTATTGTACGACTTGAGCGTTTTGACCGTGAACGCCCCGCATCATCGCTTGCGGACAGAATGAGAGCGGCTGCCTCGAAACTGTCCGAGTCACTCTGTGATTCGGATGATGACGAGGCGCCGCCGGAGAGCGTTGCTGCTATAACGGCGGTACGCCAGGAATGGGAGGCCGCCTTGAAAGAGGCTTCCGGAACCGCCTGTGGGGACGACGATATGTCGTTCTCAGATTCGGCTGCCTCGGTGGCGAGCGAAGACCGTCGCACAATTGCGGCTCAAAAACGTCCTCGCAGTTTGGAGGTGCGAACTTCTATTGAGGAGGGCGTCGCCAGGAAGGCGAGCAAGGTTTCGGGTGGTAGAGGGAGACCACCCACGACCGCAGATGGCACCACATCGAAGGTGGAGCTCGCAGCCCGTAAAAGGGAACTGCTGGAGCTCGAGGTCGAAGAGGAGTTGGCTGTCGACGCCGCCGTACAAAAGGAAACGGCGGCCAGCAGGGCGTCGTGGTCTCTTGGCCCGGCCGACCATAAGGAGGCTGCACTCCAACAGGTGCAGAACATCCTCCGAGTGGCCGGCTCTTCAAGGAACCTCAAGGGGACCTTCGTAAAGACGCTCAAAGATGCCGCCAAGGTCATTGCACAGGCTGTTGACGGCATCTTTGACCTGACAGTTCCCCAAGAACTGAAGAAGGCTGAGGAAGAAAACTCCCGGCTTCAGAAGAGGGTGGAGTGGCTGCGGAGTCAAATCCGGCTGATGCACGCGGACCATCAGCCGAGACCCCGCCCCGAAGACAGGAGGTCGCCCGCACTGGAGGCCTTCGCTGAGGCCGCCAAAGCGGCTTCCGTAAGGGAGACCCCTGCAGTTGCTGCTCCTGCAGCTGCGGCAGCTGTTCCTGTAACAGCGGCCCCGACGGAGCTGGAGGA
>CAJHXA020000014.1:32500-35000 GCA_905147815.2 Phalera bucephala
TGAGTGGCGACTGGTCCGCGACTTGGATATATTGCAGGTCTACATGAAGCCTGCCCGCCGATGTCATACGCTGCCACATCTGGGGTGCCACCTGCAGTACTATGTGGCACTGCAGATGGTTCCTGACGCGTCTGCGGTATTTCACTGTTGTGGCAGCTATTTCCTCGGCAGACAGGCCTCGTATCAGTTCGGGATTTTGATTCGTGATGGCCTTCAACACCTCGTCATCGGTGTTGTAGGCCATCACGTATCTTAAAATCACCTGCGGATTTTTGTTCCTTGCCTCCTCTATTTTGAGATATTTATTCTCTTTTAGTTTATCAGCTGTTTTTACAGCTTCCTCTTTAGTTTTGCAGCTGAGGACCACCTTCTGGTCTTTCACCTTCCTCAAGGAGTTAAATTGGAGGCCGGTGTCTCGTGCCTTTAAGGTGGTCCTCAACTTCATAACGACGTCATCGCTAGTGTCCTCCACTTGTGTGGAAGACACTAGGATGGAGTGGTTAGGCTTTGGTTGGGGTGGTCTCGAATTTGCAAGCGCTTCTGCGTATGTTGGTCTAGTCTCTACTGTCTCCGCAAGCGCTTTAGTGGTGTTTGACAATTCCTTGCGGAGCTCTTCCATCTCCCGTTTGTTTTCTTCGAGCATTTTACCATGCTCAACTAATTTTTGCTCCCAGGCAATCTGTGTTGCAGATATCGCCGTTATCTGCTCATTTCCCGAAGGACCGGACAAAACAGGAGTCGCGACTGTGATTCCTATTTTCTCCGATTCTTCGGGCTTTTTCTTGGTCTCCTTTTCTTCGGCCTCCGCCTCCTTCACTAATGCGTACAGCCGATCCACGGCCTGCATCACGGCGGTTTTTATTTCCGTTTTTAAATTTCGCGAGTTACCTAAGTGGAGTTTAGCTCGGTTGAGGCAGGCCTTGGCTTCGGCTGCTCTTGTCCGGTATGTTACTGTTTTATTAGATGTCCCCTCTTGCGCATCTACGGCGGACTCCCACTCTCCGATACTACGCCTCACGTTGTTGGTGGTGTGAGGCTTTGCCGGTGCCTTTGGGGACATCTGTTTCTCGTTTGTCGTGGATTTCACTGGGGTGCGGAAGCCGAACATATTGGAGTTTGTCAATTATCAGGTAACAACAGCTGTATAGAGGCTGAATATTATATTTTTAAAATAATTTAATCAATTTTTTTTTTTTTTTTTTGTAAAGGTTAAATTAATAATTGTTAAAATGTATATTTTTATAAGTATATAATTAAAAGTAGAATTCGTTAATAAGAAGAAAGAGTTAAATAACTTAGAGTGTATAAAATTTCAGATTAGATGATTAATGATTGAATAAATGATTTATTAAAATGTATATGTGTATATTAATTGTCAACTTGTAGAATTTAGCTGTATAGGGGCTATTTGTTATTATTAGATAATAGTAAAATCAGTGGATTTTTCGTCCGATTTAAAATTTCCTAATTAATTTTAATTGTCCTTGTCAATATTTATCAACTAATCTATAGCTGCGTCTTTACGTTTTAATTAGTTATTCCAACTGTAGAAGGGTTGGGTCAACAGGACCTTGTTTTATTCCTTATGTTAAGATTCGTTTGCTGAACACCTTTATTTATGTCAATGTAATTTATTGTTTTGTTCGTTTCAGGTGCAGCCGTCAGTTGCAGTCAAGCTGCTGTAGTTCCAGCAGGTCGTCGCACGTAAGTAAGTGAATACTTATGTTTACCTATTGTTTAGTTAATATTTTGGGCAATTCTACCTATGTACCGATTTTCTTAGATTTTCTATCTATTATACCGTTTTACCAGCTGTATATCGGCTGGTCGGTGTCTTAGTTAATTTTTATTTACCTTTACGCAGGTTAATCTCAATGGATACCACTTTCGTCCGGGTTTTTAAACAATTTGAATTTTTTGGTCTCGTGACCTTGAAGATTTTTAACGTCGTGAGTGACGACCGGGTGGGCGGGGGGGCGATTTTTCGCGCTAGCCCCACAAATGGGGTATCCAGAGATAGGTCCCGCCGAGGCGATCTCAACGGTATAATAAACAAAGTAGGCGTCTATAGAAAAATTTGGAAAAATCGGGTTTTAAAAGTGCCAAAAAAGTTCAATGTATGAAAATTTTATAACTATTGTATGAAAATTTTCCGGGAAAGCGTGTCAGTATATCCAGCTAATTGATCCGCTTCAAACAATATATATATTGTATAGTCCCAGACTTAAGATACGAATAGAATTTGCAAAATTTGCTTTGTTTACTAGCCCTTACTACACCTCGGTTGAATTTGGATTTTCGCGGTTGTTCGCGCTAGCCCCACAAATGGGGTATCCAGAGATAGGTGCCGCCGAGGCGATCTCAACGGTATAATAAACAAAGTAGGCGTCTATAGAAAATTTGGAAAAATCGGGTTTTAAAAGTGCCAAAAAAGTTCAATGTATGAAAATTTTATAACTATTGTATGAAAATTTTCCAGGAAAGCGTGTCAGTATATCCA
>CAJHXA020000014.1:37500-40000 GCA_905147815.2 Phalera bucephala
TCATGCGCTACCTTTCCCCAATTTTCGGTCCCATACTTCCTTTTCCTCTCCCCATGTCCCCCGGTTCTGTCCGGAAGTTTGGTTGCGCCTAGCTGCCCCCTTCAATCTCCGTTTTGGAGAGGGTCGGGTGCAGTAGGTGGCGCGTCGTGGTTGGTTCGTTCGCTCGCTCCCCTCGCTCCTCGCTCGAGGAGTGACCGGGAGCTGTCTTTCGTTTCTGGCCACGAAAGGTTGGATGAGTCGCTCGCTCCTTGCACTCTCCGGTTGAGGAGAGGACAGGGAGCGGGCATTTGTAGTGCGTTGTGTATGTCGACGTAGAAAGGATGGTCGGCACGATGTGCCCAATACCGCGGTCGGCGTGCCGCGGCTGAAAGGCGGAGGGGTTAAACTCCGCCCAGCGCTCGAAGCTGTGGATCAGCACTTAACCCGTATGATAATGTCGCATAGTAATAGAAAACTACCCCAGGGAGGTACCGGCCTGTCCCAGGTCGGAGAATCCTCCCCAGGGCCCTCGGGCTCTGGCTGCCCCTCGTATTCTGGGGGGGGCACTACGTTACATTCATCTGACAACCATGGCTATTCCAAACAGGACTCGGATTGCTTATCGAAAAGGACACCTATTGTACGACTTGAGCGTTTTGACCGTGAACGCCCCGCATCATCGCTTGCGGACAGAATGAGAGCGGCTGCCTCGAAACTGTCCGAGTCACTCTGTGATTCGGATGATGACGAGGCGCCGCCGGAGAGCGTTGCTGCTATAACGGCGGTACGCCAGGAATGGGAGGCCGCCTTGAAAGAGGCTTCCGGAACCGCCTGTGGGGACGACGATATGTCGTTCTCAGATTCGGCTGCCTCGGTGGCGAGCGAAGACCGTCGCACAATTGCGGCTCAAAAACGTCCTCGCAGTTTGGAGGTGCGAACTTCTATTGAGGAGGGCGTCGCCAGGAAGGCGAGCAAGGTTTCGGGTGGTAGAGGGAGACCACCCACGACCGCAGATGGCACCACATCGAAGGTGGAGCTCGCAGCCCGTAAAAGGGAACTGCTGGAGCTCGAGGTCGAAGAGGAGTTGGCTGTCGACGCCGCCGTACAAAAGGAAACGGCGGCCAGCAGGGCGTCGTGGTCTCTTGGCCCGGCCGACCATAAGGAGGCTGCACTCCAACAGGTGCAGAACATCCTCCGAGTGGCCGGCTCTTCAAGGAACCTCAAGGGGACCTTCGTAAAGACGCTCAAAGATGCCGCCAAGGTCATTGCACAGGCTGTTGACGGCATCTTTGACCTGACAGTTCCCCAAGAACTGAAGAAGGCTGAGGAAGAAAACTCCCGGCTTCAGAAGAGGGTGGAGTGGCTGCGGAGTCAAATCCGGCTGATGCACGCGGACCATCAGCCGAGACCCCGCCCCGAAGACAGGAGGTCGCCCGCACTGGAGGCCTTCGCTGAGGCCGCCAAAGCGGCTTCCGTAAGGGAGACCCCTGCAGTTGCTGCTCCTGCAGCTGCGGCAGCTGTTCCTGTAACAGCGGCCCCGACGGAGCTGGAGGACTTGCGTCGCTCCATAGTGGACCAGGTCGGGGCGATGATGGGCGCCCGTTTCGCCGCCCTGGAGGACAGGCTGCTTCCGGAGCGGCGCCTTCGGCCGCCCCTGGCCTCCGACCGGCCGATTCCACCCGCGCCAGTGGTTACTGCCCCGCCGAAAAAAGGAAAAGGAGGAAAGGGAGCTAAGAAGCGCAATGCGCTCCCTGCGCCGGCACCCGTGAGGCCGGCCCAGGTGGAACCCCGACCTATCCTGCCCCCGCCGGCTGCGCCAACCGCGGAGGTGCCGTGGGTGGAGGTAGTCAGGCGTAAAAGAAAGTCTGCCGTGCATCAAGCGGGGGGTGCACAGACGGACGGTGCGCAAGCGCAGGTGCCTCAGCGCAAGCGCCGGACCAAGCGCGGGCGCAAGCTGCGGCTGCCTCGGCCGCCTCGCTCGGCTGCGGTGTCCATAAAGCTGCAGCCGGACGCCGCGGCGCGCGGCGTCACATACGCGGATATCATCGCCCGGGCGAGGGGGCTAATAAATGTAGAAGAACTAGGCACCGGCCCCCTCGGATTCAAAGTTGCGGCCACTGGGGCTCGTATGCTAGAAGTGGCAGGGGAAGGGAGCGGCCCTAAGGCGGACGCCCTGGCGGCTGCACTGAGTGCGGCGCTGCCCGCGGAGGATGTGGCCATCTCCAGGCCCATCAAGCGCGCGTCAATGCGTTTGGTGGGACTGGATGATTCGGTCACCAAGGAGGAGGTGGTGGAGGCCGTCGCCCGTGCAGGGGGATGCCCGGTGGGCGTGGTCAAGGCCGGGGAAGTTCTGCGTGACCGGACACCCCTCGGCACCATAGTTGTTAGCTGCCCGGTGGAGGCGGCAAAGAAGGTGGCTGCAGGTCGGCTTCTGGTCGGCTTCACTTCCGCGAGAGTAAATCTCCTGGAGGTGAGGCCGATGAGGTGCTACCAATGCCTCGAACCGGGACACGTCCGAGAG
>CAJHXA020000014.1:42500-47500 GCA_905147815.2 Phalera bucephala
TTTTTTTTTATAAATTTGTTCGTCGGAGTTTCCTCCAATATGTGTTGGAGACCTGTCTGAGCTATTATGGTGCTGCGATTCATATATTTTGATATTTAAGTTAGTTTGGCGATTTTACCTATTAGTTGTACCTATTTTCTTATATATTGTCGAGATTATTTATTGGTATATTTTAATTTATGCATGTCATAGTTTACTTATTAGTTTCGAAGTTACTAATTGGGGTGTTTTATTCTGTGTGTATATGTGCTAATTTCATGTGATCTTGTATTTGTAATAGTTTATAATAATATATATAATTTTACTTTGGTTTTAATTATTTCTCCTTCTGGTTTCATTTCTGGGTACTGAGGTTGTCGTGGCAACTATTTAATTTATTGCGCTGGAGTTTGGACATCTCAGTATCTCGTTCCGTCAAGCACGGCCTCGAGTCCCACTTTTAGCTAACATCTTATAAGATGCGGCTTGTCAACTTCATGTTGGCTAGCGACTCGAGGTCGTGCCTGATTTATCCTGCTTTTTAGGTCGGCACCCCCTTCCCTTTAATCTTGCTATGCTTTGCTGCATAGCAAACGCAAGGGGGTGAGTATTACCTACACTTTGGTGCGATTCATGAATGGACCTGCTTACGTTTTCCTGGATTATTCTTTTATTTTTGGTATGAAAATCATTTTCATTTTGAAAATATTTGGGTTCCGGGATTTTAGTCGACGCTTGCAGGTCCATTAATATTATGGTGATCGTCCCAAAGGTTCCTTTCTTCCTTCCTCTATTAATTTTGATGTGTGAAGTGCTTATTGGGGTACTTGTTTTGTGGGAGTACTTTTTGTTTTGGGAGACTTTTGGCGTGTCACTTTGGCTATCATGTGTTTTCCTCTGTTTCAGACTCATCATGGGCACTCGGCGGCGGCGATGTGGAGCAGCGCATCGGATCTTGCGTATTCGGGTTGTTATGATGTTTTCCAAAATGGTAAGTATGATAGTTCCTCCTTTGCCTTTTCCCGATCCGCTCCTCCCCAGCGCCCCCCGCACGCCCACGACTTCCTCTGTTTCACGATTTTTCAGGAGGGTGCCTTTTTCAGCAGTAAGCCACGCTCGCTCTAGCGAGGTTGTCCCACTTCTTCCGTATGGGACAATCTTCGCTAAAAACCCCGTGCGCAGTTTCCTGCAGCTTCTCTAGGAAGCAATTTTTACATTTAGCCGCGTCACCAGTCGCCATCTGGGGGCAGTCCGCTCTCACGTGTTGACCACCGCAGTAGGTGCATGTATCCCCTTCCTCCTTACATGCCCTACGGCCGTGGCCAAACGCTAGGCACTTTGTGCACTGAATGAGTGGCGACTGGTCCGCGACTTGGATATATTGCAGGTCTACATGAAGCCTGCCCGCCGATGTCATACGCTGCCACATCTGGGGTGCCACCTGCAGTACTATGTGGCACTGCAGATGGTTCCTGACGCGTCTGCGGTATTTCACTGTTGTGGCAGCTATTTCCTCGGCAGACAGGCCTCGTATCAGTTCGGGATTTTGATTCGTGATGGCCTTCAACACCTCGTCATCGGTGTTGTAGGCCATCACGTATCTTAAAATCACCTGCGGATTTTTGTTCCTTGCCTCCTCTATTTTGAGATATTTATTCTCTTTTAGTTTATCAGCTGTTTTTACAGCTTCCTCTTTAGTTTTGCAGCTGAGGACCACCTTCTGGTCTTTCACCTTCCTCAAGGAGTTAAATTGGAGGCCGGTGTCTCGTGCCTTTAAGGTGGTCCTCAACTTCATAACGACGTCATCGCTAGTGTCCTCCACTTGTGTGGAAGACACTAGGATGGAGTGGTTAGGCTTTGGTTGGGGTGGTCTCGAATTTGCAAGCGCTTCTGCGTATGTTGGTCTAGTCTCTACTGTCTCCGCAAGCGCTTTAGTGGTGTTTGACAATTCCTTGCGGAGCTCTTCCATCTCCCGTTTGTTTTCTTCGAGCATTTTACCATGCTCAACTAATTTTTGCTCCCAGGCAATCTGTGTTGCAGATATCGCAGTTATCTGCTCATTTCCCGAAGGACCGGACAAAACAGGAGTCGCGACTGTGATTCCTATTTTCTCCGATTCTTCGGGCTTTTTCTTGGTCTCCTTTTCTTCGGCCTCCGCCTCCTTCACTAATGCGTACAGCCGATCCACGGCCTGCATCACGGCGGTTTTTATTTCCGTTTTTAAATTTCGCGAGTTACCTAAGTGGAGTTTAGCTCGGTTGAGGCAGGCCTTGGCTTCGGCTGCTCTTGTCCGGTATGTTACTGTTTTATTAGATGTCCCCTCTTGCGCATCTACGGCGGACTCCCACTCTCCGATACTACGCCTCACGTTGTTGGTGGTGTGAGGCTTTGCCGGTGCCTTTGGGGACATCTGTTTCTCGTTTGTCGTGGATTTCACTGGGGTGCGGAAGCCGAACATATTGGAGTTTGTCAATTATCAGGTAACAACAGCTGTATAGAGGCTGAATATTATATTTTTAAAATAATTTAATCAATTTTTTTTTTTTTTTTTTGTAAAGGTTAAATTAATAATTGTTAAAATGTATATTTTTATAAGTATATAATTAAAAGTAGAATTCGTTAATAAGAAGAAAGAGTTAAATAACTTAGAGTGTATAAAATTTCAGATTAGATGATTAATGATTGAATAAATGATTTATTAAAATGTATATGTGTATATTAATTGTCAACTTGTAGAATTTAGCTGTATAGGGGCTATTTGTTATTATTAGATAATAGTAAAATCAGTGGATTTTTCGTCCGATTTAAAATTTTCTAATTAATTTTAATTGTCCTTGTCAATATTTATCAACTAATCTATAGCTGCGTCTTTACGTTTTAATTAGTTATTCCAACTGTAGAAGGGTTGGGTCAACAGGACCTTGTTTTATTCCTTATGTTAAGATTCGTTTGCTGAACACCTTTATTTATGTCAATGTAATTTATTGTTTTGTTCGTTTCAGGTGCAGCCGTCAGTTGCAGTCAAGCTGCTGTAGTTCCAGCAGGTCGTCGCACGTAAGTAAGTGAATACTTATGTTTACCTATTGTTTAGTTAATATTTTGGGCAATTCTACCTATGTACCGATTTTCTTAGATTTTCTATCTATTATACCGTTTTACCAGCTGTATATCGGCTGGTCGGTGTCTTAGTTAATTTTTATTTACCTTTACGCAGGTTAATCTCAATGGATACCACTTTCGTCCGGGTTTTTAAACAATTTGAATTTTTTGGTCTCGTGACCTTGAAGATTTTTAACGTCGTGAGTGACGACCGGGTGGGCGGGGGGGCGATTTTTCGCGCTAGCCCCACAAATGGGGTATCCAGAGATAGGTCCCGCCGAGGCGATCTCAACGGTATAATAAACAAAGTAGGCGTCTATAGAAAAATTTGGAAAAATCGGGTTTTAAAAGTGCCAAAAAAGTTCAATGTATGAAAATTTTATAACTATTGTATGAAAATTTTCCGGGAAAGCGTGTCAGTATATCCAGCTAATTGATCCGCTTCAAACAATATATATATTGTATAGTCCCAGACTTAAGATACGAATAGAATTTGCAAAATTTGCTTTGTTTACTAGCCCTTACTACACCTCGGTTGAATTTGGATTTTCGCGGTTGTTCGCGCTAGCCCCACAAATGGGGTATCCAGAGATAGGTCCCGCCGAGGCGATCTCAACGGTATAATAAACAAAGTAGGCGTCTATAGAAAAATTTGGAAAAATCGGGTTTTAAAAGTGCCAAAAAAGTTCAATGTATGAAAATTTTATAACTATTGTATGAAAATTTTCCGGGAAAGCGTGTCAGTATATCCAGCTAATTGATCCGCTTCAAACAATATATATATTGTATAGTCCCAGACTTAAGATACGAATAGAATTTGCAAAATTTGCTTTGTTTACTAGCCCTTACTACACCTCGGTTGAATTTGGATTTTCGCGGTTGTTCGCGCTAGCCCCACAAATGGGGTATCCAGAGATAGGTCCCGCCGAGGCGATCTCAACGGTATAATAAACAAAGTAGGCGTCTATAGAAAAATTTGGAAAAATCGGGTTTTAAAAGTGCCAAAAAAGTTCAATGTATGAAAATTTTATAACTATTGTATGAAAATTTTCCGGGAAAGCGTGTCAGTATATCCAGCTAATTGATCCGCTTCAAACAATATATATATTGTATAGTCCCAGACTTAAGATACGAATAGAATTTGCAAAATTTGCTTTGTTTACTAGCCCTTACTACACCTCGGTTGAATTTGGATTTTCGCGGTTGTTCGCGCTAGCCCCACAAATGGGGTATCCAGAGATAGGTCCCGCCGAGGCGATCTCAACGGTATAATAAACAAAGTAGGCGTCTATAGAAAAATTTGGAAAAATCGGGTTTTAAAAGTGCCAAAAAAGTTCAATGTATGAAAATTTTATAACTATTGTATGAAAATTTTCCGGGAAAGCGTGTCAGTATATCCAGCTAATTGATCCGCTTCAAACAATATATATATTGTATAGTCCCAGACTTAAGATACGAATAGAATTTGCAAAATTTGCTTTGTTTACTAGCCCTTACTACACCTCGGTTGAATTTGGATTTTCGCGGTTGTTCGCGCTAGCCCCACAAATGGGGTATCCAGAGATAGGTCCCGCCGAGGCGATCTCAACGGTATAATAAACAAAGTAGGCGTCTATAGAAAAATTTGGAAAAATCGGGTTTTAAAAGTGCCAAAAAAGTTCAATGTATGAAAATTTTATAACTATTGTATGAAAATTTTCCGGGAAAGCGTGTCAGTATATCCAGCTAATTGATCCGCTTCAAACAATATATATATTGTATAGTCCCAGACTTAAGATACGAATAGAATTTGCAAAATTTGCTTTGTTTACTAGCCCTTACTACACCTCGGTTGAATTTGGATTTTCGCGGTTGTTCGCGCTAGCCCCACAAATGGGGTATCCAGAGATAGGTCCCGCCGAGGCGATCTCAACGGTATAATA
>CAJHXA020000014.1:52500-169242 GCA_905147815.2 Phalera bucephala
TTTTGTGTTTTGCGGCTTCCAATCATTTGTAGAGCTTTAAGTATGGCGGACAGTTCTGCCTGGTACACACTGCAAAAATTATACAGTCTGGAACGCGAGTGAGCCACCTCTTTGCCATTTTCCCATATGGAGACCGCTGCGCCAACCTTGTCCTCTATTTTGCTACCATCAGTATATATTAGGCTCCAACCACCCTCAAGAGTCAGCATCTCCTCCTGCGTGTTAATCTCGCCAAACGCGATGTTCATTCTTTTTGGGGGGTCCAGGAGGTCGTGGGGGCTTGCCTTCAGCTCCAAGTGCCTCCCTCGCAAGACTGCCAGCTGTCTCCCTCTTTTGGCTTCAAAGATTTCCATTTGCTCACGGGCTCTCAGATCCAGCGGCAAGATTCCGGCAAGCGTAGCTGTTGCCATTAACGAAGCCGTCCTGTGCGCTTTGGTAATTAGGACCGAAAACTGCCTGGTGACCCGATCCAATCTGACCCTCTGCGCCTTTTTGGCTCTTGTGTCCGCCCAAACACCGGCTGCGTACAAGATAGTGGGCTCCACCACAGTTTGGTAAATGGTCTTCAAAATTTCGCTGTTCAGTCCCCAGTTTGTCCTGGCTGCAGTGGCTACAATTTTGTGCAGGTTTATGGCCTTTTTGATGGATTCCTCTATATGCGGCACGTAACTTAAATTCCTGTCTATCCTGACTCCCAGGACCTTTATGGTGTTGGTAAAGTTTATGGGAGTCCCTTCCATTCGTATCCGGGGCTCGTCGTATCTTAGTTTGTTAGTGATTAGGAGCGCTTGGGTCTTGTGCGCAGCGAATTTGATCTTGGACTCCCGACCCCACTCAGATATCATGGTCAGCGCGGCGGCAGCGGACTCCTCAACCTCTACAGTTGTGTCTCCCTGCGCTATAACGAGAATGTCGTCCGCGAACGCCTGGACGTGCGCGTTCTGATGGTCTGCTCGCTGAAGAAGGGGGTCCAGGAATACATTCCACAGAATCGGGCCGCATATAGACCCTTGTATGCATCCTTTGTTCGTGTCCCTGAGTACCCGCTGGTTGGCGTAGCGCAGCTCTATCCTGCGATCCCGAAGGTAACTGCAGATCAGCCGTAGCAAGCCGGGATCAACGCCGAGCGACTCCAGTCGAACCAGTATGGAGGGCCACCAGGCGTTATCAAAGGCCCCCTCAATATCCAGCGATACCATGACTATTATTTTCCGGTTTTTAAGCCCTTGCTTTACCAAGGTCATGGCATCGTATAGGGCTTCCTCTGTGCTCCTTTGGGGGGTGAAGCCATACTGTCTTTTGCTGAGTCCCTCACTGCAGCCCAGGAACCAAGTGAGTCTCTTGACGAATGCCTTTTCTAGGGTCTTTCCAAACACTGGGAGAAGCCCAATGGGTCGGTACGACTTGGGACCAGTATAGTCCTCCTTCCCAGGTTTTGGTATTATCTTAATGACCGCTCTCTTCCATTGCTTAGGGAAATATCCCAGGTCCAGGCACTTGTTGAGGATTGAGAGCAGCACGGCCGGCTGACACTTGAAAACGATCCGGCAAACATCCGCTGTGAAGCCATCCTCGCCTGGGGCTTTCTTTGGATCCATTTCTCTGAGGACTGAATCTATCTCTTCATGCGTGAATTTTGTTACACCTCCCAACGCCGTGGAGTCCAGCGATCTGTGGATTTCTTTGGCTTTAGCTCGAGTCAGTCTCTGGGCCTCGTCATCTATAGCCGGATCATCTCGCGGATAAAAAGTTGTAGCCAGCAATTCCGCCGAGTCTTCGGGTGACAAGATTTCGCCAGATAAGTCTCGCAGTAGCATTTCTTCCCGCCTTCCACCGCACACCTTAAGGACCCTATATATCCCTTGCCAGACATTTTCCTTTTCCTGACGCGTGCAGAAGTTCTTCCAGCTGGAAGTCATGGCAAGCAGGATCGCTTCTTTGTAGTTTTCCTTGACGCTTAGGTACTTCTGAAGAAGGCCAGGCCTACGTCTAGCATTTGCATGCCTTAGGCTTTTGCGCAGGCGGATCCGCTCCCTCTTTTGCTGCTCTAGCTCAGGGGTCCACCAATGCGAGGCTTTCTTCCACTTCCTAGCCTTTACCAGCGGTATGGACGTCTCGCATGCCCCTGTTACCGCTTCAGTGAAGTCTTTTATGAGATGGTCCACTTCCGTGGTTGTCAGTATGTGTTCAATTCTCTCACTGTTTATGTTGTTATCGTTCAACTTTAGTTCAAGTGTGTCTTTGAAACGTTCCCAGTCAGCTTTAACTGTGTTGTACTTCCTCGTGGCCGCTTTTTCCCTCGCTGCCTCGACTGGGCCCATTATCATGCTGAATCTGATCGGTCTGTGATCAGAGATGTCAGAAAAATCCGGATCAACCCTCCAATCCGTGATTCTAGAGAGGACGTCCTCCGAGCCCGCAGTCACGTCGATAATACTCTCATAAAGAACACCTCCTCTATAGATGTGGAAGGTGGGTGTGGCGCCGCGATTTAGCACGTGGAGGTTTCTGCTCAAGAAGAGGTCCGCGATCGCCGATCCCCTGCCATCCTCCGTCTCGCAGCCCCACCAGGGACTCCTGGCGTTCACGTCGCCTCCCACGATGACATGTTGGGTATTCATAGCATTTAGAACTTCGGCAAGTCTCGCGAGGTACGGATGAATGTCCCTATCTCCCTCAAGGTACGCGCTAATTATGCCTATGTTTAAATTGCCTACTTTAATTTTGACGGCGACAATATTTTTGTTGATGAGATCGGGATTTTCATAAACCTGGATATTGGGGTCGGGGACGACCACGGCAGCCTTGACCGGCTCGGTGCCAGTATTGCACTGAATAACTCGCGAACCGCACGACAGGTACCCCTTTGCACCGACGAAAGGCTCCTGTAAAAGAATGCAGGAAATACCCTGCTGAACGGCTGCATTAAGGACGTCCTTAGTCGCAGCAAGTCCCCTGCCCAAGTTTACCTGTAAGAACTGTACTTTCGCTGAGGTGCCCTTAGCAGTACGCTACCCCTACCCGTGAGAGTCTATCCCACTTGATCCATTCTGGGCAGCTCCTGCTCCAGGCTGGGTGGGTGCATGGTGCTGACTTGGTGCCTAGACAGTTCGCACACGTAGGTGCCCCGTTAGAGTTTCCGCAATTCCTGGTGTCGTGCTTGCCTGAGCAGTACCCGCAAACAGGATCCTCTCTTTTGCAGTCTCGAGCTCGGTGACCATAACCCATGCAGTTAAAACACTGTAACGAGGGAGACTGATCCACGGCCTGCACCATCTGAAACCCTACTCGGACCCTTGCTCCATTTATCTTTCCCCAAACAGCGGGACTGACCTCCATGATGACGTCCGACATGGCTTGAGTTCTGCCTCTGGCTCTTCTCTGGACCTTGGCTGACCTTTTATCTGGTGGTGTGTCCAGAAGGAGGTCAGAATTCTGCTTGAATAAGGCCGCCTCTATCTGAGTGTCGCTGAGGTCGTGTGCAACCCCAATGAGCCTAATGAGGGGGTTCCTGTTTGTTACCGGCCTGGCCGTAAGCCTAACCCCCGAGCGTCCGATAGCTTCGCTCAGCACCGTTCTCTCTCTAGGGGTTTCGCACGCGATCACCACCTTCTGATTACGGGCTCTCCGCAATCCCGTTATGCCTATGCCGAGGTTGATGACATCCACGGAGGTCTTTAACGCCTGGATCACTTCTTCGCTGCTGTGGCGAGGGTCCAGTGACTCCACAACCATGGAATATTTGGTTTTTGCGACACTCGCGTATGTAGTCCCAACACCAGTTTGCGCCTTCACCGCTTCCTCCCCAGGGGCTCGTGGATGCATAGCCGGTGACTCAACTGTTGATGTTGTTTTGCTGGCCGCCCCTCCTCGCCGGTTCTCTCGCTCGTCCACCAGCTGGTCCAGTCTATCCTTAATCTCCACCAGAGCCATCTCGGTTCCCAGCATGGCCGGTGCGCAGGAGGGTGGCGACGGTGGGTCCCTGTCGCGTAGTTCCTCCAGGCCTCGCGCGATGCCCCTTACCTGTTCCTGGAGAGGGCCTACTGCCGATCTGAGCTCCTCCTTCAGTCGGTCCTCGGTAAGCAGCTGTGCCGGGGCCCGTGCAGATTCGACAAAGTCCTGCCTGAAGCTTATGAGTTCATTCAGTACCGTCTCTATCAGGTGGGTGGACGGTACCGGCTCCGGTTGCGGGTCCAGCATCGGGTCCCACTGCAGGTCCAGCAGCGGCGATCGCGGCTTGGATGCCTTTCCAATCTCCTCCTGGAGGCGCTCCATAGTTCGCCGTAATGAGCCGAGCTCTTCCTCCAGGCCTATTAATCGGGAGTTTAGTAATCCGAGTACGTCCCGCTGTGCTTCTTCCGTCTTCGGACCAGTTGCAGTCTGATGGGTCTTTGATTGGATGACCAGCGTTCGCAGTTCCCCTCGGATCGACCCAATGTCCCTGAGGGGCGCGTCCAGCTCAAAGTTCAGCCACCCCCGTATTCCCTCAGCCACTTTGTGGGTGCTGATGATTTCCTCGTGCGTGTCCTTCAGCTTGGCTATGAGGTCTGCATTCAGCGTAGCCAGCTGTCTATTGTGGGCCCTCTCGGTCCTAACTATTTCTCGAGCCGATCGCACTCTCTCCCTCTCCAGCTCGGTAATGTGCCTAGACCTGGAGTCGGAGATGGCCAGGACTAGCTCGTAGAGGGTTTGCAGACTCTCGAGGGCCTCGATCTTGAACTCCCGCTTCATATTAGCAGCCTTTTCTAGGGCGTCCTTGCCCGAGAGGTAGAGTTCGTTGGCTCTCTTGGTGGCAAGGTCCATGGATACACCCGTCCTTCCGCCCGGCAGCAGGCTTGACCTTCTGCTGCACACGGTCAGTGCGTCCGCGTCGGACCACTCGTCGGCCGAGCTGACTGAACCTCGCCTTTGCCGCGTCTCTTGGTGGTCGCCACCAAGTGGTGATCGTTCCGGCACCTCCTCTTGACCACGCGACGCAGCCACGTCCAGCTCCTTCCCCACATCCCCAGGAGGGGTAAGGGTGCGGTCCGCACGGTCTTGATCCGGTCCAGGAAGCGGAAAATCCACCCGCTCGCTGCATGCCTTCTTCGTAGTTGTCTGGGCCCTCTGCTCGTTTCCGGAGCCTGTCCCGGATGTCGCGGAAGCGATCCTCTTTTTGGCCGCCCTGGCCGACCTGGCCGCCGAGAACGCGGGAGCGGGCCGACTAGCCATCTCCGTTCGGGCGCCTAGTTCGTGCTAGAGGAAAAGGAACAGAAGGAACAAAAAAGCGACCCGATGTATGGTCACTGGTTCGCACCAAGTACACTGAGGCTCTTTAACTGGTCTACGCACCTCCACCAAAGTGATTCCCAAGAGTGCCTCCGGTGTATCAGTGGCCCGTGTGTCTCGCCAAATCAGTCGCGCCAACCTCAGAGCACACGTTCCCGCGCCACAGCACAGCAAAGTTGTGGACCGACTTCGCCCCAAGGGAGCCCCGATCCGCCCGCGCCCCAGATACACTCTGGTGTCCACCCCCCTGACGACCCCAGTTACCAAAATTCAATTAAATTTGACCGCGGGTCCCGGGTATTCGCGGGTTCAAAGTTTTGGAGCGCTGTTTCGCGTAGTTGGCGTTCGCGCCTAGGCGTCGTTGATACTCCTCCCCAGGGTCAGCAAGCAGTCGAAAACCGCGTAGAAATCAGCCCACTGGCTCCCGAGATATAGCCAGTTGAAGTTTTCAAAGATGGCGCCCAAGATGGCGGCGCAAAACTATAAATTGGGATATCTCTGGATCCAGCGGTCGCAGAAAGCTGGGAAAAGCAGCGTCCGTATGGCCCCAGGAAGGTGAGGTCCGCGCGTAAGCAAAATAGCGGCCAAAAACCGGAAGTGGCCTTTCGCGTTTTCACTCGCCCACAGGGTAGCTCCACCCGCGCCTAGCACCCACAAGAAATCCGCGTCGCTCTAGGACCACCGGTCGCGGAGCTATGACCCTCCGAATATTTTCAATATGGCGTCCAAGATGGCGGTCGGAGTTTAAAACCCCCGTAACTTCCGAACCGGAGGTCGCAGAGCGGCCGGATTTGGTTTGATGACCTGGGCCTCTCCCAAGGTAATCCGCGCGTCCCGAAAATCCGGCCCGAAAATCCGAGAAATATTTCCCCCCGTCCACCAAGCTCGCGGTGAGGGCCTACTCAGCCCAGCCACCCACAAGAAAACCGCGTCAAAATCGGACCACTGGTTCCCGAGAAAATCGCGGTTAAGTAAATTCAAGATGGCGGCGGCTGTAACCCTCAGAAGGCTAACTCCGGAACGGCTGGACCGAATCACCCCGAATTTGGACTCGTATGAAGCGTCTCGTCAAGGGGACGCTGGTTTATTTCATCGAATCTCTATGCGGTGTGCGACCTAAGGGCGAAATGGAAAAAAACAGCAAATTCACTTTGAAAGTTGGATATCTCAGGAGCCAGTCGTCCGATTCGAAACCTGCAAACGGATATGGCGTCCTCGTTAGCAGCCGCTCCACTTTCCAGAAGGAATGCAGTCGCCCAGCCCTCTCCTTCGATGACCTCGTGTAAGGTTATATTTACAGAAAAAATTTTTGCTCGGAAACTACTTATGAGAAAAATCTAGAAATTTGGAAACTGATACAGAATAAGAAGATCTATAACCGGATGAAATAAAAAATATATGTTATAGATCTTGTTTTAGATTTAGGGGTGTTTAAAAATTCGCTATTTAGCAATTTGAGTACTACAAGTTTTAGAGAAAGATTTAAAAAATTCCGAATTAGGGGGGTTGTAGGCCTCTTAAGAGGGTATAAATTTACGCTCTAAAACACTGAGATATGTTGCGATTTCCACGAGCACGTGGCCACGTGGTTTCCGCTTTTTTGCGATTTGTACTTCGCCCGCTGATCGGAAAAATCTGGAAGTGGTACCAAAACGCGCGTCTCAGAAATGCGCATAAAACTACAATTTAAAAACTATGTGTTCGTGATCTAGATTTTGCAGCGCACGCGGTTAAAGGTTGAAAAATTTACCTTTTTAGGTTATAAATCCGGTTTTTCCAGTGAAAATCACCGGAAAAAATCCAGTACACCAGCGCGCACTGCACCACACTATTGCACACACAGAGACGCACGTTTTGACACCAAATTCACTGCAATCCGACACAAAAAACCTATTTTTGCGAATTTTCGAACGCGGAGCAACTTAGGAACGATGCTTACGCGAGGGGGGCTCGAGCGCGGTTGGTTAGGTTAGGTTAGGTTAGGTTAGGTTAGGTTAGGTTAGGTTAGGTTAGGTTAGGTTAGGTTAGGTTAGGTTAGGTTAGGTTAGGTTAGGTTGGGCGGGCGAAAGGCTATCCCACCACACGCGTCCTTCGAGGCGCAGTGGCATAGCTTCTCGCCTATTTTGCTCGTCTGTCCCGGCAAGCAATTTGGCGTGGTCTTGGGAGTAGCGCACGGTCGCGACGATCCCCAAGGCAAGTGTGACTGTATCCTGCTCGCGGTTGCTGCCTGCTATTGGTCTGGTCCTTCTGAACAGACATAACAGAAACAGTCATGCGCTACCTTTCCCTAATTTTCGGTCCCATCCCTCCCCATCCATTTCCTGAATAACCCGTCCTTCGTCCCCCGGTTCTGTCCGGAAGTCTTGGTGCGCCTGGCTGCCCCCTTCAATCTCCGTTTTGGAGAGGGACGGGTGCAGCTGGTGGCGCAGATTTTGTTGTCGATTGTTGTGTGTTGTTGCGGTTGGTTGAGTCGCTCGCTACCGGCACTCTCCGTTTGAAAGGAGTGCCGGGCGCGGGCCTTTGGTCGATTGCTGTCAATAAAAGGTTGGTCGAGTCGCTCGCTTCCTGTACTCTCCGTTTGAAGAGAGGACAGGGAGCGAGACGTTGTGTGTTGTTATTAGCTGGCGTTGAAAGGACTGCTAGCTCAAAGTGCCCAATGCCGCGGTCGGCCTGCCGCGGCTGAAAACGGAGGGGCCAAGCTCCGTCGAGCGCCACGAAGCTGTGGATCAGCATAACTATGATAGATGTCGCAAAATCAAAAGAAAATACCCCAGGGAGGTACCGGCCTGTCCCAGGTCGGAGAATCCTCCCCAGGGCCTTCGGGCTCTGGCTGCCCCACGTATTCTGGGGGGGGCACTTCGCCACATCATTCAAACGACCCTGGCTTTTCCAATAAGGACACCGAATTTCCCGTGAGAAGGACACCAGTTGTGATGCTGGAACGTGTGGACCGCGTACCCTCCGCATCTTTTGCGGATAAAGCGCGAGCGGCTGCCACGAAGCTGTCCCAGTCGTTCTTCGACTCGGACGACGACGAAGCGCCGCCAGAGGGCGCTGCATTCAACGCAGCGGCTAGGCGCGAGTGGGAGGCCGCCCTAAAGGAGGGATTTAGAGCCACGGACGACGACACCGATATGTCGTGCACAGACTCGGTTTGCTCAGCAGCGGGGCAAAAACGTCCGCGCAGCCCGGAGTTGCCGTCTTCGGGCGAGGAGGGAGTCGCCAATAAGGCGACCAAGGTACCGCGTGGCCGAGGCCGGCCGCCAACAACGGGGGAATATGCCGGCCTCCTTAAAACGAAGGCAGAGCTCGCAGCCCGCGAAAGGGAACTGCTTGAGCTCAGAATGGAGAGGGAGCTTGCCCTAGAGGTGGCCGCGCAAAAGGAAAGCGCGGCCAGTAGAGCGTCGGGGAGTCTTGGACCGGTCGACCACAAGGAGGCTGCACTTCAGCAGGTGCAGAATATCCTCCGAGTGGCCGGCTCGTCCAAGAATTTAAAGGGGACGTTCGTAAAAACACTCAAGGATGCCGCCAAGGTCATTTCACAGGCCGTTGACGGCATCTTTGAAATGTCGGTTCCCCAGGAGTTAAGAAAGGCCGAGGACGAAATTACCCGGCTCAAAAAGAAAGTGGAGTGGCTGCAGAAGCAGGTCCAATACCTGCACTCCAACCAACAGCCGGGACCCCATCCCGAAGATAGAAGGTCGCCCGCGTTAGAGGCTTTCGCTAAAGCCGCCAAAGCGGCCTCCGCGGCAAAGAAACCAGCAGCGGCTGCTCCTGCAGCTGCGGCCCCTGCGACAGCTGTCCCTAGGGCACCTGCCCCGACCACGACGGAGCTGGAGAAGATACACCGCTCCATCGTCGATCAAGTCGGGGCGATGATGAACGCCCGTTTCGCCGCCCTGGAAGATAGGCTTCTTCCGGAGCGGCGTCTTCGACCGCCCCTGGCCTCCGACCGGCCGGTTCCGCCCGAGCTGATGCCTGGGTCGACGAATTTATCCGCTCCTCCAAACGGAAAGAAAGGGAGGGGAGCGAAGAAGCGCAAGGAGCCCCCCGGGCCGGCACCCGCAAAGCCGGCCCAGGAGGAGCCCAAACCTCCGCCACCTCCGTTAACTGCCGCGACTGGGGAAGTGTCGTGGGCTGAGGTGGTCAGGAGAAAGAAGAGGAATGCCGTGCAGCCTGCGAAGGCTGCGCAGACAAAGAGTGCTAGGGCGCCCCAGCGCAAGCGTCAAAGCAGGCGCAGGCGCAAGCCGCGACCGCCTCGGCCGCCTCGTTCGGCTGTGGTGTCTATTAAGCTGCAGCCGGACGCCGCGGCGCGCGGCGTAACGTATAGAGGAATAATAGTCCGGGCGAGGGAGCTGATTAATAAAGAGGAGCTAGGTATCGGCTCCCTCGGGTTCAAGGTTGCGGCCACTGGAGCCCGCATGCTCGAAGTGGCTGGCGAAGAGAGCGGCCCTAAGGCGGACGCCCTGGCGGCTGCACTAAGTGCGGCGCTGCCCGCGGAAGACGTGGCCATCTCCAGGCCCATCAAGCGCGCGTCAATGCGCTTGGTGGGCCTCGATGATTCGGTCACCAAAGAGGAGGTGGTGGAGGCCGTCGCCCGTGCCGGGGGGTGCCCGGTAGACGCGGTCAAGGCGGGAGAAGTTCTGCGAGACCGGACACCCCTCGGCACCATAGTGGTGAGCTGCCCAGTAGAGGCAGCGAAGAAAGTGGCTACAAATCGGCTTTTTGTCGGCTTCACTTCCGCGAGAGTCAATCTCCTGGAGGTGAGGCCGACGAGATGCTACCGCTGTCTCGGACCGGGCCACGTCCGAGAGCAATGCAAAGGGGGGACAGATCGCAGCGCGCTGTGTTACAGGTGCGGAAAGCCGGGCCACAAGGCTGCCGGCTGCAAATCCGCTCCACACTGCGCGCTGTGCGATAACACCGGGCGAAATCCTGGCCATCTGTTAGGTGGCAGGGCATGTAAGGCCCCTAAGGCCATTAAGAGGAACGCGGCTCAGTCTGCCGCCCCTGTGTCGATTCCCGTGACGCAGGAGCGGCCGACGGAGGCAAGTGCCCCCAGGGCGCAAGATGCGGAGATGCCCATGGCCTCAGATCTTACAGTCTGAGTACATGGGTGTCTCCACCGAAATAACCTGGGTGGCAGACTCGGGGGGAGTCTGTCGCCCAGCTCGAGGGGGAGACGCCATGCCGAGTGACACCGGTATGGCGTCTAGTAAGGGGGTGGAGAAGGGGCGCTTAACGCTCCCAGAGGGGCCTAAACAGGCAGTCGCGTCGGGGTTTGCCAGTCGTCGTGCAAGCGTGTTTCCTGCTGCCCCGACAATATGCGAGTATGGCGTGTCACCGCAGGGTTTTTAGTCGGTATACTTGGTGCATCGACGGCCGGGTCACTCCGACCGTCGATGCACCAAGGACTCCGACATAACCCCTCCGCGTCCCCCGAACGCGGACGGGTACCCATAAAGGGTTTTCCCTGTGTCAAAAAAAAAAAAAAAAAAAAGGTTAGGTTAGGTTAGGTTAGGTTAGGTTAGGTTTTTTTTTTTTTTTTTTTTAAAATTGATCATCAGAGTTTCCCCTAATATTTGTCAGGGCCCTTATTCATCTAATCTATTTAAACGATTTTTACTTTTGTTTGTTTACTTTTGGCATTTTACTGTGTTTGTTGTTTGTATAGTTTTAGTTTGTGAGTTTTCATTTAGTTTTGGCAATTATTCAAGAATTTAATTTTCTTATCATCCGGTTTCAGTTCCTATTTGTGTTATTTGTTAAACTGTACTGTATTTTAAATATTTGTGCTGTAATTTTGTCTATTTGCTGTATTATTATGTTCTGTGTTAATCCTTCTGTCTTCTTTTCCATGTGCCGAAACGGCAGCGGCAACCGCTGAGGTCCCGCGTCCAGTCAGATTGGACGCAGAATCCCAGCAGCCACCACACCGTCTCAGCGCCTCATTCTATCAAGCACGGCCTCGAGTCCCAGTTTTAGCAACATCTTATATAATGCTGCTTTGTCAACATTATGTTGAAAAGCGACTCGAGGTCGTGCCTGGTTTATCATTCTTATTGGTACGCACCCCCTTCCCGTTAATTTAGCTATGCATCTATGCATAGCTAATGCAAGGGGGTGAGTGATACCCTTACTTTGAAACGAATCCGGAAAAGTCCTGCTGGCGGATTCCTCGGCAACTCCTTTATTTTTCGTATGAATTTTAAATTCGTCTTTAAAATAATTATTCGGGTTTATACTCAACGCCTGCAGGTCTATTTTTGTTTCCGGATTCGTTTCATTTCTGCCTCTTTCGTAATCTCTGGTTATATCCATTTTGTTTCTAAATTTTAATTTTTTGGAGAAGTACTTGTATATGAAGGCATTGGGCATGCGACTACTGTCTTTATATTTGCGTTTTACTTTCAGATACGAGGCGAGCGTGCGACGGCGATGATGTGGAGCGGCAGGTCGGAGTTTGTGCGTTTGGATTTTCGGCTGCGTGGTGAGTATTTTAATTTTACTGTTATGTTTCTCCGGTCTGTCCCTCCACATCAGACCCTGGTCGCCCGCTGCGACTTTTGTCTTTCCCCTGCTCAGAGTGGTGTCCTCAGCAATATGCCACGCTAGATCTTGCCAGGTTGTCCCACTTCTTTCTTATGGGGCATTCATTGCTGAATGCCCCATGGTCTGTTTGTTTTAGCTTTTCGTTTATACAGTTTTTGCAGGTCGTCGGCTGTCCCGTCGCCAGCTTTGGGCAATCCGCCCTGACGTGCTGGTCACCGCAGTAGGTGCATGATTCCTTCTCCTCGTTACATGCCCTACGGCCGTGACCAAACGCCAGGCATTTCGTGCATTGCACCAATGGCGACTGGTCCTCGACCTGCAAAAACTGTAGATCGATGTGGACTCTGCCCGCCGCTGTCATCCGCTGCCACAGTTGGGGCGCCACCTGCAGCACTACATGGCACTGCAGTTGGTTCCTCACCTTCCTGCGATATTTGACGGCGGTGGCTGCAATCTCTTCGGCGGACAGACCCCGCGTCAATTCAGCATTTTGGTTTATGATGGCCTTCAACACCTCTTCGTCGGTGTTGTAGGCCATCATATACTTTAAGATTACCTGTGGGTTTTTGTTTTTGGCTTCTTCCACCCTGAGCAGTTTGTTGGACTTTAATTTTTCTGTTATCTTGGCCGCATCCTCCCTTGTTCTGAGGCTAAGGACCACCTTTTGTTCTTTGACCTTCCGCAGGGATTGTATTTGCAGGCCGGTGTCTTTCGCCTGCAGGGTGGTTCTTAGCTTCAGAACCACCTCGTCACTGGTATCCTCCACTTGAGTGGAAGACACCAGCAAGGAGTGGTGAGGCTTCGGCGGAGGCGGCTTTGCGGCGGCCAGGATCTCGGCGTACGTCGGCTTGGGCGCAATTTCCCTTAGGGCTGCTATCTGCCTGCCGGTGTCCTCCGAGATCCGACGCAGTCCCCGCACTTCCTCCATCATTGAGTCCATTTGTTGTAGCTTTTCATGGGCAACTCCATTCTTAACTGCCTCCTCTACGCGGGATAACTTTCCTATCACATCTAAGGACACCAAATCTCGTATGGTTTTTGTCGTCGAGAGGACTTCTACGATCGGTGCATTTGTGCTGGTCTTCTTTATAGCGTCCGTCAAGCGAACGAGCTGCTTGGTTTGTTCCGTCAGTAGCTTCCTTGTGTCCTCGTCTGTCCCGTTGTTCACCCGTTCAAGCTGTTGCACTAGGGCTAAATTTTCCTCCTTCAGTTTTTGGATATCCTCTTTCTGTGATGTGGTTTCTGTATTTCCGTCTTGTATTATCGTATCTACGTTTTTATGGGGCTTTTCCGTTTTCTCTATATAATTTTTCCTTTCGGCCTCCATCTCCCTTACCAATTGGTACAGCCGGTCCAAGGCCTGCGTGACGGCGGCTTTGATCTCCGTCTTCAGGTTCCTCGAATTGCCAAGGTGGAGTTTGGCACGGCTGAGGCAGGCCTTGGCCTCGGCTGCTTTGGTCGGGTAAGTTGTAGCGGACGCCCCCTCTTTCACGTCGGCGGCCGTCTCCCACTCGCCGATACTACGCCTTACGCTCGTGGTCTGAGTCACGGCCGCTTCGTTTGGGGACGTCTGCTTCCCACTAGATGTACGCTTCACAGGAGTACGGATGCCGAACATGTCGTGAAATTGGGGATAACTCTGATTTTGTCAAGATCTACTGCAGCTGTATAAGGGCTGAGTAGTAAAAGATAAATAAATAAATAATCAAAAGAATTATTAGGGAATTAATTTTAGGATTAATAATTATTTGCTATGTATAATTTAAGATTAGGTAATTAATAATAAATAATTTACTTGTTTAAAAGTGCATATCCTAAATTAGTGTGTCAATATAATTATAATTTAAATAAAATTTTTGTCAGTTTTTGTTTTAGTTATTGGTCTAATTTGTCACCTTCCTCTCTGATGTGTCTTGTATATATATGTTTCCCTCTTATTCCGGTAGCAGAAACCTACCGTCGTGCTACGGCACCTCCAGTCAGTCGTTTTATTTTTTCCAAATGAGTACGTGAGTACTTGCAGTCAGATAGCGTAAATTTTTGTTTTTTCCGCTATGTCTGTACCTTATTTCCAACTGTATAAGGGTTGGAGTCAATATAACTAATCGTTTTTTCCTGTTACAGGTACGTCTGTCGCCGAAACCACCACCCGCGCTGCGGTATCTGCGTTTATTTTGAAATACCTACTGCCGCTGATCGTAAAAATCAACGTAGTGAGCAACAACCCTCGATTTTTCGCGCTACCCCTATAAATGGGGTGTCTGCGGATAGGGGCTGACGAGGGCTGTGCAACGGTATCAAATTTGGAGTTTCGCTAGAGGAAAATTTTGAAAATTTTGGGATTTAAAAATCCAAAAACCGGTCAATGTATGGAAAGTTTATAACTTTCCTTTGAAAAAATTTGGGGAAATGATCTGGATAGATCGGGCTCGATGTATCGAGTTCAAATACCTCAATGTTTACTATACTAAAGTCAAAGGAAACTATGGAAAATCGACGAAAACCCAAATTATCGCACTCAGCACTATACCTCGATTCGGTATGTGGTTTTGCCAAATTTCGCGCTACCCCTATAAATGGGGTGTCTGCGGATAGGGGCTGACGAGGACTGTGCAACGATACCCAATTTGGAATTTCGCTAGAACAGAATTCTGAAAATTTTGGGGTTTAAAGTTCCAAAAAATAAACAATGAGTAAACAATGTAGGGAAAATTTATAAATTTCCTTCGGAATTTTCTTCGGGAAATTGTCTTAAAATGTCGGGCTCGATGAATCGAGTTTAAATATATATAGATTGTATATACTATTGTCAAGAGAAATTAGTGAAAATCGACGAAAACTCAAATTATGGCACTCAGCACTATACCTCGGTTCGGTATTCGAAATTGCCGAATTTCGCGCTACCCCTACGAATGGGGTGTCTGCGGATAGGGGCTGTGGAGGTCAGGGCCCATATGAAATACCTGGGTCTAGTCCTCGACAGTCGCTGGAACTTTGTGGAGCACTTCCGTCTTCTAGCCCCGAGGCTGATCAGGGTGGCGGGGGCTCTGAGTTGGCTTCTGCCCAACGTGGGGGGCGCGAGTGCGAGTTGCCGTCAACTATACACCGGAGTGGTGAGGTCCATGGCCTTGTACGGTGCACCGGTGTGGGCGGACGCCCTGAACGCGCGAACACGGACCCTCTTGCGGAGACCGCAGAGGGTTATGACGACCAGGGCGATACGCGGATACCGCACCGTCTCGTACGAGGCCGCGTGCGTCTTGGCGGGGACCCCACCTTGGGATTTAGAAGCGGGGGTGTTGGCCTCAGTCTTCCGTCAGAAGGCGGAGGTAAGAGGCCAAGGAGGCGCCCCACCAGATGAGGTGGCGAGATGGCGGCGGCGGGCACAGAAACGTGCCCTTCGAGATTGGCGGAGCCGACTCGAAGAGCCGAGTGCGGGTCACTGGACCATACGGGCGGTGCACCCAGTGCTGGAAGAATGGGTGCACCGAAAAGCGGGAGACCTGACCTTCCGGCTGGTGCAGCTCCTGTCGGGGCATGGTTGCTTCGGCAAGTACCTGCACCGTATAGCCGGAAGGGAAGTGGACCCGAAGTGCCACGAGTGTGGCTGCGCTGAGGATACGGCGCAGCACACACTCGAGGCATGCCCCGCCTGGGGTGAGGAGCGCGACACACTAGTCGCAACTGTGGGAAGAGACCTCTCCCTGCCGGCCATTGCTCGCTCAATGGTCGGCAGTGAGAGGTCATGGGAGGCAATGATTACCTTCGCCGAGAAGGTTATGGCGGCGAAGGAGGCGGCGGAGCGGGTCAGGGAGGAGGATCCCCTCGCTGACCCGAACCGGCGTCGAAGAGTAGGACGGAGGAGACGGCGGCAAGCCGATCTGATGCCTCCGTAGTAAGGGCGTGCGCGGGTAATGGCTTCGGGGGCCGTCACCTGCATTGCACACGCGCCCGCGAGATGGAGGGGACGTGCTTGTGTTTCAGCACGCCCCCTGGGGGGGAGAGAGAAGGAGGCGGAGATATATCCGCCCTTGGAGGAGTCCAAAAAAGGACAACCGCCGGAGAGGCCGCGGACGACATCTTGGACCCGTGGCCCTCCGCTATGGTGGCGAGTAGGAAACACCGTGGAGGTTTTAGTCGGTATGCTGCTGCGGTCCCCGCACCGCACAATAGCGGGGCGAGGACCACAGCAGAGAGTCCGACACTCCCCCGTCCGTCCACCCGAAGGCGGACGGGGGGTCTTTAAAAGATTTCCTTCACGTTAAAAAAAAAAAAAAAAAAAAAAAAGGTTAGGTTAGGTTAGGTTAGGTTAGGTTAGGTTAGGTTAGGTTAGGTTAGGTTGGGCGGGCGAAAGGCTATCCCACCACACGCGTCCTTCGAGGCGCAGTGGCATAGCTTCTCGCCTATTTTGCTTGTCTGTCCCGGCAAGCAATTTGGCGTGGTCTTGGGAGTAGCGCACGGTCGCGACGATCCCCAAGGCAAGTGTGACCTTCTCCTGCACGTGGTTGCTGCCTGCTATTGGTCTGGTCCTTCTGAACAGACAGAACAAAAATGGTCATGCGTTTTCCTTCCCAAACCCCCCATACCCCCCCTTACTTCTTCCTGTTCTCCCATCACTCCATTATCCCGCCACCAAAGTGGCAAATCTGCGTCGGCAGCTGGGCTCTCGGTACCCGTCTGATCTTCAGACGGGACATGAGAGACCGCATCACCTCGGCGGTTTGAAGGGAAAGGTTCAGATTTTGCTCTGTCCTTCCCTTCTCTTGGTACACTCCACACACACCCCTTTTACACACACATACACTAACACCCCCACACAAAACACGCAGTTACACTACACCAAAAGTCGACGTCGATAGGCCGGTCGGCTCAATGTGCCTAAATGCTGCAGTCTTGCGTGCTGCGGCTGAAATAGGGAGGGGGCTAAACCTCCTGCTAGCGCACCTACAAATTGTATGAAATGTCAAAGATTAAAGATACTCTACCCCAGGTGGGTACCGGCAAGGCCGGAGAATCCCACCCGGAGCTCCGAAAGGACTCCGGCAGGCCCTCGTATTCTGGGGGGGCCACTCTGCGACACCAATTACACGACGACACTGGCAATCCCAATTTGGACAATGATTCACGCACAAACGACGACCTTGGCAATACACACCCGGAAACTGATTCTTGCATAAATATGGATAATGGCAATTCAAAGACGGATTCCGCTGCACGCGATTCAGCAAGTGTCGCCTCGGCGGCAAAGCTGACAGGAGAAGAGATAGAAGGGAGCGAAATGTCCACCTCGGACGTGGACTCTATCTACGCTCGAAGCACGACGATGTGGCGCAAAAAGCGCCCTAGAAAGCCGGAAGGCAGCCGTTCGGGCTCAGGCGAGGGCTCGGACCCTGACGACCCTCCAAAACCCCAGTCAAAACGCGGGAGGGGACGACCCCCCACCACTGGGCAGTATGTCGGCTACTGGGAGGCGAAGAAGAAGCTCCAACGTAGAGAGAAGACCGACCAGACGAGCGCCGAGGCCGAACTGGCCGCCGGGAGTTCCCGCGCGGCCTCCATAGCCTCGTCAAACCCGGACCCGGACGACCTACTGCTCGAAGGGCTAAAGGGCAGGGTGGCTGCGTCCCTGGAGAGCATTCGCGATGTGGCCCGCATATCCAAAGGGCTTAAGGGCACGTCCCAGAAGGCCCTGAAGCTGGCGGCCAAAGCCATCGCCGAAGTAGTGGAGGAGGCGTTTTCCCGCACCGCCTCGGACGAGGTTCGCCGATTGCAGGTGGAAAATACCCGCCTGCAAAGACAAATGGCGGACCTCAAAAAGGAACTTGACGTGGTTAAGGCGATGGTCCTTAACCCTGAGGACAGGCCAAAAGACCCGGCTCCCGAAGGGGCTCCCAAGGCGCCAGATACGGATCTAGCGACCGTGATCCGGGAGGAGATGGGGAGAGTCCTTCAGAGGATCTCTTTTCTGGAGGGCAAAATCCTGCGCCCTCCCTTGGCCTCCGAAGCCGGCAAGACGTCTGCGACGCCCTCAGTTGCCACGACGTATGCGCAGAAGGCCGCACAGAAGGCCGCGCAGAGGGCGCCGCAAAGAGCCCCGATCCGCCCCTCGGGGTCGCCCGCTTCCGTACCGTCGACGTCGGCGCAGACGGCCGACCCCTTGCCCATCCCAGCTGCACCCGCTGCTCCCAAGGCTCCCGCGGCCCAAAAAGCCAAGGGAAATAGGGGACCGACCAAGGGGAAGACGAAGAAGGCGCAGCAGCAGCAGCCGCCGCCACTTGAAGCCGGAGCTGGGGGCCGATGGGAGGTCGCCGGGGCCAAAAAGGCCCGAAAGAAGGCGGCCAAAAAGGACCAGAAGGCACGAGCGCGCGAACGTCGGAGGCTCCGCGCTCCGGATACGTCGGCGGTCGTGTTGACGCTGGCCCCCGGAGTGGACGAACGCGACGTGACCTACGCGGCGATACTACATCACGCCAGGTCAACTATCGACATCGGGGAGCTCGGGATCGAGGGGCTCAGGGTAAAGCGCACTATTACAGGTGCGCGCCTCTTCGAAGTCCCGGGCGCGACCAGCTCCCCGAAGGCGGACGCACTGGCGGAGAAGCTCCGCCAAGGGCTCTCCCCAGAAGAGGTCATAATTACGCGGCCCTACAAGTCGGCGAGCCTCCGCATCAGCGAGCTCGACGACTCGGTTCAGTCGGACGAGCTCATCGCCGCGGTGGCCAAGGCGGGCGGCTGCGACCTGCAGCGGGTTAAGTGCGGCGACATACGGGCAGGTTACAGGGGCCTGTTTTCGGCTGTTGTGACCTGCCCTGTAGAAGCCGCCAAAAAGCTGGCCGATGCCAGGCGGCTATTGGTGGGATGGGTGTCCGCGAACGTGGCCCTGCTGCGGGCGAGGCCGCTGCGCTGCTTCCGCTGCCAGGTGGAGGGGCATGTCGGCGCTCTCTGTCCGGCGAACATCACGGACCATAGAGAGCGCTGCTACAACTGCGGGCAGCCGGGGCACCAGGCGCGGGAGTGTACGGAGCCCGCACACTGCCTGAGCTGCAAGAAGGCAGGCAAGCCCGCCGAGCACCGGGCAGGCACAAAGACCTGTGGGTCGCGTCCCACAGGCAAGAGGGCCCCGAAGCGCGCCCCCGAGCGGCCAGCGCCGTCCAGGCCGCGAGAGACCCAGGTGGTGGAAGCAATGGACGCCACCAATGGGTAGTCGTCCCCCCGTCATCAGCTTCCTGCAGGCGAACCTCAACCACTCTGCCAGGGCTCAGGACCTCCTGCTCCAGAGCATGGCAGAGTGGTCGATCGACGTGGCGGTGGCAGCGGAGCCGTACTTCGTGCTGCCCGCCAGCAACTGGGCTGGCGACGCGGACGGCACGGTGGCCATACTGCTGCCGAGGGGTGGAGGCTCTCTGTCTCTCGAAGACGTCGAGAGGCAGAGGGGCTTTGTCGCCGCTCGCGTGGGGGCCATGGTGGTGGTCGGGGTGTATTTTTCGCCAAACCGACCACTACCCGAGTTCGAGGCCCTCCTGTCGCGACTCGGCGACTTTGTCCAGCGGTGTCGACCCCGTCCCACTCTCGTCATGGGGGACTTCAACGCCAAGTCATCGGCCTGGGGTTCCTCCATCGATGACGTCAGGGGCGAGGCCCTCGAGGAGTGGACGCATGCCCACGGACTGTCGGTCCTCAATAGGGGCACCGCCTACACCTGTGTCAGGCGGGGTGGCGGCTCGGTGGTCGACGTGTCCTTCGCCACCTCGGCGCTGGCGGGCCGGGTGCGAGGATGGAGGGTCGTCGACTCGGTGGAGACCCTATCTGACCATGTTTACGTCAGATTTGTGGTCTCCGCCGAGTCTCAGGCCGCCGTGCCGGCTGGTGTGGCTGGGGGTGGGCCGAGATGGGCGTTGGCGCGCCTGAGCGCAGAGTCCGCGACAGAGGCGGCCGAAGTCCAGGCCTGGATACCGGCACCGGTCTCCCCGTTTAACATCCAAGGGGAGGCCGAGTGGTTTAGAGCCGCGGCCACGGCAATTTGCGACGCCGCCATGCCCCGTGTGCGGCATACAGCTCCTCGCAGACGACAGGTGTACTGGTGGTCGCGCGAAATTGCGCAATTGCGATGCGCCTGCGTCGCTGCGCGCCGCCAGTACACCAGACAGCGGAGAAGAAGGCGTCAGAACCCACCGCTTTTACCGGGTCTGACGCCTAGGGAGGAGGAGCTTTATGCCGTCTACCGGGCGGCAAAGACCGCACTGCAGGTGGCGATTGCGGACGCCAAGGTGCGGGCGCGCGAAGAGCTCCTGGCCAGCATCAACGCCGACCCCTGGGGACGCCCCTACCGCATGGTGCGGAATAAACTCCGCCCCTGGACGCCCCCCCTTACGCAGACCATGCCGCCGGCGTTTGCGGATGGCGTGCTGTCGGCCCTTTTTCCAGAAGGAACGGCGTACACTGCTCCGGCAATGTCCCGAACACCCGGACCCAACTTGCCGTCGAGCGAAGCCGTTCCCGAAGTTACGGAAGAGGAGCTGAACGCCGCCGTCCGCAGACTGCGGGCGAAGAAGGTGGCACCCGGACCAGATGGAGTCCCCGGCCGAGTGTGGGTTCTGTCCCACGGTCCGCTCGGCCGCCGTCTCAGGGCTCTCTGGACCGAGTGCTTCAGGCAGGGCCGGTTTCCTCAGCTTTGGAAGTTGGGGAAACTGGTCCTGATCAGGAAGGAGGGGCGCCCGGCAGACTCGCCGTCCGCCTACCGCCCCATTGTGTTGCTCGACGAGGTCTGCAAGCTCTTCGAGAGAGTAATTGCGGACAGACTCGTTGAGCACCTCTCGCAGACGGGGCCGGACCTGCACGAGTGCCAGTTCGGATTCAGGCGGGGCAGGTCCACAGTAGACGCGGTCAGGCGGGTCCAAATCATGGCGGAGGAAGCCGTGGAGCAGGGGGAGGTCATACTGGCGGTGTCCTTGGACATCGCCAACGCCTTCAACTCCGTCCCCTATCCCTCCATACTCGCGGCTCTTCGGTATCACGGCGTCCCCCAATACCTCCACTTGACCATCTCGGATTACCTTGTGGACCGGCGGGTAGTTTACCCCGGGCCGTCGCAGTGGCAGGAGCGGAACGTCGGGTGCGGGGTTCCACAGGGGTCGGTCCTCGGACCGCTCCTGTGGAACATCGCCTATGATTGGGTCCTGCGTGGCGCGTTGCTGCCGGGTCTGGCAGTGACGTGCTACGCGGACGATACTCTGGTCACCGCGAGGGCCCGGAGTCATAGGGAGGCGGCGCTGCTGGCCACAGCTGGCGTGGCCCAGGTGGTGGGGCGCATTAGGCGGCTGGGCCTGGAGGTGGCCCTGAACAAGACCGAGGCCGTGTTTTTTCACGGTCCAAGGAACCGGCCACCCCCCAATACTCACATCATTGTTGGGGGGCAGCGCATCGAAATATCGGCCCAGATGCGCTACCTGGGCCTCATGTTGGACGGGCGCTGGTCGTTCAGGGCTCATTTTGCCGCTCTTGCGCCGAAATTACTGGCAACTGCAAGTGCCCTCTCGAGGCTCTTGCCTAACCTGGGCGGGCCAGAGGCCTCGGCGAGGAGGCTGTATACGGGGGTGGTGCGGTCCCAGGCCCTATACGGGTCCCCAGTCTGGGCGGGCGCCCTGACGGCCCGAAACGTGGTGCTGCTGCACCGCGCGCAGCGAGTCATGGCCGTCAGGGTCGTCCGAGGGTACCGCACCATCGGCTTCGAAGCGGCGACACTCCTTGCTGGAACGCCTCCCTGGGAGCTGGAAGCCCAGGCGCTCTCCGAGCTTTATGCCTGGCGCAGGGATCCCAACAACATCCGGGATCCCGGCGCCCCGAGAGCGAGGCGCACAGAGTTACACCGAGCTGCGCTGGAGAGCTGGCGGATCAAGCTCGCCCATCCCACTGCCGGTCACGCCGTCATCGCTGCGCTGCTGCCAGTCTTCTGGGAGTGGCTGGGGCGACGACACGGCGTCCTCACGTACCGTCTGACGCAGGTACTGTCCGGGCATGGTTGCTTCGGGCGGTATCTGTGGCGGATCGGTCGTGAGGAGGCGGAGCGCTGCCACCATTGTGCGGCCCCGGAAGACACGGCGGCGCACACGATGCTGGTGTGCCCGGCATGGGATGCCGAGCGGCGCCGGCTCGCCGGAGCGCTCGGTGCAGGGGTACAGGCGCTGTCGCTCCCGACCGTGTTATCATCCATGGTTGGGAGCGAGAGCGCCTGGGCGGCAATGGCGGCCTTTTGCGAGGCCGTCATGTCCGCGAAGGAGGAGGCAGAGCGGGTGAGGGAGGAGACGTCCTCCAATCCCGCTCGCAGACGGCGCGTTGGGCGAAGGCGCAGGGACTACGCCCGGAACGACCTTCGCCCACCGTAATCTCGGCCTGTAGGCGTCGGGGAGGGCACCCCGGCGCCCTAGCACTTAGCAGGCCCGCGCCGAAATAGCGCTGCGTCCGCGCAGCCTCCAACAGGCGGTAGGGGGAGACCGAACTCCCCCCTACATTTGTCGAGGTCCGCGCCTAACTGCGGACCGAGCCCGCCGGTGCCACAGAGGTCATGCCAGTGACGATTCCTGTGGCCCGGCAAAAGGGCAGTAGGACGCCGGGGGGTTTTAGTGGGTGCGAGCCCCACATAACCACCCGGGCCGTGCCCTTGGCCCGGGGGTATGCGCTAGGCATTTCCCCCCGTAAAAAAAAAAAAAAAAAAAAAAAAAAAAAAAAAAAAAAAAAAAAGGTTAGGTTAGGTTTTTTTTTTTTTTTTTTTTTTAATGTTTAATCTCCGGAGTGTCCCCCAATTTATGTTGGAGACCTTATTTGTAAACAGTTTACTGCTTCGTCTTATTTATGTTTTAATTTTGGTTCTGCGTTTTGGTTACATTTTTAATCTTTATGTTCTTTTGGCTTTAGTCTTTTCGGCTTGGTTTTAAATTCCAGGCACTGAGAGGTCACGGGGTGTTTGTTGTTTTATTCCATTGTACCGCTTCCCTGACCACCTTGGTGCAGAATTTAATCAGGGACGGCCTCGAGTTCTTGTCGGCTAGCATGTTCCATAATGTTGCCTCTGTCAGCTCCATGTTGACTGCGGACTCGAGGTCGTGCCTGATATGCCCGTGTTTAGGGCATTCGATTAGAAGATGTTCAATTGTTTGTGGTTGGTCAGGGTCACAGTAACAACTGGGGCTGTCTTTTCTCTTGAATTTATTCAAGTAAGCCGCGAATCCCCCATGGCCTGTCATTGCCTGGATCATATGTGGCGTGAAGTGTTCCTCTCTTATTATTTTGTAGGCAGCAGTGGCATCCGGGAAGAAGAGTTTAGTAGTGGAACCAGTTGGGGTGGTCTTATATTTCTGGTTCCACTTTTCCAGGGTTTCGGCCCTGATGGTTTTCTTTGCGTACGATAGCGGAAGGCTATCGTACGCTGGAGCCACTTTTCTCCTGGTAGCGGCCGACTTTGCAAGTTCGTCGGCTCGCTCATTCCCCGGTATCCCACTGTGTGCCTTTATCCAACGCAGCTGGACGTCGCACCCCCTTCCCTTTAATTTTGCTATATTCTTGCGTATAGCAAATGCAAGGGGGTGGGACGCCCCGGTGCGCTGGATCAGCTCCAGAGATGACCTCGAGTCGCTCAGCACCGCCGCCTCTTTTGGCGGACCTTTAAGCAGTAACTCCGTGGCTTGGAGTACTGCGTAAAGTTCCGCCTGGAAGACGGTGCAAAGCGGCCCGAGTGTCATCTTTTTGGTGTTTGTCTCGACACCATTGCGCCAGCATGTGTAGGCCGCCCCCACACCCCCATCGATTTTGCTGCCGTCGGTGTATATTACCACTTCTGGCAGCAAAAGTCGCGTTGTCGTGTCGGGTGGCATGTTTGCCATTTCTTTATAGCCTATCTCTATTTCGGCCGTCGGATGTGGAGCTAAACTATAACTTACTTTGCGCTCTAGTTCGCCCCTTCCATCGCACAGCGTCCGTATCCCTCTCTTTATTTCGTACAGCTCTGCTGCTTCCTGGATCCTGAATTGTATAGGGATTAGGCCCGCAAGCAGCAGGGCTGCATTAAGGGACACTGTGCGATAGGACTTGGCGATCTTTTGCGCAAAGCCTCTTTGAACCGCACCCAGTGTCGTCTGTGTGCCTATTTTTAAGGTGGCCGGCGCCCATGCACTGGAAGCGTACATGACTATGGGCTCTATTACTGCAGTATAGATGGTTCGGATGATCTCCGGATTCAGTCCCCAGCTAATTTTAGCAGTTTTGGCCAAACTTTTATAGATATTTGTTGCCTTGCGGCAGACGCCAGAGATGTGACTGTTAAAGGTCAATTTAGCGTCCACCACAAGGCCCAAAATCTTGATATTATCTACCATTTGAATTGGTTTTCTATTTATGTGCACGATCGGGGCATCGAATTTTAGTTTCCTTGTAATATACATCGCTTGGGTCTTATGTGCGGCAAATTTAAGTTTGTTTTCGATGCCCCAATCATGCACACGCTTGAGTGTACTGTTGGCCTCTGCTGCTATCCTGCTGGATTCGAATCCGGAGAACATCAGAACCACATCGTCTGCGAATGCCTGACAGTTTACGTTCCTTGTATCCAGTTCGTCAAGGAGGGGGTCCAGCAACAGGTTCCATAGTGTCGGTCCACTGATGGATCCTTGTATGCATCCTTTATTAGTGGTTCTACTGGTTGTTCTTCCACCATAGTGGACCGACACTTTGCGATCTTCTAAATAATTGTTCAGAACCCTCCTCAGGTTCAAGGGGCATTTCCTCTTTAGCAACTGGTTTTTTATGGCCGGCCACCAGGCATTATCAAAAGCCCCTTCGATATCTAGGGACACTATGAGGATTGATCTTTTGTCTGCTAGGTTATTTTTTATATGTTTAATCATATCATAAAGAGCGTCTTCAGTACAGCGTTGAGGGACAAAACCATATTGCTTGGGGTTGGTCTTGGGCAAGACGTGCCATTTCAATCGTTTCACTAACATCTTCTCCACAATTTTCCCTAAGACTGGTAACAGTCCTATCGGTCGGTAGGATTTGGGAGAAGTGTAGTCGTCCTTGCCCGGCTTCCTCAAGACCAACACCTTTGCTCTCTTCCAGAGCGCTGGGAAGCACGACAGTGACAAGCATTTATTGACAATCCCCAGGAAGACTTCCTTCTCCGCGGATATTGCATGACAGCAAATATCCGCGGTGAAGCCGTCCTCTCCTGGGGCTTTCTTCGGGTTAAAGCTGTTCATGGCCCCTACTAGTTCCGCCATGGTAAAAGGTGGGTCGTCGATGTCATCTGGCGTTCTATTGGCGATTTCCTCAGCTGATTTTCTAACCTTCGCGTGAAAATTATTTTCGTCGCTTGTGTTGTCATTGGGAAAGAACGTTGTCGCCAATAGTTCCACCGATCTTTCGGGGTCCTGAACAGCTCCATCCTTTACCAGTAGTTCATCTTCCCGTGTCCCCGTCGTGGTTCTCAGCACCCTGTAAATATTGTCCCACATACTTTCCTTGCTCTGCTTTGTACAAAAATCTTTCCATGAGCATGTTTGGGCGGTTTTACATTTGTCTTCATATTTTTCTTTTACTTCCAGGTATTCCGTGACTACGTGGGAGCGGCGATGAGGGGCGGCATTTCGGATTCTGTTTCTCCGCGTCGTCATCTTCTTCTTCAAATGGGTAAGTTCATCAGTCCACCAGGGCAGAGATTTCCTATTTTTGGTTTTCTTAGTGAGTGGTATGCTTTTTCTACTTATTTGATCGACTATTTGGGTATATTTATGTACTATTATATTTAAGTCTTCACTGTTTTCTATTTCTTCAATCGTGTCTTTTCTTATGTTTGATAACATTAATGATTCTTTCATTTCCCTGGTGAACTGATCCCAATTCGCTTTTTTTGTGTTGAAGACGCGGGTCGGGTTCTTTCTTCTTCCATCGGGGGGTTTCTCGATCTCCAGGTCATACATTATCGCGTTGTGATCCGAGCTGGTGACCCCTCCGTCGACCCTCCAGTCGCGGACGCAGCCCAACATGTCTGTAGTGCATGCCGTGATGTCCACGTTGCTCGTTAGTCTGCGTCCTCCCCTGACGGTGTCGAAAGTTGGGTCAGCACCTCGGTTCAGTATTTGTAATTCGTGTTGGTCGAGAAAACCCCTGATCGTTTCTCCTCTACTGTCTTCCGATTTGCTTCCCCACCACACGCTCCACGCATTCACATCCCCTCCTATTATAGTTTTGCTATCCTTTATCTTCCCGCAGTCTAACTCGAGTTTTTCGAGGTATGGCTCAAGAGGTTCGCTGCCCTCGAAGTACACAGAGACCAGTCTTATCTTCCATTTTTCTGTAGATATGTTTGTCATCACTATGTTTTCGGTTGGAGTTTTTTCCGTAATTAAATCGATGTCATCGTTTAAAATGATTATCGCCGATTTTGCTGGTTTCCCATTTCCACCTCCACTCTGTATAATTCGGGTATTTGCGTACCCCTTGAGCCTCCCCGTCGAACCCACGTATGGTTCTTGGACTAAAGCTACGTCAATTTTTCTTTTTTGGGCCTCCCATATTAGTTCGTCCGTGGCCAGCCGCTTTCTTTGTAGGTTTGCTTGGATAATTTTTATTCCATTATTTCCTGGTGGGGTGCCCTCAGCAACTATATGCCACGCCCGCCCTTGCGAGTCTGTCCCATTTTTGTCTTATGGGGCATTCATCGCTGAATACCCCATGCGTAGCATTCTGCAACTTCTCTAAGGAGCAGTTCTTGCATGTGGGCGTCTGACCAGTCGTCAGCTGGGGGCAGTTCGTCCTGACATGATGACCACCGCAGTAGGTGCATGATTCCTCTTCTTCCTTGCATGCCCTACGGCCGTGGCCAAATGCCAGGCACTTGGTGCATTGTATGAGCGGCGACTGGTCTTGGACTTGCAAGTATTGGAGGTCGACGTGTAGCCTGCCCGCCGAGGTCATTCGCTGCCACATTTGGGGGGCCACCTGCAGTACTATATGGCACTGCAGTTGGTTCCTTACCCGTCTGCGGTATTTTACCGTAGTGGCCGCTATTTCCTCGGCAGACAGGCCCCGCGTTATTTCGGTGTTCTGATTTATGATGGCCTTCAACACCTCATCGTCGGTGTTGTAGGCCATCATATATCTTAAGATCACCAGAGGATTTTTGTTTTTGGTTTCCTCTATTTTTAGGTGCTGATTTTCCTTTAACCTCCTTGCCGTTTTCTCTGCTTCCTCTTTTGTCCTGCAGCTGAGGACCACCTTTTGGTCCTTTACCTTCCTCAGTGAATTTATTTGGATCCCGGTATCTCGGGCCTTTAAGGTGGTTCTCAGCTTCATGACTACGTCGTCGCTGGTATCTTCCACTTTCGTGGATGACACCAGGATGGAATGGTGGGTCTTTGGGGGGGGTGGTTTCCCGTTTGCGAGGGTTTCCGCATAGGTTGGCCTTGCTTCCGCGGACTCCACTATTGTCTTTGCGGACTTATCTATCTCCTGACGGAGCTGCTCCATCTCCTGTTTGTGTTCTCGCAGGAGCTTACTGTGTTCTTCCAATTTTTCCTCCCAGGTGGTGGAGAATTCCTTCTCTGGCCCAGTCGCTCTTTCCTTCTCTTTCCCTGGGACCGTTTTTTCCTCTTTTCTTGCAGATCCCTCCTTTTTCTTTTTACCTACGGCCTCCGACTCCTTCACCAACTGATACAGCCGATCCACGGCCTGCATCACAGCGTTCTTTATATCCGTTTTCAGGTTTCTCGAGTTGCCCAGATGTAGTTTGGCTTTGTTGAGGCAGGCCCTGGCCTCGGCTGCTCTTGACGAGTAAGTTTGTCCAGACGTACCCTCTGACACCTCTGCGGTTGTCTCCCATTCTCCTATACTACGCCTCACATTGGTTGTGGTGTGAAGCTTTACCGGTGTTTTGGGGGACGTCTGTAGCTCGCAAGGTATAGGTTTGATCGGGGTACGGATGCCGAACATCTTGAGGGATTTGGGGGTTTCTCCGGATATTTCAACCTACTACAGCTGTATATGGGCTGTGTAGTTATAACCAATATAATTCGATAAAGTTAAATATAATTGTATAATTGTTAAAATGTATACGATTTTAAAATTGACTAATTAGTATTTAAAATAACCTAACCTACCTACTACAGCTGTATATGGGCTGTGCAATTGTGTAATAAATATTTAGCGACTTAAAAAAAAAAATGTAAATGATTAATAATTAAAATGTATATAAATTGTGTTTGAATAATTACTATTTGTATAATTGGTTGTTAAAAATGAAAATACTGGGTAAAAATGTCAATGTAAATATAAATAAATTGCTAAATTTGTCAATATTTTGCGCACTTGTTAACGCTGTGTCCTTATTAGGCGTTATTTGTCCAACCATAAATGGGTTGGGTCGAAAAGTTTATTATATATCTTAAATCCCGTTTTGGGATACGTTTATTTTGTCAACTATTCTTAATCTTTGTGTTTCTTGTTTCAGGTACCGTCGCCGGGATGCAGTCGTCGCAGCGCTACACCTCCAGCAAATCCTCGCGCGTTCGATTTTAGTACGTGAGTACTTTTTGATCAAAATGCTTAAAAAATCGAGTGTTTGCTCTATGTTGGTTTCTTTTCCCAACTGTAAAGGGTTTGGGGTCAATAAAACTGCCGGATTTTCCTATTTCAGGAACGTCTCTCGCCGTCGCCACCACCTGCGCCACGCTCCTTACGTGTCTTCTAAAATACCTACTCTCTTGGGTCGTCAAAATTAACGTGGTGCGCAACAACCGGGTGGGCGGGGGGGCGATTTTTCGCGCTACCCCTACGAATGGGGTGTCTGCGGATAGGGGCTGACGAGGGCTGTGCAACGGTATCAAATTTGGAGTTTCGCTAGAGGAAAATTTTGAAAATGTTTGGGTTTAAAAATCCAAAAAACGGTCAATGTATGGAAAGTTTATAACTTTCCTTCGAAAAATTTTGGGGAAACGGTCCAGATAGATCGGGCTCGATGTATCGAGTTCAAATAACTCAATGTTTACTATACTAAAGTCAAAAGAAAGTATGGAAAATCGACGAAAACCCAAATTATCGCACTCAGCACTATACCTCGGTTCGGTATGCGGTTTTGCCAAATTTCGCGCTACCCCTACAATTGGGGTGTCTGCGGATAGGGGCTGACGAGGGCTGTGCAACGATACCAAATTTGGAATTTCGCTAGAACAGAATTCTGAAAATTTTGTTGTTTAAAGTTCCAAAAAATAAACAATGAATAAAAATGTAGGGAAAATTTATAAATTTCCTTCGGAATTTTCCTCGGGAAATTGTCTTAAAATGTCGGGCTCGATGAATCGAGTTTAGATATATATAGATTGTATATACTATTGTCAAGAGAAATTAGTGAAAATCCGGTTAGGTTAGGTTAGGTTAGGTTAGGTTAGGTTAGGTTAGGTTAGGTTAGGTTAGGTTAGGTTAGGTTTTTTTTTTTTTTTTTTTAAGTTTGTTCGTCGGAGTTTCCTCCAATATGTGTTGGAGACCTTTCTGAGCTATTTTAATGCTACGATTCGTATATTTTGTTTAAGTTATTTTTGGCAATTTTACCTATTACATTTACCTATTTTCTTATTCATTGTCGAAATTATTTATCGGTGTATTCCAATCTATGTGTATGTCGTATTTTCTTATTAATTTTGAAATTATTTATTGGTGTGTTTTATTCTATGTGTATATGTGGTAGTTAAATGTATTCCTGTATTTGAAGTAATTTTGATAATATGTATTATTTTATTTTGGTTTTAATTATATTTTCTCCTTCTAGTTTCTTTTCTGGGTACTGAGGTATTCGTGGCAACTATTTAGCTTATTGCCTGGAGTTCGAATATCTCAGTATTCCATCCCGTCAAGCACGGCCTCGAGTCCCATTTTAGCAAACATCTTTTACGATGCCACTTTGTCAACCTCATGTTGGCTAGCGACTCGAGGTCGTGCCTGATTTATCCTGCTTTTTAGGTCGGCACCCCCTTCCCTTTAATTTTGCTATGCCTTGCTGCATAGCAAACGCAAGGGGGTGAGTAGTACCTATACTTTGGTGCGATTTAAAAATGGACCTACTTGCGTTTTCCACGGTAATTCTTTTATTTTTAGTATGAATAGCATTTTCATCTATAAAATATTTGTGTTCCGGGATATTATTCGACGTTTGCAGATCCATTACTATTTTCGTGATCGACCCAATGTCTCCTTCCTTCCTTTCTGTATTTATTTTAAAAGTGCTTTTTCGGTTATCTATTTTGTGGGAGTAATTTATATTTTGGGAGGCTTTGAGCATGTCACTTCTGTTCTCGTGTGATTTTTCCTGTTCCAGATTCTTGGTGGGCGCGCGGCAGCGGTGATGTGGAGCAGCGTATCGGACCTTGCGTTTTCGGGTTCTCAAGATGTTCTTTAAGATGGTAAGTATTTTTGTTCCGCCTATGCCATTTCCCGATCCGCTCCTCCCCAGCGCCCCCCGCACGCTCACGACTTCCTCTGTTTTACAGGTTTTCAGAAGGGTGCCTTTTTCAACAGTAAGCCACGCTCGCTCTAGCGAGGTTGTCCCACTTCTTCCGTATGGGACAATCCTCGCTAAAAACCCCGTGCGCAGTTTCCTGCAGCTTTTCTTGGGAGCAGTTTTTACATTCAGCCGCTCCACCAGTCGCCATCTGGGGGCAGTCCGCTCTCACGTGCTGACCACCGCAGTAGGTGCACGAATCCCCTTCCTCCTTGCATGCCCTACGGCCGTGGCCAAATGCTAGGCACTTTGTGCACTGAATGAGTGGCGACTGGTCCGCGACTTGAATGTATTGCAGGTCCACATGAAGCCTGCCCGCCGATGTCATACGCTGCCACATTTGGGGTGCCACCTGCAGCACTATGTGGCACTGCAGATGGTTCCTCACACGTCTGCGGTATTTCACTGTTGTGGCAGCTATTTCCTCGGCAGACAGGCCCCGCGTCAGTTCAGGGTTTTGATTCGTGATAGCCTTCAACACCTCGTCGTCGGTGTTGTAGGCCATCACGTATCTTAAGATCACCTGCGGATTTTTGTTTCTAGCCTCCTCGATTTTGAGGCATTTGTTTTCTTTTAGCTTATTTATCGTTTTTACTGCCTCCTCCTTTGTTTTGCAGCTGAGAACCACCTTTTGGTCCTTCACCTTTCTCAGAGAGTTTATTTGGAGGCCGGTATCTCGTGCCTTTAAGGTGGTTCTCAGCTTCATTACAACGTCGTCACTGGTGTCCTCCACTTGTGTGGAAGACACCAGGATGGAGTGATTGGACTTTGGTTGGGGTGGCCTTGTATTCGTGAGCACTTCTGCGTACGTTGGCCTCGTTTCTGCCGTCTCCGCAAGGGTTTTAGTAGTCTTTACTATTTCCTTGCGAAGCTCTTCCATCTCCCTTTTATTTTCTTCGAGCATTCTGCCATGCTCTACTAACTTTTTCTCCCAGGCTATCTGTGTCGCGGATATCGAAGCTTTTTGCTCATTTCCCGAAGGATCGGACAAGACAGGAGTCGCGACTGTGACTCCTATTTTTTCCGATTCTTTGGGCTTTTTATTGGTCTCCTTTTCTTTGGCCTCCGCCTCCTTCACCAATGCGTACAGCCGATCCACGGCCTGCATCACGGCGGTTTTTATTTCCGTTTTTAAGTTGCGCGAGTTACCTAGGTGGAGTTTAGCTCGACTGAGGCAGGCCCTGGCTTCGGCTGTTCTTGTCGGGTATGTTAATGTTTTATTTGATGTCCCCTCTTGCGCGTCTACGGCGGACTCCCATTCTCCGATACTACGCCTCACGCTGTTGGTGGTGTGGGGCTTTGTCGGTGCTTTTGGGGACATCTGACTTTCGTTTGTTGTGGGTTTGACGGGAGTGCGGAAGCCGAACATATTGGGGGATTGGTTTAGTCACGTTACAACAGCTGTATAGGGGCTGTGTAGTTATAGCAATATAATACGATAAGGGTTTTTGTGAATAAATTAAGTATATAATTATTAAAATGTATACGATTTAAATTTAAATAATTAGTAAAATAACCTAACCTACCTACTACAGCTGTATATGGGCTGTGCAGTTATAGCTTTAATTTGTGTAATAAAAAAAAAAAATATTTGACGACTTAAAATGTAAATGATTAATTATTAAATGTATATAAATTGTGATTGAATAATTATTATTTGTATAATTGCTTGTTAAAATGAAAATATTGGTTAAAATGTCAATGTAAATATAATTAATTTTGTCAATAATTTGCGCACTTGTTAACGCTGTCTATATTAGCCGTTATTTGATCCAACTGTATGTGGGTTGGTTCAAAAAAAACTCCCAATATAATTTAATTCCCGCTGTGGGATACGTTAATTCTACTTTCCTACGTTATCTATTATTAATGTTTGTGTTTTCTGTTTCAGGTACCGTCGTCAGGGTGCAGTCGTCGCAGCGCTACACCACAAGCAAATCCTCGCGCGTCCGGTTTAAGTACGTGAGTACTTTTGGTCAATTTGCCTGAAATCGAGTATTTGCTCTATGTCCGTTCCTTTTTCCCAACTGTAAAAGGTTTGGGGTCAATAAGACTACTGGATTTTCCTATTTTAGGAACGTCTCTCACCGTCACCACCGCCTGCGCCGCACTCCTTACGTGATTTCTAATATACCTACTCTCCCGGTTCGTCAAAATTAACGTAGTGCGTAACGACCGGGTGGGCGGGGGGTCGATTTTTCGCGCTACCCCTACGAATGGGGTGTCTGCGGATAGGGGCTGACGAGGGCTGTGCAACGGTACCAAATTTGGACTTTCACCAGAGGAAAATTTTGAAAATTTTTGGGTTTAAAAATCCAAAAAACGGTCAATGTATGGAAAGTTTATAACTTTCCTTTGAAAAAATTTGGGGAAATGGTCTGGATAGATCGGGCTCGATGTATCGAGTTCAAATAACTCAATGTTTACTATACTAAAGTCAAAAGAAACTATGGAAAATCGACGAAAACCCAAATTATCGCACTCAGCACTATACCTCGGTTCGGTGTGCGGTTTTGCCAAATTTCGCGCTACCCCTACAAATGGGGTGTCTGCGGATAGGGGCTGACGAGGGCTGTGCAACGATATCAAATTTGGAATTTCGCTAGAACAGAATTCTGAAAATTTTGGGGTTTAAAGTTCCAAAAAATAACAATGAATAAACAATGTAGGGAAAATTTATAAATTTCCTTCGGAATTTTCCTCGGGAAATTGTCTTAAAATGTCGGGCTCGATGAATCGAGTTTAAATATATAGGGTTTGTATATGCTATAGTCAAAAGGAAGTATAGAAATTAGACGAAAACCCAAAATATGGCACTTACCACTATACCTCGGTTCGATGTTCGAGTTGGTCAAATTTCGCGCTACCCCTACGAATGGGGTGTCTGCGGATAGGGGCTGACGAGGGCTGTGCAACGGTACCAAATTTGGACTTTCACCAGAGGAAAATTTTGAAAATTTTTGGGTTTAAAAATCCAAAAAACGGTCAATGTATGGAAAGTTTATAACTTTCCTTTGAAAAAATTTGGGGAAATGGTCTGGATAGATCGGGCTCGATGTATCGAGTTCAAATAACTCAATGTTTACTATACTAAAGTCAAAAGAAACTATGGAAAATCGACGAAAACCCAAATTATCGCACTCAGCACTATACCTCGGTTCGGTGTGCGGTTTTGCCAAATTTCGCGCTACCCCTACAAATGGGGTGTCTGCGGATAGGGGCTAACGAGGGCTGTGCAACGATATCAAATTTGGAATTTCGCTAGAACAGAATTCTGAAAATTTTGGGGTTTAAAGTTCCAAAAAATAACAATGAATAAACAATGTAGGGAAAATTTATAAATTTCCTTCGGAATTTTCCTCGGGAAATTGTCTTAAAATGTCGGGCTCGATGAATCGAGTTTAAATATATAGGGTTTGTATATGCTATAGTCAAAAGGAAGTATAGAAATTAGACCGGTTAGGTTAGGTTAGGTTAGGTTAGGTTAGGTTAGGTTAGGTTAGGTTAGGTTAGGTTAGGTTAGGTTAGGTTAGGTTAGGTTAGGTTAGGTTAGGTTAGGTTAGGTTAGGTTAGGTTAGGTTTTTTTTTTTTTTTTTTTTTTTTTTTTTTTTTTTTTTATCTGTCTTTTCTGCTGCTTTTGCTGATGCAGCACCCTTTATCTCTTTATATTAATTTTTTACTTGGTAAATGATACTTTTTTTTTTTTTTTTTTTTTTTTTTTTTTTTTTTTTTTTTTTTTGTGTTCCCCTCTTATAGGCTAGTGCTACATCTAGGTTAGTTCATACTAACTACCACACTAAATATAAACAAAAATTTTATACTACGATGAGCTAACTATAATATGTATCATAAGCTTAACCGTTCGGCAACCTATTGTACAGCTAATGTTTTACGACTAAGATGTATTAGTCTGGTTATACATGAGTTATTTATACTTAAACAATACAGCATATTTGCGCCAGATTAGGCGTTATGGATGACATTGCTTCTAATAATATGAAATAAATAACAATTCAATATTTTATACAATTCTATTAGGCGCAGCTATGCGCAGCCGATCATTTGCCCAATGCAGCTGACATGTACCAGTCAACTACATTGTGCAAATAATGGGTTGATTACTGTTAGTGCATTATAAACCTAGATATCATTACAACTACAATTACAGTATTATACAAGTAAGTGTTCAAAAGACCACAAAAGTATTCGAATTAAAGTTACAATTACAATGCTAATGACTAATTATACTAATTATACATTGTGCTCTATTAAAATCCTAGCGGCGCTACTAACTATTACTACATTATTGTGCCGTTCTTAACTTTAATCTATAATCTACTTTATTACTAGCTATACTACGGTAGAGCCATTGGCCCTGGCTGCTGTCCGCATCACCGAACGGCAGAAGGCCAATAACTCTTCCCTGCCGTTGTCGTCCCCGAACGCTTCCTTTATTCCCGCTCGGTCCATCAGGCATCCCATCCTTTGCTCGTAGTCATACCTTAACCTTCCGAATCGGGGGCAGTCGATCAAAATGTGCTCCACTGTTTCCTCCGATTCGTCGTCACAGACGCAGGACGGGGTGTTGGATAAACCGAACCGAAACAGGTACGCTCGTATACCCCCGTGACCTGTAAACAGTTGGGCGCCCAAGTTGTCATAGTGCGTACCCCGAAAGACCTTGTGCGCTTGTCGCACGTCGCTAACGAAAATCTTCAAAGTTGCTCCTGTTTCTTCCTCTAGGAACCGTGTCTGCCACGCGTCTAGGGTTTCGGTCCTGATGAGGCGCTTCACGAAGGACAGGGGGCAACGGTCATATTCCGGTGCTCGCTTATCATATAGAGCTCCTTGTTTAGCGAGTTCGTCAGCTCTTTCGTTACCCGGAAAGCCAGAGTGTGCCTTTATCCAGAATAACTTAATTTCGACTCCCCCGTTCCGGAGGCTAGCGAGCTCCGCTCTTATGTTAACTGCAATATGATGGAGTGTGCCGCAGTCCTGGATAGTTTGTAGAGCGGAGAGCGAGTCGCTTATTATGTAGTGTCTTCTACGGTTACGTTGTTTGCCTACCATTTTGAGCGCTTTGTAGATGGCAGACAGTTCAGCTTGATATACGCTGCAGCCGTCGTATAATCTAAATCGGGCGTGCACTTCTTCCCTGCCATCTACCCATTGAGACACCGAGGCACCCACTCTACCTTCAATCTTACTACCATCTGTGAATATTTGGCTCCATCCCTCCTCCAGTTTCGCCATATCCTCCGGTACTCTAATTTCCCCAACCTCGAGGGCCAAACGTTCCGCCGGGTCCGGAAGGTCGTAGGGACTCACTTTCGTCTCCAGTGGTCTTCCGCAGAGCGCGACTACTTCTCTGCCCCTTTTGGCTTCGTACAGTTTGACCTGCTCCTGGGCCCTGAGGTCAAGAGGAAGAATCCCAGCGAGTACAGCCGTAGCGGTGAGCGAGGCCGTCCTGTGCGCCTTGGCGATGAGGATGGAGAACTGTCGGGTAGTTCTATCTAGCCTACGCTTGCATTCCTTTTTTGCTCCCGAGGTTCCCCAAACATTGGCTGCATATAGAATGGTAGGCTCAATGACCGCGTGGTAGAGGGTTTTAATTACCTCACTGTTGAGGCCCCAGTTTGCTCTCGCGGTTGTAGAAATCATCTTGTGAAGATTTATTGCTTTCCTGGAGGCTGCCTCGATGTGTGCTACGAAGTTTAGACTCCGATCAATAGTAAGCCCCAGTATTTTGAGGCTCGTGGAAAACGTTATGGGGGTACCTTCCATGAATATAAGTGGCTGGTCATATTTCAGCTTTCGTGTCAAGAGCAATGCCTGTGTCTTCTGAGCCGCAAATCTTATCTTCGAGTTCCTACTCCATGAGGTTACGAGTTCAAGGGCCGAAGCGACGGACTCCTCCACCTCTGTCGCGGTGTTCCCCTGTGCTATTATAAGCAGGTCATCTGCAAAAGCTTGCATGTGGGCCTTAAGCCGCCTGGCGTCCTGGAGCAGAGGATCCAAGAAAACATTCCATAATATGGGCCCACATGTTGACCCTTGGATGCATCCCTTTGTAGTGCGCCTACTTATCCTGTGGTTGGCATATCGCAGCTCTACTTCCCGGTCTGACAGGTAGCTTTGAATAAGCTTGAGCAATGTCTGATCAACTCCGCGCGACGACAATTCGACGATTATACGCGGCCACCACGCGTTATCGAACGCCCCCTCTATGTCGAGTGACACCATGACAACCAGCTTCCGGTTATTAATGCCATCTCTGACCAGCGCCATGGCGTCGTAGAGGGCGTCCTCCGTGCTTCTTTGCGGGGTGAACCCGTATTGTCTATCGCTGAGCTTCTTGTTGGCGCCCAGAAAGTGAGTAAGCCTATTCACAAACGCCTTCTCTAGGATCTTCCCCAGGACCGGAAGGAGTCCGATGGGTCTGTATGCCTTGGGGGTATCATAACTTCCCTTCCCAGGCTTGGGTATAACCTTGATAATAGCCTTCTTCCAGGTTTTCGGGAAATGTCCTAGCTTCAGACACCTGTTGAGCAGCGCTAGGAGTATGTTAGGCTGGTGTGCCTCTATCTGTTGACAGATGTCCGCAGTGAAGCCATCCTCCCCCGGCGCCTTTTTGGGACTCATACCGTGCAGGACTGCTCTAACTTCCTGGGTGGTAAATAACCTGGTATTTTCCATCGGTATCGCCTGCAGCCGCTTGATGATGTTGTTTGCGTTTCTGCGCGTGAGTGCTTGGGGTGCATCGTCGGATTCAGGGTCGTCCTCCGGGTAGAAGGTCGCAGCCAGTAGCTCTGCGGAATCAGCGGCCGTCAGGATTGTCCCGCGCTGCGGACAGCGAAGCAGCCCTTCCTCCTTACTTTCTCCACACACTTTCAATACTCTATAGATGCACTGCCACATGCTCTCCTTCTCCTGTCGCGAGCAGAAGCTCTTCCAGCTCGTTGTGATCGCAGATGTTATAGCATCCTTATATTCCGTCCTGGCTCTTAAGTAGTCCTGCAGGACGGTTTGCTTGCGTCTGGGGCAGGCATTTCTATACCTCCTGCGAAATCGCGTGGCAGTGCCCCTAAGGTCCTCCAGGTGGGGGGTCCACCAGTGTGCGGCCTTCTTCCAGCGCTTTCCCTTCACCGCTGGAATGGTCTCGCTACAGGTGCAGGCCACAGCCTCAGTTAGCCTTTTGACGACTGCGTCCAATTCTTCGGCTGTTGCAGCCTCCGCAATGGTCCTCTCACTGATGTTATGGGTGTTGAGGTTGGCGGTCAGGTGCTCTCCGAACTTCGGCCAGTCCGCTTTGGCTGTGCTGTAGATCCTCGTTACCGCCCCGCGTTGCGGGGCGCCCCGAGGACCAACTATGATACTGAAGCGGATCGGCCTGTGATCTGACAGGTCGGAGAACTCTGGATCTACCCTCCAGTCTGCTGTCTTCGGAAGGACGGTGGCCGATACAGCCGTGACGTCCACGATGCTGGAGTAGAGTCGGTCACCTCGGTGTATATGGAATGTAGGTGTGTCTCCCCGGTTGAGCACTCTCAGGTCCTCCGCGAGGAACATGTCCGCAACCGCCGCGCCCCTCCGATCCTCCGTGTCGCAGCCCCACCAGGGGCTCTTCGCGTTGAGGTCCCCTCCTAGGATGATGTCTTTCGTGTTAAGAGCTTCCAGGCACCTAGATGCTTCGCTGAGCTGTACTTCGACGTCGACATCCCCCTCGAGGTACGCACTAATGACTCCTATTTTTAAATTTCCCATGTCTATTGTAACGGCGACAATATTTTTTGTGACAAGGTCAGGGTTTACAGAAATAGACAAGGAAGGGTCGGAAACGACGACGGCAGCTTTAACAGGCTGCGTACCCGTTCTGCATTGAACTACACGCGAGCTGCATGACAAGTAGCCTTTAGCGCCTACATAGGGTTCTTGGAGGAGCATAACTGCCACCCCGTTCATGGCCGCCTTATTTAGGAGGTCCTTGGTGGCCGCGTAGCCTCTTGCTAGATTGGCCTGTACGAACTCTACCCTCGCCAATGAGCCCTTAGCAATATGCAACCCCGACTCTAGATAGTCTGTCCCACCTCACCCACTCCGGACACTCGTGACTCCAGGCGGGATGAGTGAGTGGGACAGACTTGTTTATTCTACAGTTCGCGCACCCCGGGGGCCCGTTGGAATTTGTACACGCCCTGGTGTCGTGGGACTCGCCACAATACCCGCACGTGGGCTCCTTGGCCCCGCAGTCCCTCGCCCTGTGGCCGTAACCCATACAGTGGTAGCACTGGAGTATCGGAGATTGATCCACGACCGCCACCATCTGGAACCCTATCCGGATCCTTTCGCCTGTCACCTTGCCCCATACCGCAGGGCTCACTTCCAGCACTATATCAGAGATTGCTTTGTTCCTACTTCTGATTCTTCTTTGGAACTTCGAGTACCTCTTCTCCTTGGGTATTCCGGAGAGTAGGTCTGCGTTTTGTTTAAAGAGGGCTTCCTCGACCTGCGAGTCGTTGAGGTCGAAAGCAACCCCCCTCAATCGGATCAGTGGGTTCTTATTTTGCACATTCCTGACCGTGAGGCGAGCGTTGGAGCGACAAAGGGCCTCGCCAAACGCAGTCCTCTCCTTCTCGGTCTCGCAAGCAACGACCACCTTCTGGTTCCGTACCCTGCGAAGGCCTGCTACGCCTATTCCGAGGTCAACTATATTGATCGAGCTCTTGACCGCTCGAATGACGTCCTCGCTGGAGTGACGCGGGTCCAGTGACTCCACGACCATCGAGTGTTTAGCCCTGGCGACTGCTGCGTAAGTAGGCTTCGCGCCAGCCCTTCCGGTTTCCGCGCCTGAGTTTAGCCTACTGGTTGTAGTGGAACGGGGGCTCTCCGGCTTGCTGAGTTCCTCTCGCCGCCTGCCCTCCCGCCCATCTGTCAGTTGGTCCAGCTACTCTCTTATCTCAGCTAGCGCCATCTCCGTCCCCAGCATGGTCAGCGCGCCCGTGGGGGGCGACGGTGGCTCCCTGTCGCGCAGCTCGTCGAGGCCGCGCGCGATGCCCCTCACGCGCTCCTGGAGGGGGCCCATAGCTGACCCGAGCTCTTCCCTCAGCTGATGTTCCGTGAGTGGGGGTGGCCGGGCCTGTGTGGTCTCAGCGAACTCCTGCCTGAAGCCTATCAACTCGTTGAGTACCGTCTCCAGCAGGTGTGTGGACGGCACTGGCTCCGGCCGCGGGTCCAGCATAGGGTCCCACTGCAGCTCGGGCAGTGGCGATCGCGGTTTGACTGCCTTCCCGATCTCGTCCTGGAGGCGCTCCATCGCTCGACGCAGTGAGCCGAGCTCCTCCTCCAAGGCTATAAGTCGGGAATTGAGCGCTCCCAGGACGTCCCGTTGGGCTTCGTCTGCTCTCGAGACAGTTGTGGTCTGCTGAGTTCTTGTTTGGACCACAAGTGTTCTTATTTCTCCCCGGATTGATCCAATGTCCTTGAGGGGGGCGTCCAACTCATAATTAAGCCATCCGCGTATCCCCTCCGCCACCTTATGGGTGCTAATTATGGCATCATGCGTGTCCCGCAGTTTGGTCGCGAGATCCACGTTGAGCACGGTCAGCTGCTTAGTGTGCGCCCTCTCAGTCCTGACAATCTCGCGAGCCGATCGCACCCTCTCTCTTTCCAGCTCCGTGATGTGCCTCGACCTGGAGTCGGAGATGGCGAGGACAAGCTCGTAGAGCGTCTGTAGACTCTCCAGGGCCTCGATCTTAAACTCCCTCTTCATATTTCCTGCCCTCTCAAGAGCGTCTTTTCCTGAGAGGTAAAGCTCATTGGCCCTCTTCGTGGCAAGGTCCATAGTCACGCCCGTCCTTCCGCCGGGCAGCAGACTCGACCTTCTGCTACCCATGGTCTGCGCGTCCGCGTCGGACCACTCGTCGGCCGAGCTGATCGAGTCCCGCCTTTGGCCCACCTCCCGGTGTTCGCTCTCCAGCGGCGGACCCTCAGGCTCCTCCTCTCGTCCCTTCGCCGCTCCCACCGCTGGCTCTCTCACGGTCTCCGTCGGCGGGGTGAGGGTGCGGTCCGCGCGGTCCTGATCCCGTCCAGTGGGTGTCGACTCCACCAGCCCGTGCGCCATCTTTCTCGTTGTTTGGGCTCTCTGCTCGTTCCCAGGACCCATCCCCGATGTCACGGGAGCGATCTTCTTTTTGGCCGTTCTGGCCGACCTGGCCGCCGGAAGCACGGGAGCGGGCCGGCTAGCCATATCGGTTTAGGTGCCTAGTATGCGTCGAAAGGAAGGAACAAAAGAACGGTCCCAACACCGGCCGCCGGTTCGCGCCAAGTACAGTGGGGCCCCTATCCGGTCCGCCAATCGCCTCCAGAGCGTCCCACTACAGCGCCTACGGTGTCCCTGTCGCCCACAATCCTAGCCCCGGCAGTCGCGTCAACCTCAGAGAGGCCGTTCCCGAGCAATCGCTCCCCAAAGTTTTGGGCCAATCTCGCCCGGAGGCAGTCCCGACCAACCAACGCCACAGGCCCGCTCTGGTGCCCCAGCCCTCGACGAGCCCGACCCCAAAAAATCGACTTGAATTGGACCGCAGGTCCCGAGCTCTCGCAAGTTCAAGGTTGAGGCGCGCTGTTCCGCGCGGGCGGCGCACGCGTCCAGGCGTCGTCGATGCTCCTCCCTAGGGCCAGCCAGCAGCCGAAAACCGCGCAGGAATCGGCCTACGGGTTCCCGAGATATGGCCTATCAAAGTTTTTCAAGATGGCGTCCAAGATGGCGGCGCACAACTACAATCTAGAATATCTCGGGATCCCGTGGCCGCAGGAAGCCGGGAAAAGCACCGTTCGCCTTGCCCCGGGGAGGGCCAACCCGCGTGTATAAAAATGACGCCCTAAAACCGGAAGTGCCTTTTCGCGTCCTCGACACACCCACAAGGTAGCCACGCCACCGCCCAGCGCCCACGAGAAAGCCGCGTCGCTCTAGGACAAGCGGTTGCAAAGTTATGGCCCTCCGAATATTTCCAAGATGGCGTCGCAAGATGGCGGTCGAAGATCAAAACCCCCGTAACTCCTGAACCGGAGGTCGTAGAAAGCCCGGATTTGTTTTGTTGACCCGGGCCTCTCCCTAAGCAATCCGCGCGCCCCGAAAATCCGGCCCGAAAATTCGAGAATTTTATCCCCCCTTTGGCCGAGCTCGCGGCGAAGGCACGCCAAGCCTGGCAATCCGCGAGAAAACCGCAGCGAAATCGGACAGTCGGTTCCCGAGAAAATCGCGTTTAAATAATTCCAATATGGCGGCGTGTGCCACCTTCCAAAGGCTAACTCCGGAACCGCCTGACCGAATCGCCCCGAGTTTGGGCTTAAACAACGCGTCTCGCCGAGGGGAAGCTTATCTAATTCAGGACTTCTCTGTCTGTCGCGCGACCTAAGTAGGAGGTGGAGAAAACACAAAAATTCCACTAAAAGTGAGATATCTCCGCAGTCGATCGTCCGTTTCGAGATCTCGAAACGGCTGGGTCGCTCTCCTCGTTAGCTCCTTCCTTCCTAAAAGGGGAACAGTCGCTAAGCCCCCTCCCTCTATGACCTCGTGGGAGGTTAGGAATTTTGAAAAAATTTTAGTTCAAAAACTACTAATGGGAAAAATCTAAAATTTTGGGAACTGATAGAGAGTACAAAGCTCTATACGGGACATAAATAAAAAGTATGTGTCGTAGATCTATTTCAAAAGTTATGGGCAGGTAAAAATTCGTTGTTTTGGAATACGTGTATTACTGTCGTTTGGGAAAAGTTAGCAAAAATTAAAAATAGGGGGGTTCTGGGACTTTTACAAGGGTATAGAGTTGCGCTCTAACAATGTCAAAAATGCAGCGATTTCCACTAGCACGTGGCCACGTGGTTTCCACTGTTTTGCAAATTGTACTTCGCGCGGTGATCAGAAAAATCTGTGAGTGGTACCAAAACGTGCGTCTCAAAAATGCGCGTGAAACTACAATTGAAAAACTATATGTTCGTGATCTAGATTTTGCAGCGCACGCGGTTAAAGGTTGAAAAATTTACCTTTTTAGGTTAAAAATCCGGTTTTTCCAGTGAAAATCGCCGGAAAAAATCCAGTACACCAGCGCGCACTGCACCACACTGTTGCACATACAGAGACGCACGTTTTGACACCAAATTCACTGCAATCCGACACAAAAAACCTATTTTTGCGATTTTTCGAACGCGGAGCAACTTAGGAACGATGCTTACGCGAGGGGGGCTCGAGCGCGACTGGGTTAGGTTAGGTTAGGTTAGGTTAGGTTAGGTTAGGTTAGGTTAGGTTAGGTTAGGTTAGGTTAGGTTAGGTTAGGTTAGGTTAGGTTAGGTTAGGTTTTTTTTTTTTTTTTTTTTTTTTTTTTTTTTTTTTTTTTTTTTTTTTGTCTAGTATTCTTTTCTGCTGCTTTTGCTGATGCAGCACCCTTTATCTCTTTATATTAATTTTTTACTTGGTAAATGATACAATTTTTTTTTTTTTTTTTTTTTTTTTTTTTTTTTTTTTTTTTTTTTTTTTTTTTTTTTTTTTTTGTTCCCCTCTTATGGGCTAGCGCTTCATCTAGGTTAGTTCATACTAACTACCAAAACTTGTTGCTCCACACTACATATAAACTTTTAACACTACATATAAAATTTTGTACTATGATGAGCTAACTATAATATATAACATAAGCTTAATCGTTCGGCAACCTATTGTACACCTAATGTTTTACGACTAAGATGTATTAGTCTGGTTATACATGAGTTATTTATACTTAAACAATAAAGCGTATTTGCGCCAGATTAGGCGTTGTGGATGACATTGCTTCTAATAATATGAAATAAATAACAATTCAATATTTTATACAATTCTATTAGGCGCAGCTATGCGCAGCCGATCATTTGCTCAATGCAGCTGACATGTACCTGTCAACTACATTGTGCAGATAATCAGTTGATTACTGTTAGTGCATTATAAACCTAGATATCATTACAACTACAATTACAGTATTATACAAGTAAGTGTTCAAAAGACCACAAAAGTATTTAACAGCGCTTAGGTGTTTTTATGACGGCGGCAACATGCGTTCGCACCAAGACATTTCCCTAAATATTACTAATACAACAATTAAAGTTACACTTACAATACTAATGACTACTAATTATACATTGTGCTCTATTAAAATCCTAGCGCTACTAACTATTACTACATGATTGTGCCGTTCTTAACTTTACTCTATAATCTACTTTATTTCTAACTATACTACAGTAGAACCATTGGCCTTAGCTGCTGCTCGCATTACCGAGCGGCAGAAGGCCAATAACTCCTTTCTGCCGTCGTCGTCCCCGAACGCTTCCCTTATTCCCGCTCGGTCCATCCGACACCCCATCCTTTGCTCGCAGTCATATCTCGACCTTCCGAATCGGGGGCAGTCCATCAAAATGTGCTCAATTGTCTCCTCCGATTCATCGTCACAGACGCAGAATGGGGTGCTGGATAGACCGAACCGAAACAGGTAAGCTCGTATGCCCCCGTGACCTGTGAAGAGTTGGGCGCCCAGATTGTCATAGTGCGTACCCCGAAAGACCTTGTGCGCCTGTCGCACGTCGCTGACGAAGATCTTCAAGGTTGCTCCCGTTTCTTCCTCTAGGAACCGTGTCTGCCACGCATCCAGGGTTTCAGTCCTAATGAGGCGCTTCACGAAGGACAGGGGGCAGCGGTCGTATTCCGGTGCTCGCTTATCGTGTAGGGCTCCCTGTTTAGCGAGTTCATCAGCTCTTTCGTTCCCTGGAAAGCCAGAGTGCGCCTTTATCCAGCATAGCCTTATTTCGACTCCCTCGTTCCGGAGGCTAGCGAGCTCCGCTCTTATGCTTACAGCAATCTGGTGAAGTGTGCCGCAGTCCTGGATAGTCTGTAGAGCGGAGAGCGAGTCGCTTATTATGTAGTGTTTTCTACGATTTCGTTGCTTACCCACCATTTTGATCGCTTTATAGATGGCAGACAGTTCAGCTTGGTATACGCTGCAGCCATCGTATAACCTGAATCGGGCGTGCACCTGTTCCCTGCCATCCACCCATTGAGACACCGAGGCACCCACCTTGCCTTCGATCTTGCTACCGTCTGTATATATCTGGCTCCATCCCTCCTCCAGCTTCGAAATATCCTCCGGCTCTCTAATTTCCCCAACCTCGAGGGTCAGACGATCCGCCGGGTCCGGTAGGTCGTAAGGACTCACTCTAGTCTCAAGTGGTCTTCCGCAGAGCGCAATCACCTCTCTGCCCCTTCTGGCTTCGTACAGTTTGACCTGCTCCTGGGCCCTGAGGTCTAGAGGGAGAATACCAGCGAGTACTGCTGTAGCGGTGAGCGACGCCGTCCTGTGCGCCTTGGTGATGAGGATGGAGAACTGTCGGGTAGTTCTGTCTAGCCTTCGCCTGCACTCCTTCTTGGCTCCCGAGGTTCCCCAAACGTTGGCCGCATAAAGCATGGTGGGCTCGATGACCGCATGGTAAAGTGTTTTAATTACCTCGCTATTAAGGCCCCAGTTTGCTCTCGCGGTCGTTGAGATCATCTTGTGGAGATTTATTGCCTTCCTGGAGGCTTCCTCAATGTGCGCCACGAAGTTTAGACTCCGGTCAATGGTTAGCCCCAATATTTTGAGGCTGGTGGAGAACGTTATGGGGGTGCCTTCCATGTGTATCTGTGGCTGGTCGTACTTCAGTTTTCGCGTTAATAGCAGGGCCTGTGTCTTCTGAGCTGCAAATTTAATTTTCGACTTTCTACTCCACGAGGTCACAAGTTCAAGGGCCGAGGCGATGGACTCTTCCACCTCTGTCGCGGTGTTCCCCTGAGCTATTATAAGTAGGTCATCTGCGAATGCTTGCATGTGGGCCTTTAGCTGCCTGGCGTCCTGGAGCAAGGGATCCAGGAATACGTTCCATAGTATGGGCCCGCATGTAGACCCTTGGATACATCCCTTAGTTGTGCGCCTACTTGTCCTGTGGTTGGCATACCGCAGCTCCACTTCCCGGTCTGACAGGTAACTTTGAATCAGCTTGAGCAGTGCCTGATCAACGCCACGCGACGACAACTCAACGATGATGGACGGCCACCACGCGTTGTCAAACGCCCCCTCTATGTCCAGTGACACCATGACGACCAGCTTTCGGTTATTGATGCCATCTCTGACTAGCGCCATGGCGTCGTAGAGGGCGTCCTCCGTGCTTCTTTGCGGGGTGAACCCGTATTGTCTTTCGCTGAGCTTCTTATTGGCGCCAAGGAAGTGGGTGAGTCTATTCACAAACGATTTCTCTAGGATCTTCCCCAGGACCGGAAGGAGTCCGATGGGTCTGTATGCCTTGGGGGTGTCGTAACTTAGCTTCCCTGGCTTGGGTATGACTTTAATCACGGCCTTCTTCCAGGTTTTCGGGAAATGCCCCAACTTCAGGCATCTGTTGAATAGCGCTAGGAGCATATCAGGCTGGTGTCCTTCTATCAGCTGGCAGATGTCCGCGGTGAAGCCATCCTCCCCGGGAGCCTTTTTAGGGTTCATGCCGTGCAGGACTGTTCTTATTTCCTGGGTGGTGAACAGTCTGGTATTTTCCGTCGGTGTATGCAGTAGCCGCTCGAGAATGAGGTTTGCGTTTCCGCGCGTGAATGCCTGGGCCTCGTCGTCGGAATTAGGGTCGTCCTCCGGGTAGAAGGTCGCGGCCAGCAGCTCCGCGGAATCGGCGGCCGTCAGGATCGTCCCGCGCTGTGGACAGCGAAGCAACTCTTCCTCTTTATTCGCCCCACATACCTTTAACACTCTGTAGATGCACTGCCACATGCTCTCTTTCTCCTGGCGTGAGCAAAAGCTCTTCCAACTCGTAGTAATCGCCGATGTTATAGCCTCCTTGTACTCCGTCCTGGCTCTTAAGTAATCCTGCAGGACGGTCTGCTTGCGTCTGGAGCTGGCGTTCCTGTACCTCCTGCGGAGGCGCGTGGCAGTGCTCCTAAGGTCCTCCAGGTGGGGCGTCCACCAGTGTGTGGCCTTCTTCCAGCGCTTTCCCTTCACCGCTGGGATAGACTCGCTGCAGGCGCAGGCCACAGCCTCTGTTAGCCTCCGAACAATTGCATCCAGTTCCTCGGCTGTTGTGGCCTCCGCAATGGTCCTCTCACTGACGTTTTGGGTGTTAAGGTTCGCAGTCAGGTGCTCTCCAAACTTTGGCCAGTCCGCTCTGGCTGTGTTGTAGATCCTCGTTACCGCCCCGCGTTGCGGGGCGCCCCGAGGACCCTGAACGAGACTGAAGCGGATCGGCCTATGGTCGGACAAGTCGGAGAACTGTGGGTCTACTCTCCAGTCCACGATCTTCGGGAGGATGGTGGCCGATACAGCTGTGACGTCCACGATGCTAGAATAAAGTAAGTCACCTCGGTAAATATAAAAAGTGGGTGTATCTCCCCTGTTGAGCACTCTCAGGTCCTCTGCCAGGAGCAAGTCCGCAACCGCTGCGCCTCTCCTATCCTCCGTGTCACAGCCCCACCAGGGACTCTTAGCGTTGAGGTCCCCTCCTAGGATGATGTCTTTCGTGTTAAGAGCTTCCAGGCACCTAGACGTCTCGTTGAGGTACACCTCGATGTCTACGTCCCCCTGGAAGTACGCACTAATGACTCCTATTTTTAAGTTACCCATGTCTATTGTGACGGCTACAATGTTTTTAGTTACTAGGTCAGGGTTTACACAAATCTGCAAGGAAGGGTCGGAAACGACGACGGCAGCTTTAACGGGCTGCGTGCCCGTTCGGCATTGAACTACCCGCGAGCCGCATGACAAATAACCTTTAGTGCCCACATACGGCTCTTGGAGGAGCATAACTGCCACCCCGTTCATGGCCGCCCTATTTAGGAGGTCCTTGGTGGCAGCGTAGCCTCTTGCTAAATTAGCCTGCACAAACTCTACCCTCGCCAACGAGCCCTCAGCAATACGCGACCCCGACTCTAGATAATTTGTCCCACTTCACCCACTCCGGACACTCGTGGCTCCAGGCGGGGTGAGTCAGAGAGACAGCTTTACTCGACCTACAATTAGCGCACTTGGGGGCCCCATTGGAGTTGGTGCACGCTCTAGTATCATGGGTCTCACCACAGTACCCACACGTAGGCTCCTTGGCCCCGCAGTCCCTCGCCCTATGGCCATAGCCCAAACAGTGGTAGCATTGGAGTATCGGGGATTGATCCACGACCAGCACCATCTGGAACCCTATTCGGATCCTTTCCCCTGTCACTTTGCCCCACACCGCCGGGCTCACTTCAAGCACCATGTCGGAGATTGATTTGTTCCTGCTCCTGATTCTTCGCTGGAACTTAGAGTATCTCTTCTCCTGGGGTATTCTGGAGAGCAAATCCGCGTTCTGTTTAAAGAGGGCTTCCTCGATCTGCGAGTCGTTGAGGTCAAATGCCACCCCCTTCAATCGGATCAGTGGGTTCTTGTTTTGCATGTTTTTGACCGTCAGGCGGGCGTTGGATCGACAAAGGGCCTCGCCAAGCGCCGCCCTCTCCTTCTCTGTCTCACATGCCACGACCACCTTCTGGTTCCGCACCTTGCGGAGGCCTGCGACGCCTATTCCGAGGTCCACTATGTTAACCGAGCTCTTGACCACGCGGATGACGTCATCGCTGGAGTGGCGCGGGTCCAGCGACTCCACGACCATCGCGTGTTTCGCTCTGGTAACGGCTGCGTAAGTCGGCTTCGCGCCAGCCCACCTGGTTTCTGCGCCCGGGTTCAGCCTATTGGTGGTAGCGGGACAGGGGCTCTCTGGCTTACTGGCTTCCTCTCGTCGCCGGCCCTCTCGTCCATTAGCCAGTTGGTCCAGCCTCTCCCTTATTTCCGCCAGTGCCATTTCCGTCCCCAGTATGGTCGGTGCGTCAGTGGGAGGCGACGGTGGCTCCCTGTCGCGCAGCTCGTTGAGGCCGCGCGCGATGCCCCCCATGCGTTCCTGGAGGGGGCCCATAGCTGATCCGAGCTCTTCCTTCAGCTGGTGTTCGGTGAGTGGGGGCGGCCGGGCTTGTGTGGTCTCCGCGAAGTCCTGCCTGAGGCCGATAAGCTCGTTAAGCACCGTCTCCAGCAGGTGTGTGGACGGCACTGGCTCCGGCTGCGGGTCCAGCATGGGGTCCCACTGCAGCTCAGGCAGTGGTGATCGCGGCTTGGCCGCCTTCCCAATCCCGTCCTGCAGGCGTTCCACCGCTCGGCGAAGTGAGCCGAGCTCTTCCTCCAGGCCTATCAGTCGGGAATTGAGCGCTCCCAGTATGTCCCGTTGGGCTTCGTCTGCTCTTGAGACGGTTGTGGTCTGTTGGGTTCTTGTTTGAACCACTAGCGTTCCAAGCTCTCCCCGGATCGATCGAATGTCCTTAAGGGGGGCATCTAGTTCATAATTCAGCCACCCGCGTATCCCTTCCGCCACTTTGCGGGTGCTGATTATGGCTTCGTGCGTGTCTCGCAACTTGGTCGCCAGGTCCGTGTTGAGCGCGGTCAGTTGTTTATTGTGCGCTCTCTCCGTCCTGACTATCTCCCGGGCCGACCGCACCCTCTCCCTCTCCAGCTCCGTGATATGCCTTGCCCTGGAGTCGGAGATGGCCAGGACCAGCTCGTAGAGCGTCTGCAGGCTCTCCAGAGCCTCGGTCTTGCACTCCCTTTTCATATTGGTGGCCTTCTCCAGAGCATCCTTACCCGAGAGGTATAATTCGTTGGCCCTCTTTGTGGCGAGGTCCATTGTCACGCCCGTCCTTCCACCCGGCAGTAGACTCGACCTTCTGCTGCACATGGTTTGTGCGTCCGCGTCGGACCACTCGTCGGCCGAGCTAATTGAGTCCCGCCTTGGCCCCACCCCCTGGTGGTAGATTTCCAGCGGCGGTCCCGGCGGTCGCTCAGACTCCTCCTCTCGCCCCCTCGTCGCCACCACTACCGGCTCCTTCTCAGCCTCCGCCGGTGGGGTGAGGGTGCGGTCCGCACGGCCCTGGTCCGGTCCGGGGGGTGTCGATTCCACCCGCTCGTGTGCCGTCTTCTTGATAATTGTTTGGGCCCTCTGCTCATTCCCAGAGCCTGTTCCCGATGTCGCGGGGGCTATCTTCTTTTTGGTCGCTTTGGCCGGCTTGGCCGCCGGAAATACGGGAGCGGGCCGACTGGCCATCTCAGCTCGGGCGCCTAATGTGCGTTGGAAGGAAAGGAATAAGGGGACGGCCCCAACTCCGGTCACCGGTTCGCACCAAGTACAATCGGGCCCCTATCTGGTTCGCGGAGTGCCACCAGAGCGACTCACTTCAGCGTCTCTGGTGTCTTTGTAGCCCACAAGTCTCGCCCCGCCAGTCGCGTCAACCCCGGAGCGGCCGTTCCCAAGTCACGACCCCACAAAGCTTTCGGCCGAACTCACCCTGAGGCAGTCCCGATACACAAACGCCTTAGATTCGCTCTGGTGCCACAGCCTACGACGACGCCAACCCCAAAAATTGACTCGAATTGGACCGTGGGTCCCGAATGCCCGCGAGTCCAAAGTTTCGGTACGGTGATCCGCACGGGCGGCGCCCGCGGCCAGGCGCAGTCGATACTCCTCCCCAGGGCCAGCAAGTAGCCGAAAACCGCGCGAGAATCGGCCTACGGGTTCGCGAGATACAGCCTGTCGAGGTTTTCAAAGATGGCGTCCAAAATGGCGGCGCAAAACCTCGAACTGGAATATCTCGGGATCCAGTGGCCGTAGGAAGCCGCGAAAAGTGGCGTTCGTCTCGTCCCGGGGAAGACTAATCCGCGCGTAGGAAAAATAGGGTCCGAAAACCGAGGATAACCTTTCGCGTTTCCCACACGCCCACGGGGTAGCCCTGTCCGCGCACCGCGCCCCCAAGAAAACCGCGTCTCTCTAGGACCACCGGTTGCGGAGGTATGACCCTCCGAATATTTTCAATATGGCGTCCAAGATGGCGGCCGGAGTTTAAAACCCCCGTAACTTCCGAACCGGAGGTCGCAGAGCGCCCGGATTTGGTTTGCTGGCCTGGGCCTCTCCCAAGGTAATCCGCGCGCTCCGAAAATCCGGCCCGAAAATCCGAGAAATTTTCCCCCCCGTCCGCCAAGCTCGCGGTGAAGGCCCACTCAGCCAAGCCACCCAAAAGAAAACTGCGTCAAAATCGGACCACTGGTTCCCGAGAAAATCGCGGTCAAATAAATTCAAGATGGCGGCGGCTGTCACCCTCGAAAGGCTAACTCCGGAACCGCTGGACCGAATCACCCCGAATTTGGATTCGTATGAAGCGTCTCGTAATGGGGATGCTGGTTTAATTCATAAAATCCCCATGCGATGCGCGACCTAAGGGCGAAATTGAAAAAACAGCAAATTCACTTTAAAAGTTGGATATCTCAGGAGCCAGTCGTCCGATTCGAAGTCTGAAAACGGATATGGCGTCCTCGTTAGTAGCCGCTCCACTTCCCCGAAGGAAAGCAGTCGCCCAGCCCTCTCCTTCGATGACCTCGTGTAAGGTTATATTTATTGAAAAAATTTTTGCTCGGAAACTACTTATGAAAAAAATCTAAAAATTTGGAAAATGATAGAGAATAAGAAGATCTATAACCGGAGGAAATAAAAAATATATGTTATAGATCTTGTTTTAGATTTAGGGGTGTTTAAAAATTCACTATTTCGCAATTTGAGTACTACAAATTTTTGAGAAAGATTTTAAAAATTTCAAAATAGGGGGCTTGTAGGCCTCTTATGACGGTATAATTTTACGCTCTAAAACACTGAAATATGTTGCGGTTTCCACTAGCACGTGGCCACGTGGTTTTCGCTTTTATGCGATTTGTACTTCGCACGCTGATCGGAAAAATCTGAAAGTGGTACCAAAACATGCGTCTCAGAAATGCGCGTAAAACTACAATTTAAAAACTATGTGTTCGTGATCTAGATTTTGCAGCGCACGCGGTTAGGTTAGGTTAGGTTAGGTTAGGTTAGGTTAGGTTAGGTTAGGTTAGGTTAGGTTAGGTTAGGTTAGGTTAGGTTAGGTTAGGTTAGGTTAGGTTAGGTTAGGTTAGGTTAGGTTAGGTTAGGTTTTTTTTTTTTTTTTTTTTTTATTAGTTTGTTCGTCGGAGTTTCCTCCAATATGTGTTGGAGACCTTTCTGAGCTATAATAGTGCTACGTTTCATATATTTTGTTTAAGTTATTTTTGGCAATTTTACCTATTAGATTTACCTATTTTTTTCTTATTTATTGTCGAAATTATTTATCGGTGTATTCCAATCTATATGTATGTCGTATTTTTCTTATTATTTTTAGAATTTATTATTGGTGTGTTTTATTCTATGTGTATATGTGGTAGTTAAATGTGTTCCTGTATTTAAAGTAATTTTGATAATATGTATTATTTTATTTTGATTTTAATTATATTTTCTCCTTCTAGTTTCTTTTCTGGGTACTGAGGTATTCGTGGCAACTATTTAGCTTATTGCCTGGAGTTCGAATATCTCAGTATTCCATCCCGTCAGGCACGGCCTCGAGTCCCACTTTTAGCTAACATCTTATAAGATGCGGCTTTGTCAACTTCATGTTGGCTAGCGACTCGAGGTCGTGCCTGATTTAGCCTGCTTTTTAGGTCGGCACCCCCTTCCCTTTGATTTTGCTATGCTTTGCTGCATAGCAAACGCAAGGGGGTGAGTATTACCTACACTTTGGTGCGATTCATGAATGGACCTGCTTACGTTTTCCGCGATTGTTCTTTTATTTTTGCTATGAAGATCATTTTCATTTACAAAATATTTGTGTTCCGGGATTTTAGTCGACGCTTGCAGCTCCATTGATATTATCGTGATCGTCCCAAAGGTTCCTTTCTTCCTTTCTCTATTAATTTTGAAAGTGATTTTTTGGATACTTCTTTTGTGGGAATAATTGTTATTTTGGGAGACTTTGGGCATGTCACTTTTGTTCTGATGTGTTTTGTCCTGTTTCAGATTCATCACGGGCATGCGGCGGTGGTGATGTGGAGCAGCACATCGGACCTTGCGTTTTCGGGTTGTTAAGGTGTTTTTCAATATGGTAAGTAGAATAGTTCCTCCTATGCCATTGTCCGATCCGCTCCTCCCCAGCCCCCCCCGCACGCTCACGACTTCCTCTGTTTTACAGTTGTTCAGAAGGGTGCCTTTATCAGCAGTAAGCCACGCTCGCTCTAGCGAGGTTGTCCCACTTCTTCCGTATGGGACAATCCTCGCTAAAAACCCCGTGCGCAGTTTCCTGCAGCTTCTCTAGGAAGCAATTTTTACATTTAGCCGCGTCGCCAGTCGCCATCTGGGGGCAGTCCGCTCTCACGTGTTGACCACCGCAGTAGGTGCATGTATCCCCTTCCTCCTTACATGCCCTACGGCCGTGGCCAAACGCTAGGCACTTTGTGCACTGAATGAGTGGCGACTGGTCCGCGACTTGGATATATTGCAGGTCTACATGAAGCCTGCCCGCCGATGTCATACGCTGCCACATCTGGGGTGCCACCTGCAGCACTATGTGGCACTGCAGATGGTTCCTCACGCGTCTGCGGTATTTCACTGTTGTGGCAGCTATTTCCTCGGCAGACAGGCCTCGTATCAGTTCGGGATTTTGATTCGTGATGGCCTTCAACACCTCGTCATCGGTGTTGTAGGCCATCACGTATCTTAAAATCACCTGCGGATTTTTGTTCCTTGCCTCCTCTATTTTGAGATATTTATTCTCTTTTAGTTTATCAGCTGTTTTTACAGCTTCCTCTTTAGTTTTGCAGCTGAGGACCACCTTCTGGTCTTTCACCTTCCTCAAGGAGTTAAATTGGAGGCCGGTGTCTCGTGCCTTTAAGGTGGTCCTCAACTTCATAACGACGTCATCGCTAGTGTCCTCCACTTGCGTGGAAGACACTAGGATGGAGTGGTTAGGCTTTGGTTGGGGTGGTCTCGAATTTGCAAGCGCTTCTGCGTATGTCGGTCTAGTCTCTACTGTCTCCGCAAGCGCTTTAGTGGTGTTTGACAATTCCTTGCGGAGCTCTTCCATCTCCCGTTTGTTTTCTTCGAGCATTTTACCATGCTCAACTAATTTTTGCTCCCAGGCAATCTGTGTTGCAGATATCGCAGTTATCTGCTCATTTCCCGAAGGACCGGACAAAACAGGAGTCGCGACTGTGATTCCTATTTCCTCCGATTCTTCGGGCTTTTTCTTGGTCTCCTTTTCTTCGGCCTCCGCCTCCTTCACTAAAGCGTACAGCCGATCCACGGCCTGCATCACGGCGGTTTTTATTTCCGTTTTTAAATTTCGCGAGTTACCTAAGTGGAGTTTAGCTCGGTTGAGGCAGGCCCTGGCTTCGGCTGCTCTTGTCCGGTATGTTACTGTTTTATTTGATGTCCCCTCCTGCGCATCTACGGCGGACTCCCACTCTCCAATACTACGCCTCACGTTGTTGGTGGTGTGAGGCTTTGCCGGTGCCTTTGGGGACATCTGTTTCTCGTTTGTCGTGGATTTCACTGGGGTGCGGAAGCCGAACATATTGGGGTTTGTCAAATTGTCAGGTAACAACAGCTGTATAGGGGCTGAGTATTATATTTTTAAATTAATTTAATCAATATTTTTTATAAAAGTTAAATTAAATAATTGTTAAAATGTATATTTTTATAGTATATAATTAAAGTAGAATTCGTTAATAAGAAGAAAGAGTTAAATAACTTAGAATGTATAAAATTTCAGATTAGATGTTTAATAATTGAATAAATGATTTATTAAAATGTATATGTGTATATTAATTGTCAACTTGTAGAATTTAGCTGTATAGGGGCTGTTTGTTATTATTATATAATAGTAAAATCAGTGGATTTTTAGTCCGATTTAAATTTCCTAATTAATTATAATTGTCCTTGTCAATAATTTATCAACTAATCTATAGCTGCGTCTTTACGTTTTAATTAGTTATTCCAACTGTAGAAGGGTTGGATCAACAGGACCTTGTTTTATTCCTTATGTTAAGATTCGTTTGCTGAACACCTTTATTTATGTCAATGTAATTTATTGTTTTGTTCGTTTCAGGTGCAGCCGTCAGTTGCAGTCAAGCTGCTGTAATTCCAGCAGGTCGTCGCACGTAAGTAAGTGAATACTTATGTTTACCTATTGTTTCTGTTAATATTTTGGGCAATTCTACCTATGTACCGATTTTCTTAGATTTTCTCTCTATTATACCCAGTTTTACCAGCTGTATATCGGCTGGTCGGTGTCTTAGTTAAATATTTAATTACCTTTCCGCAGGTTAATCTCAATGGATACCACTTTCGTCCTGGTTTTTAAACTATTTGAATTTTTTGGTCTCGTGACCTTGAAGATTTTTAACGTCGTGAGTGACGACCGGGTGGGCGGGGGGGCGATTTTTCGCGCTAGCCCCACAAATGGGGTATCCAGAGAAAGGTCCCGCCGAGGCGATCACAAAGGTATAATAAACAAAGTATAGGTCTATAGAAAAATTTGGAAAAATCGAGTTTTGAAAGTGCCGAAAATGTTCAATGTATGAAAATTTTATAAATTTTGTATGAAAATTTTTTGGGAAAGCGTGTCAATATATCGAGCTAATTGAGCCGCTTCAAACAATATATATATTGTATAGTCCCAGTCTTAAGGTACGAATAGAATTTGCGGTTAGGTTAGGTTAGGTTAGGTTAGGTTAGGTTAGGTTAGGTTAGGTTAGGTTAGGTTAGGTTAGGTTAGGTTAGGTTAGGTTAGGTTAGGTTAGGTTAGGTTAGGTTGGGCGGGCGAAAGGCTATCCCACCACACGCGTCCTTCGAGGCGCAGTGGCATAGCTTCTCGTCTATTTTGCTCGTCTGTCCCGACAAGCAATTTGGCGTGGTTTTGGGAGTAGCGCACGGTCGCGACGATCCCCAAGGCAAGTGTGACTGTATCCTGCTCGCGGTTGCTGCCTGCTATTGGTCTGGTCCTTCTGAACAGACATAACTAAAACAGTCATGCGCTACCTTTCCCCAGTTTTTCGGTCCCATCCCTCCTTTTCCTCTCCCCATGTCCCCCGGTTCTGTCCGGAAGTGTGGTTGCGCCTGGCTGCCCCCTTCAATCTACGTTTTGGAGAGGGTCGGGTGCAGCGGGTGGCGCGTCTTGTCGGGTCGGTTGCTGGTCGTTCCCCTCTCTCCTCGCTCGAGGAGAGACTGGGAGTCTGCAATTGATCCAAGAACAAGGTCGGTTGAGTCGCTCGCTCCCTGTGCTCTCCGCTTGAAGAGAGGACAGTGAGCGGGCCCTTATTAAGGTGTCTTTGTCGACGTCGAGAGGCCGGTCGGCACTAAGTGCCTAATGCTGCGGTCGGCGTGCCGCGGCTGAAAGGCGGAGGGGCTAAACTCCGCCCAGCGCTCGAAGCTGTGGATCAGCCGTAAATAATGATGAAGCAAAGCAAAAAGTTATTACCCCAGGGAGGTACCGGCCTGTCCCAGGCCGGAGAATCCTCCCCAGGGCCTTCGGGCTCTGGCTGCCCCTCGTATTCTGGGGGGGGCACTCTGACTCATCAAACCCACGACCATAGCGAAATCCCAACGGACACCGAATGCACGCGAAATAACCAGCCAGTGGTTCTGCTGGAGCGCTCCGCAACTCTTGCGGAAAGAATGCGAGCGGCTGCCTCGAAAATGTCCGAGTCACTTTGTGATTCGGATGATGACGAGGCGCCGCCTGAGAGCGTTGCTGCCATCACGGCGGTACGACGAGAATGGGAGGCCGCCGTGAAAGAGGCTTCCCGAGCCGCCGACGAGAACAGTGAGATGTCGTTCTCGGACTCAGCTTGCTCGGCGGCTAGCGAAGGGTCCCGCACAACTGCGGCGAAAAAACGTCCCCGCACCTTGGGGGTGGAGGAAGGCGTCGCCAAGAAGGCGACCAGGCAGGTCTCGGGTGGTAGAGGCCGGCCGCCCACGACCGCAGAAGGCGCCAACACGAAGGTGGAGCTCGCAGCCCGTAAAAGGGAATTGCTGGAGCTCCAGGTCGAGGAAGAGCTGGCTGTTGACGCTGCCGCTCAAAAAGCGGCCAGCATGATGTCATGGTCCCTTGGCCCGGCCGACCATAAGGAGGCTGCACTTCAGCAGGTGCAGAACATCCTCCGAGTGGCCGGCTCGTCAAAGAACCTAAAGGGGACCTTCGTCAAGACGCTCAAAGATGCCGCCAAGGTCATTGCGCAGGCTGTTGACGGCATCTTCGACCTGACAGTTCCCCAGGAGCTGAAAAAGGCCGAGGAGGAAAACGCTCGGCTGAAAAAGAGGGTGGAGTTCCTGCGCTGCCAAATGCAGCGCATGCACTCCGAACATCAGCCGGGACCCCGCCCCGAGGATAGGAGGTCACCCGCACTGGAGGCCTTCGCTGAGGCCGCCAAAGCGGCCTCCGCAAGGGTAACCCCGCGAGCGGCTGCTCCTGCAGCGGCGGTCCCCGCGACTGCTGTCCCTGCAACAGCGGCCCCTACGGAGTTGGAGGACATGCGTCGCTCCATAGTGGACCAGGTCGGGGCGATGATGAGCGCCCGTTTCGCCGCCCTGGAGGACAGGTTACTTCCGGAGCGGCGCCTTCGGCCGCCCCTGGCCTCCGACCCTCCGATCCCGCTCGGACCGGTTGTTACCGCCCCGAAAAGGAAGGGAGCGAAGAAGCGCAATGCGCTCCCTGCGCCGGCACCCGCGAGGCCGGCCCAGGTGGAGCCCCGACCTATCCCGCCCCCGTCGACCGCGCCAACCGCGGAGGTTCCGTGGGTTGAGGTGGTTGGGCGGAAGAAAAAGTCTGCCGTTCATCAAGCGGGGGTTGCACGGCCGGATATTAATCAGGTGCGGGCGCCTCAGCGCAAGCAAAAAAATAAGCGCAGGCGCAAACTGCGGACGCCTCGGCCGCCTCGCTCGGCTGCGGTGTCCATAAAGCTGCAGCCGGACGCCGCGGCGCGCGGCGTCACGTATGCGAATATCATAGCCCGGGCGAGGGGGCTAATAAATATAGAGGAGCTGGGCACCGGCCCCCTCGGGTTCAAGGTTTCGGCCACTGGAGCCCGTCTGCTCGAAGTGGCTGGGGAGGAGAGTGGCCCTAAGGCGGACGCCCTGGCGGCCGCACTGAGTGCGGCGCTGCCCGCGGATGATGTGGCCATCTCCAGGCCCATCAAGCGCGCGTCAATGCGTTTGGTGGGACTGGATGATTCGGTCACCAAGGAGGAGGTGGTGGAGGCCGTCGCCCGTGTCGGGGGGTGCCCGGTAGACGCGGTCAAGGCGGGTGAAGTCCTGCGTGACCGGACTCCCCTCGGCACCATAGTGGTTAGCTGCCCAGTTGAGGCGGCGAAGAAGGTGGCTGCAGGTCGGCTTCTGGTCGGCTTCACTTCCGCGAGAGTCAATCTCCTGGAGGTGAGGCCGATGAGGTGCTACCACTGCCTCGAACCAGGTCATGTTCGAGAGCAGTGCAGGGGGGGAAAGGATCGCAGCGCGCTTTGCTACAGGTGCGGAAAGCCGGGCCACAAGGCCGCCGGCTGCAAATCCGCACCACACTGCGCGCTGTGCGACAACACCGGGCGAAGTCCCGGCCATTTGTTGGGCGGCTGGGCGTGTAAGGCCCCTAAGACCAGTGGGAGGAAGGCGGCTCGGTCTGCCGCCCCTGAGTCGATTCCCGCGACGCAGGGGCGGCCGACGGAGGCAAGTGCCCCCGGGGCGCTAGAGGCGGAGATACCCATGGTCTCAGATGTTACAGTCTGAGTACATGGGTGTCTCCATCGAAATCACCTGGGTGGCAGACTCGGGGGAGTCTGTCGCCCAGTTCGAGGGGGAGACGCCATGCCGAGTGACACCGGCATGGTGCCTAGTAGGGAGGGGGGGGTAAAATTGGGGGGCGTCTTATGCTCCCAGAGGGGCCTAAACAGGCGGTCGCGTCGGGGCGGCAGTTGTCGTACAATGGAGTTCCTGTTGTCCCCGACACTATGCGACTATGGTGTCACCGGAGAGTTTTTAGTCGGTACACTTGGTCCATCAACAGCCGGGGGTATGGCCCTGAGTGTTGATGGATCAAGGACTCCGACATAACCCGCTCGTGTCCCCCGAGCACGGGCGGGTACCCATAAAGGGTTTTCTCTTCGGAAAAAAAAAAAAAAAAAAAAAAAAAAAAAAAAAAAAAAAAAAAAAGGTTAGGTTAGGTTAGGTTAGGTTAGGTTGGGCGGGCGAAAGGCTATCCCACCACACGCGTCCTTCGAGGCGCAGTGGCATAGCTTCTCGCCTATTTTGCTCGTCTGTCCCGGCAAGCAATTTGGCGTGGTCTTGGGAGTAGCGCACGGTCGCGACGATCCCCAAGGCAAGTGTGACTGTATCCTGCTCGCGGTTGCTGCCTGCTATTGGTCTGGTCCTTCTGAACAGACATAACTAAAACAGTCATGCGCTACCTTTCCCCAGTTTTCGGTCCCATCCCTCCTTTTCCTCCCCACATGTCCCCCGGTTTTGTCCGGAAGTGGTTGCGCCTAGCTGCTCCCTTCAATCTCCGTTTTGGAGAGGGTCGGGTGCAGCGGGTGGCGCGTCTTGTCGGGTCGGTTGCTGGTCGTTCCCCTCTCTCCTCGCTCGAGGAGAGACTGGGAGCCTACAATTTGGTCCAGATTAAGGTCGGTTGAGTCGCTCGCTCCCTGTACTCTCCGCTTGAAGAGAGGACAGGGAGTGGGCCTTCATAGAGGTTGTTCGTCGACGCTGAAAGACTGGTCGGCACGATGTGCCTAATTCCGCGGTCGGCGTGCCGCGGCTGAAAGGCGGAGGGGCTAAACTCCGCCAAGCGCCCAAAGCTGTAGGTCAGCACCTGCATTATGATGGATCAAAGACAAAAGCAACTACCCCAGGGAGGTACCGGCCTTTCCAAGGTCGGAGAATCCTCCCCAGGGCCCTCGGGCTCTGGCTGCCCCTCGTATTCTGGGGGGGGCACTCTGATGCATCACACCAACGACTCTGGCAATCCCAAAACGGACATTGACTGCATTGCGACTAGGCAACCTGTTGTGGTCCTGGAACGCTTGAAAATCAGGCGTCCTGGGTCTGCGACAGTAGGTAGGGACGAAGACGATGACGAGCTGTCGGAGGGCACGCTGGCCATTCGGGCAGCGCGCGAACTCGAGGCGGCGATGAAAGAGGCCTGTGGGGCGTCAGATGAAGACGCCTCCTGGTCCGAAATATCGGATTCGGCTGACTCGGTGGCCAGCCTCGAGCTTGCCAGCGCTACTCATAAGCGCCCGCGTGGCACGGACCCGTCCAGTTCGGACGAGGTCCAAAAAAAGGTGGTCAAGGGGCCGCGTGGCCGTGGCCGTCCGCCCACCTGTGGGTTGTATGGTGGTTATGCCAAGGCAATGAAAGAGTTCGCAGCTCAAAAGAAAGGGCTGCTCGAGCAACAGGCCGGGCATGAGATGGCTGCTGCCATCCCGAGAGAGGAGGAGGTGGCCAGAACGGACGGCCCCCAGGAGAGCACTTCGAGTGCCAAAGAGGTTACCGGAGCGGCCGGCCACAGGGAGGCTGCACTGCAACAGGTGCAGAAAATCCTTCATGTGGCCGGTTCTTCAAAAAACTTGAAGGGGACTTTTGTGCGGGCCCTCAAGGATGCCGCCAAAGTCATCGGAGACGCGGTGGACGGAATCTTTCAGGCGTCGGTCCCGGAGGCGGTTCAAAGAGTCGAGGCTGAGAACGCTCGACTAAAACGGCTGGCGGAGTGGTATAAAAACCAGGTGCACTACCTGCAGACCTCCGTCACGCTTCAGCGTCCGGCCTCGCCTCCAGCGGCGTCCCCCGCGGCGGCGGCCCCCGTGGCGGATTCTCCCGTGGCGGTGGCCCCCGTGGCAGTTTCACCTTTATTGGGGGCCCCCATAGCGGCGGCCTCGGTGGTGGTGTCCCCCGCGGCGACGCCAATCGCGGAAACAACCCCGACGATGGACCTGGAGCTAATGCGCAGGTCCATCATCGACAGCGTCGGGGTGATGTTGGACGCCCGCTTCGCGGCGCTGGAGGGGCGGCTCCTTCCTGAGCCGCGGATCCGCCCCCCGTTGGCTTCTGATAGGTCGGCGAGACCGTCCGGGACACCGGCTGCTGCCTCGGCTCGTGCCCCGGTGGAAAAGTCGGCGCCTCCCCCAAAGAAGGGCAAGGCGGCGAAAGCCACCGCAAAGAAGAGGGTTCCCCCCCGGGAGCCGGCATCCAGAACGCCGGCACAGGTGCTGCCTCGGCCCCCGCTCCCCGCGGAGCCTTCTCCGATGGAGGAGCCCTGGTCGGTAGTGGCCGGACGGGGCAAAAGGCCCAAAAAGTCTGCACCGGTCACCCAGCCCGTGCAGGCTGCTCAGCCGGCCGCCCGCGCACAGGCGCCCAAAAAGCGCAGGCGCGGGCGTGGGCTGCGGGTGCCGCGTTCTGCCGTGGTAGCAATTAAGCTGCCACCGGATGCGGCGAACCGTGGTATCACGATCGGCAGCGTGATGGCGCGGGCGAGGACTGCCGTGAACCTGAAGGACCTGCAAATCGGGTCCGTCAGGTTTAAGGTGGGGGCGACGGGGGCGCGCCTGCTTGAGGTGTCGGAGGGGGCCGAGAGCGGTCCTAAAGCAGATGCCCTAGCGGCGGCGCTAAGTGCGGCGTTGGCTGCTGAGGGGGTGACGGTGTCCCGGCCCGCGAAGCGCGCGTCTATGCGCATCGTGGGCCTCGACGACTCCGTCACCAAGGAGGAGGTTGTCGAGGCGGTGGCCCGGGTCGGAGGTTGCTCGGTCGCCGAGGTAAAGGCGGGCGAGTTGCTGCGCGACCGGACGCCCCTCGGGACCATTGTTGTGGGCTGTCCGATACTGGCAGCCAAAAAGGTGGCGGCAGACCGGCTCCTGGTCGGCTTCTCCTCCGCGCAGGTCAAACTGCTGGAGGCGAGGCCGATGAGGTGCTTCAGGTGCCTTGAGGCCGGACACGTGAGGGAGCAGTGTCGGTCCGAGGTCGATAGGGGCGACCAGTGCTTCCGGTGTGGCCAACCGGGCCATAAGGCCTCCGGCTGTGTGGCCGCACCGCACTGCACGATCTGCGCCGCGGCCGGAAATCCTTCCGGCCACCTGCTGGGTGGCAGGGCCTGTCCGGCCCGAAAGCCCGGCCGCCGTAGAGGGGGTGGATTAGCCGCTGCGTCCGCATCGCCTGCGACGCGGCCGCGGCCGGCCACCTCTAGCGCCGCCGAGGCGCAGCATGTAGCGGTGCCCATGGACTAAGCCCTGGGCACCGCAACCGAAATCACCTGGGTGGCAGACTCGGGGGAGTCTGCTTCCCAGCTCGCAGGAAAGACGCCGTGCTGAGTGACACCAGCATGGCGTCTAGTAGGGGGAAAAGGGAGCGCCTTTTTACACGCTCCCAGGGTGGGCCCTAACAGGGTAGGTCGCGTCGGGGTCGCGGTGCGTACTAACAGCGATCCCGTGATCCCCGACACTCGCGACGGTAGTGTGTCACCGCAGGGTTTTTAGTCGGTACACTTGGTGCACTGACAGCCGGGTCATTCCGACCGTCAGTGGACCAAGGACTCCGACATAACCCCTCCGCGTCCCCCGAACGCGGACGGGTACCCATAAAGGGTTTTCCCTGCGTCACAAAAAAAAAAAAAAAACAAAAAAAAAAAAAAAAAAAAAAAAAGGTTAGGTTAGGTTAGGTTAGGTTAGGTTAGGTTAGGTTGGGGTGGGCGGGCGAAAGGCTATCCCACCACACGCGTCCTTCGAGGCGCAGTGGCATAGCTTCTCGCCTATTTTGCTCGTCTGTCCCGGCAAGCAATTTGGCGTGGTCTTGGGAGTAGCGCACAGTCGCGACGATCCCCAAGGCAAGTGTGACTGTATCCTGCTCGCGGTTGCTGCCTGCTATTGGTCTGGTCCTTCTGAACAGACATAACAGAAACAGTCATGCGCTTACCCTTCCCCAGTTTTCGGTCCCATCCCTCCTTTTCCTCCCCCCATGTCCCCCGGTTCTGTCCGGAAGTGGTTGCGCCTAGCTGCCCCTTTCAATCTCCGTTTTGGAGAAGGTTGGGTGCAGCAGGTGGCGCGTCGTGGTTGGGTCGTTCGCTCGCTCCCCTCGCTCCTCGCTCGAGGAGTGACCGGGACTCGTCGTTCGTTTTCTAGCCACGAAAGGTCGGATGAGTCGCTCGCTCCTCGTTCTCTCCGTTTGAAGAGAGGACGGGGAGCGGGCATTCGTTGTGTGTTGTTAGCCGGCGTGGATAGGCCTGCCGGCTCGAAGTGCCCAATGCCGCGGTTGGCGTGCCGCGGCTGAAAGGCGGAGAGGCTAAACTCCGCCCAGCGCTCAAAGCTGTGGATCAGCAAAAACTAATGAAGATGTCGTCGAGGAAAAATAAATTACCCCAGGGAGGTACCGGATTGCCCGGAGAATCCTCCTCAGAGCCCTCGAGCTCTGGCTGCCCCACGTACTCTGGGGGGGGCACCACACGAGATCATTCAAACGACCAAGGCATTCCCAAAACGGACTCGATTTGCACTGCGGATGGAAACCGGCGACCGGTTGTTGTGCTAGAGCGCATACAAGACGTTCGCGCCGCTTTTGCGACGAAAGTGAAGAAGGTGGCTGCGTCGGCGCCGTCGAAGTCGATTTTTGACTCCGACGATGACGATGATCCGTCAGAGGGCACCCTAGCCATCCGGGCGGCCCGTGAGCTGGAGTCAACCCTTAATGAGGCCTGCGGGGCGTCCGATGAGGAAGCCTCGTGGTCCGATGTATCGGACTCGGGTGACTCGCTCGCTAGCCTTGAACATGCGAGCCAGGGCCATAGCCACAAACGGCCCCATGTTCCGGAGCCGTCTAGCTCCGATGAGGTGGCCAAAAAAGTAACCAAGGTGCCGCGCGGCCGAGGTCGGCCGCCCTCGTCGGGGCTCTACGTGGGTCACGCGGAGGCAATGTTGCAGCTCGCCAGTGAGCGGGAGCGGCTCCAACGTCAGGCCGAGCAGCAGACGGCCCCCGTAAGAGCTAGTCGAGAGGAGGCTGCCGAGACCGGCGGCCCACAAGACTGCACCTTGGGTGCAGCACAGGCGATCGGAGCGACTGGCCACAGGGAGGCTGCGCTTAAACAGGTGCAGAGCATCCTTTATGTGGCCAGCTCCTCTAAGAACTTGAAGGGGACCCACGTCAGGGCTCTCAAGGATGCCGCCAGCGCCATTGAGGGCGCTCTCGAAGGCATCTTCGAGGCGTCGGTCCCCGAGGCGGTAAAAAGGGCAGAGGCTGAGATCGCCCGGCTAAAGAGGCTGGCCGGGTGGTATAAAGACCAGGTCGCATATTTGCAGACCTCCGTCACGCCTCAGCGCCCGGCCTCGCCCCCAGCGGCGTCCCCCGCGGCGGCGGCCCCTATGGCTGTTTCCCCCGCGGCGACGACCCCCGTGGTATCTTCGCCAATATTGGCGGCCCCCCTGGCGGCGGCGACAGCGGCCCCGACGATGGACCTGGAGCAAGTGCGCAGGTCCATCATCGACAGCGTCGGGGTGATGCTGGACGCCCGCTTCGCGGCGCTGGAGGGGCGGCTCCTTCCTGAGCCGCGGATCCGCCCCCCGTTGGCTTCTGACAGGTCGGCGAAACCGTCCGGGGCTCCGGCTGCTGCCCCGGTGGAAAAGGCGGCGTCTCCTCCAAAGAAGGGTAGAGCGGCGAAAGCCGCTGCCAAGAAGAGGGCTCCCCCCCGAGAGCCGGCATCCAAAACGCCGGCACGGGAGCTGCCTCGGCCCCCGCTCCCCACGCAGCCTGCTCGTATGGAGGAGCCCTGGTCGGTAGTGGCCGGGCGGGGCAAAAGGCCCAAAAAGTCTGCACCGGTCACGCAGCCCGTGCAGGCTGCTCAGCCGGCCGCTCGCGCACAGGCGCCCAAAAAGCGCAGGCGCGGGCGTGGGCTGCGGGTGCCGCGTTCTGCCGTGGTGGCAATTAAGCTGCCGCCGGACGCGGCGAGCCGTGGTATCACGTTCGGCAGCGTGATGGCGCGGGCGAGGACTGCCATAAACCTGAAGGACCTGCAAATCGGGTCCGTCAGGTTCAAGGTGGGAGCGACGGGGGCGCGCCTGCTTGAGGTATCGGAGGGGGCCGAGAGCGGCCCTAAAGCCGATGCTCTGGCGGCGGCGCTAAGTGCGGCGTTGGCTGAAGAGGGGGTGACGGTGTCCCGGCCCGCGAAGCGCGCGTCTATGCGCATCGTGGGCCTCGATGACTCCGTCACCAAGGAGGAGGTTGTCGAGGCGGTGGCCCGGGTCGGGGGTTGCACGGTCGCCGAGGTAAAGGCGGGCGAGTTGCTGCGCGACCGGACGCCCCTCGGGACCATTGTTGTGGGCTGCCCGATACTGGCAGCCAAAAAAGTGGCGGCAGACCGGCTCCTGGTCGGCTTCTCCTCCGCGCAGGTCAAACTGCTGGAGGCGAGGCCGATGAGGTGCTTCAGGTGCCTTGAGGCCGGACACGTGAGGGAGCAGTGTCGGTCCGAGGTCGATAGGGGCGACCAGTGCTTCCGGTGTGGCCAACTAGGTCATAAGGCCTCCGGCTGTGTGGCCGCACCGCGCTGCACCATCTGCGCCGCGGCCGGAAATCCTTCCGGCCATCTGCTGGGTGGCAGGACCTGTCCGGCCCGAAAGCCCGGCCGCCGTAGAGGGGGTGGATTAGCCGCTGCGTCCGCATCTCCTGTGGCGCAGCCGCTGCCGGCCACCTCTAGCGCCGCTGAGGCGCAGCATGTAGCAGTGCCCATGGACTAAGCCCTGGGCACCGCAACCGAAATCACCTGGGTGGCAGACTCGGGGGAGTCTGCTTCCCAGCTCGCAGGGGAGACGCCGTGCTGAGTGACACCAGCATGGCGGCTAGTAGGGGGAAAAGGGAGCGCCCTTTACACGCTCCCAGGGTGGGCCCTAACAGGGTAGGTCGCGTCGGGGTCGCGGTGCGTACTAACAGCGATCCCGTGATCCCCGACACTCGCGACGGTAGTGTGTCACCGCAGGGTTTTTAGTCGGTACCCTTGGTGCACTGACAGCCGGGTCATTCCGACCGTCAGTGGACCAAGGACTCCGACATAACCCCTCCGCGTCCCCCGAACGCGGACGGGTACCCATAAAGGGTTTTCCCTGCGTCACAAAAAAAAAAAAAAAAAAAAAAGGTTAGGTTGGGGTGCTGGGTCAGGTAACCTCCTCGTGTGTCCATCCCATCGGTTTCCCTTGGCATGTCTTCGGACTGGCCTGTTAAAGTGATGGGTCTGGGCCGGTGCACCCTGGGCATCGTCAATAACTTCTCCTGCGGGAGTTCTTGTTGGCGATGGCGAATAACCTGGCGCGGGGGGGGGGGGGAGGGATTGCGTTGCGGTGTTTCTTCCCGCCCTCTTCGTATTCGGAGGGGGCGGGGGCAGCGCACGCAACGTTTGCCCAAGAGAGGGGCGTGGAGGAAGCGCGGCGCTACCGAGATTGCCCTGGGGGGGCTGAGGGGCAAGGTGGCGTCGCGGACGGGCGCGGCACCTCTCGGTGCTGTGTTTCCGTGTTGGGTGAGCGGCTTCCCTGATGTCCTCAAAGTCCCCGGGTTCAGGGGGACGGCGGGGCGGAGGCGTGCTCGGGCGCAGCGCTCTTTGGCGTTGTGTGCCCTAGAGGAGGACTAGAGTCACAGTAGGAGCTGCTCCCAGTGCCCTTTACAGAGGGGAATACTGCATCACCATAGGTGCTTTTGGCCCCTTTGGGGGGGGCTGGGAGCAGCGTGCGTGATGATTTTGCCCAAGAGAGGGGCGTGGTGGAGAAGTGGTGTTACCGGTTGCCCCGTCACTCCCTGGTTTCTGGGGGGTGGAGGGGCAAGTTGGCGTCGTCGTTTTGTTGGGGGAGCTGCTTCTGATCTTCCGACCTCCCCGGTTCCTGGGGGGGACGTTGGGACAGAAGCAGGCTCGGGCGCAGTGCTCCTTGGCGTTGTGGGCCCTAGTGGGGATTCGCACTCCCAGTGCCCGTTTTTACCTGGGATGGTTGAGCCTGTAACGCGCGGCAGTCGTGCGCGTAAAGTCACCCACGCGCGCGCTTCATCTTCATATCACCCCATAGTCGTGCGCGTAAAGTCACCCACGCGCACGCTTCATCTTCACGTCACCCCATAGTCGTGCGCGTAAAGTCACCCACGCGCACGCTCCATCTTCATGTCATCTCATAGTCGTGCGCGTAAAGTCACCCACGCGTACGCTTCATCTTCATGTCATCCCATAGTCGTGCGCGTAAAGTCACCTACGCGCGCGCTTCATCTTCATGTCACCCCATAGTCGTGCGCGTAAAGTCACCCACGCGCGCGCTTCATCTTCATATCATCCCATTCCATTATCATCCCTTTCCTTCCCCTTCCCTTTCCTCTTGTCCTTTCCATTTTTCCCTTCCCAGTCGTCGGGCCTGGTGTGCGGTTGCACCGCCTCCAGGCTTGGTCCGTGTTTCGGGCCACCGACGGCGAACCCGTAGCCGCCAACGATGAGCTTCGGCTCTACGGCGGGACGGGGGCCTTGCCTTCGCCGGCTGGGCCGCGTGGAAGACAACCACTATAAAAAATTACCCGGCTGCTATGTGCGGCAACCCGAGGCACCGGCCGACCCCTCGGTGTATGTAGGCTTGCCCGGGTGCAGGGGGCTCCACCCGGGTCGACGGTTTATTTCCCCCACACTCGTGGGATCAAATATGGATACATCAAATTTAAAAACCAATGATAAGAAGGAGGAGGACATGTCTGCATCTGATGCGGACTCTTTTACTAGTGCCAGCACCATCTGTGGTGGCGGCGTCAAGTGGCGCAAAAGGCGAAGGCGCGAAAGCGCTAGTGATTCTGGCTCGGGCTCCGGCTCGGGCGCTGAGGAGTCGGAGGCTGCGCCGAAGCGTGGTAGGGGACGCCCTCCTACCACGGGCCAATACGTTGGTCAGTGGCGGGCGAAGAAGGAGTTGGAGGCTGCCAAGCGAGCGAGCTCCCTTGAGGGAAAGCTGGAGGAGGCGAGCAAGCTGGCTTATGAGGCGGCGCAGTCTACGGACAGCGCTCGTAGCTCTCGGGCGGCGGTCCGTGCGTCGGAGCGGCTCGACGCGGATGAACTGTCTGCTGAGGGACTGAAGACTCGGTTGGAGGAGTCAATCTCCAGCATCAGGGAGGTGGCCAGAGTGTCCAAGGGTTTAAAGGGCACAAATCAAAAAATGTTGAAGGAGGCGGCGCACTGCATTTCTGAGGTTGCGGAGGAGATGTTTACCCGCACTGCCTCAGACCAGGTGCGCCGTTTGCAAGTGGAAAACGCGCGCCTTAGACGGCAAATGGGCGAATTACAGAAGGAACTGGACTGTATTAAGGCTATGGTGGTGGGGAACGCTGCGGAGGTTCCAGCAGCACCCAAAGCTGCCGAGGCTGTAGACCTGGCTCAAGTGTTCCGCGAGGAGATTGGCAAGGTACTTCAGAGGGTCTCGTTTCTAGAGAACAAGATCCTCCGTCCACCTTTGGCGTCGGACTCGAGATCGGCGCCGCCGAGACCGGTGCCAACGTATGCGGAGAAAGCTGCGGCTCGTCCTGCTGCACGTGAGGCTGCGAAGGCAGCTCGGGTGGCTGTCGTCGCTGACCCGGTGCCGTCGACGTCGGCTGCCTCGGAGCCCCCTGTGGCTAGCGGGGGGCTTGAGGGCAAGAAGAAAGGGAAGAAGAACAAGAAGAAGAAAAAGAAGGGGGCTAGTCGGGAGCAGCAGCCGGCGGCTTCTGCGGTGCCCCAGCGGCAGGCGGCTCCGCAAGCTCGGGATGAAGCTTGGCAAAGGGTTGGCGCTAAAGAGGCTGCCAGGAAGGCGGCCAAGAATGTTAGGGCAAGGCAGCGGAGGAGTCTTCGTGCTCCGCGTTCTGCCGCAGTAGTAATGACCCTGCAACCGGAGGCGGAGAAGTGTGGCATGACATATGCCGCGTTGATCCACAATGCCAGGTCGTGTATCGACATCGGGGCGCTCGGCATCGAGGGGGTTAAGTGCAGGCGCACGGTTACTGGTGCCCACCTCTTTGAGATCCCCGGAGCTGAGAGTGCTCTGAAGGCCGACGCGTTGGCGCAGCGGCTTCGTGAGCATCTGTCGGAGGAGGAGATCCGAATCACGAGGCCCGTAAAATGTGCGAGTCTACGGGTCAGTGGTTTGGATGACTCTGTAACAGTGGAGGAGCTGATAGCCGCAGTCGCAAAGAGTGGGGACTGTTCCACTGCTCACATTAAAGCTGGGCAGATTCGCCCAGGCTACAACGGTCTCGGTGCGGCTGTGGTCAGCTGCCCCGTGGAGGCGGCCCGCAAGCTCGCCAGTAAAAAACTACTCGTCGGCTGGGTGTCGGCGGAGGTGAGACTCCTCAATCCGAAGCCCATGAGGTGCTTCCGGTGCCGGTTGGAGGGACATCCGGGCGTTCGGTGCTCAGTTGGCATCGACTGCGGTGACCGCTGCTATAGGTGTGGGGGGCAGGGTCACAAAGCTGGTGTATGCGCCGCCTCTCCGCACTGTCTCGTTTGCGAGAAGGCTGGCAAAACTGCCGACCATCTGGCAGGCTCTAGAGTCTGCCCGTCGCAGTCGGAGGGAGTAGGAAGTTTAGCGCGGTCGGGGTGGCGGATGCCGCCGCCTTCCGCTGCGCAGGGCTCCAAGGCGGTAGAAAGGATGGAGACCAATAATGGATAACACGCCTATTGGTCTCCTCCAAGCAAATGTCAATCACTCCGCCAGGGCGCAGGACCTTTTTGTCCAGTCCATGGCGGAGTGGTCGATTGATGTGGCGGTTGTGGCCGAGCCGTATTTTGTGCCGTTATCGGTCAACTGGGCGGGGGACATGGACGGGCTTGTGGCAATCGCGGTGTCGCAGACTGCTGGCCGGTCTTTGGAGGGAGTGCATAGGAGTCGGGGCTATGTCGCTGCTCGCGTCGGGAGCGTGGTCATCGTTGGGGCTTACTTCTCTCCCAACCGGCATCTCGCCGACTTCGAGAATTTCTTGACGGGTCTAGGCGCGTTTGTTTCCCGATCTCGGCCGGTTCTGGTCATGGGGGATTTTAACGCCAAATCCTCGGCGTGGGGTTCGCCTGTGACCGACGCGAGGGGTGCTTTGCTGGAGGAGTGGGCCGTTGGGTGCGGCCTAGAGGTGCTCAATAGGGGGGCAACATTCACATGTGTCAGGCAGAATGGCGGCTCGATAGTAGACATATCCTTTGCCAGCCCTGACTTGGCGCGGCGTGTGCGAGGTTGGCGGGTTGCTGACTCGGTGGAGACACTGTCTGATCATAGATATATCAGATTCAGTGTCTCCGCCCGGTCTCGCAACGTGATACGGGACATAAGGGGTGAGTCTGGCCCTCAGTGGTCGCTGGCCCGTATGGATGCGGAGGCCCTGCTGGAGGCTGCCGACGTGCAGTCCTGGGTCTCTGCTCCGGTAGCCCCTTTGGACGTGCAGCGGGAGGCAGTGTGGTTCAGGGAGGCACTGACGGCGGTGTGTGACGCGGCTATGCCCCGTGTGCGGCAAGGAGTTCCTGGTAGGCGACAGGTGTACTGGTGGTCGTCGGATATCGCGCAGCTTCGCCGGGCTTGCGTGGCGGCGCGCCGCCAGTACACCAGGTATCGAAGGTGGAGGTATCGAAGGTGGGAGGAACGTCATGCAGCCGTCGGTCCAACGGAAAGGGAGGAGGAACTCTATGCCACATACGGGGCTGCGAGAAGGGTGTTGCGTGACGCTATCCTGAGGGCGAAAGTGCGGGCCCGAGAAGAGCTTTTGGCGTCCCTCGACGCTGATCCATGGGGCCGGCCCTACAGAATGGCGCGAAATAAACTGCGCCCTTGGGCTCCGCCGCTGACAAGCTCCATGGAGCCGCGGCAGGTGGAGGAAGTTTTGGCGGGCCTGTTTCCAGGGGAAGCGGAGCACACGCCACCTGCCATGTTTCGGCCGCCGGGCTATGGCACGCCGCCACGCGATCCTGTGGTACCTGCGGTGTCTGATGCGGAGATGGACATTGCGGTCCGCAGGCTTCGTGCGAAGAAGGTGGCGCCCGGGCCCGATGGTGTTCCGGGACGGGTGTTGGTCCTGGCTATCGGGGTGCTCGGGCCTCGGCTGCGGGAGTTATATTCGGACTGCTTGAGACAGGGCCGGTTTCCACAGTTGTGGAAGACCGGAAGGTTAGTCTTGATCCGAAAAGATGGACGACCGGCAGACTCGCCGTCGGCCTACCGCCCGCTGGTGATGCTCGACGAAATAGCCAAGCTCTTCGAGAGAGTCATCGCTGGCAGGTTGGTCGAGCATCTAACGCGGGTGGGGCCCGACTTGAGTGACTGCCAGTTTGGGTTTAGGTCGGGTAGGTCTACTATCGATGCCATTCGGAGGGTTGGGGCGATGGCGGCGGAGGCTACCACTGGCGGAGGGGTGCTGTTGGCGGTGTCACTAGACATTGCCAACGCTTTCAATTCCATCCCGTACAGTACGATCATGGCTGCCCTGACGTACCATGCGGTCCCGCATTACCTCCGCTGCACCATAGGCGATTACCTGACCGACAGGCGCATCGCCTACCCGGGGCAGGGGCAATGGGGTGAGAGAAGCGTGGTGTGTGGTGTTCCACAGGGGTCGGTCCTAGGGCCTCTCTTGTGGAACATTGCATACGACTGGGTCTTGCGTGGTGCGTTGCTGCCGGGAGTGGCAGTAACGTGCTACGCAGACGACACGCTGATAACGGCACGGGCGAGAACGCACCGGGACGCGGCAGTCCTGGCGACGGCGGGTGTGTCCCAAATTGTCGGCAAGATCCGACAACTCGGGCTAAGTGTGGCTCTCCACAAGACGGAGGCTGTGGCGTTCCATGGACCCAGGAATCCTCCGCCTCCCAATGCCCACATTGTGGTGGGGGGCGTCAGCATCTACATCTCTAAGCAACTGAGGTACCTGGGTCTACTGTTGGACAGCCGCTGGCGGTTTGAGCCCCATTTTCAGAACCTGGCTCCCAGGTTAGTGAGAACTGCGGGGGCGTTGGCTGGGCTCCTGCCTAACCTTGGCGGACCGGAATCTTCCTGCCGGAAGCTGTATGCGGGCATAGTGCGGTCGCAAGCCCTATACGGGGCCCCGATCTGGGCTGAGTGCCTGACGGCCGGCAGCATTGCGCTCTTGCGCCGACCACAGCGCGTGCTGGCTGTTAGAGTCGCCCGGGGGTACCGCACAATCGGCTATGAGGCGGCCACCCTGCTGGCTGGGATGCCGCCATGGCACCTCGAGGCCAAATCACTAGCTGTTACGTACAGCTGGCGTAGGGGCGGCAACTCAGAGCCCGGAGTATTGGGAGCTCGACGGAAGGAGCTTCAGAGAGCGGTTTTAGAGGAGTGGCGCGGGCTGTTGAGCCAGCCCAGTGCCGGACATGCCACCATTGAGGCCATTATGCCGGTTTTCCGGCAATGGGTCAAGAGGCGGCACGGGGTACTTACCTACCGACTGACACAGGTGCTGTCTGGGCACGGCTGCTTCGGGCGGTACCTGTGCCGGATCGGTCGGGAGGAGACGGCAGAGTGCCACCATTGTGGTGGCCCGGACGATACGGCCGCGCACACTCTGTTGGTGTGTCCGGCCTGGGGAGTGCAGCGGCAGCAGTTGGCCGCTGAGATCGGGGGAGGGGTGCTCTCGCTCTCGGCCGTGGTATCGGCCATGGTCGAGAGGGAGAGCGCCTGGGTGGCTATGGTCACCTTCTGTGACACTGTCATGACAGTGAAGGAGGCGGCAGAAAGAGAGCGCGAGGAGACCAGCACTAATCCTGCTCGCAGGAGGCGTGCTGGGCGGCGGCGTAGAGCATACGCTGCCAATGACCTCCGCCCCCCTTGAATTGTGGCCTGCGGGCGACGAGCGTGGGCAGTTTGTCGCCCGACCAGGAACAGGCCTGTGAAGGAAGTGCGCCGCGTCCTGCGCACCCCTCACAATGGAGGGCACGGGAGGAAGGGGGAGCAAATGGCACCCCAACACGCAGGCGAGGTCTGTCTCGTTCGACGGACCAAGCCCGCCCGCGTCGTAGTGGTCATGCTTATGGCGATTCCTGCGGCAGGGCAATAGGGCAGGTGACGGACGCCGGGGGGTTTTAGTGGGTGCGAGCCCCACATCACCGACACATCTTCGCAAGCCCGTGATGTGGCGGTATGCGGCAGGCATTTCCCCCCGAAAAAAAAAAAAAAAAAAAAAAGGTTAGGTTAGGTTAGGTTAGGTTAGGTTAGGTTAGGTTAGGTTAGGTTAGGTTAGGTTAGGTTAGGTTAGGTTAGGTTTTTTTTTTTTTTTTTTTTTTAATGAGTGAATAGGTGAGGCCCTCCGATATCCTTCGGAGCCATTTTGTAGGTTCGTTACTTATTTGGCTTTCTTGTTTTAATTTTTTGGTTATTTTATTGTAGTGTTCCTTTTATTTATAATTTTCATTGGTTATTTTCATAGTTTTTAACTTCTATTGTTTTAGTGACTTCTTTTATATTTGCGACTGATGTGATAAGGGGTTATTGCGTTTATTCTCTTTTCGTTTTCTAGGTATTTTTCATTCTGATCTTCATTGCTTATTTGCAGTTTTTGTTTTGGTCAGTTTGTTCCTGGTGCTTTTGGGTTCATATTTGTTGGAGGTTTTATTTCGGTTGTTATGATAATAATTTTGAATTTACTCGGCAACTTGCTGTTTGTCGTTCCTGGTTTCTTTAATAGATTTATGGATATCATTATCTATGCGTCTATTATCCCGCGGGAAGAGTGCGGTCGCCGAGTATTTGGCGATTTCCCTGGCACGCGGTTCCTCGATCTACGCTAGAAGTTGGTCTTTTTCCCTTGTTATCACTCCTCAAATCGCTCTGTACATGTTTTCCCAGTAACTTTATTAGGTGTAAACATTGCTTACTTGAATATGGTCTTCTGCCAGTGTTTAAATGGGTGGTACCTTTTCGTTTCACTGTGATGTTTATTTTAATATTTTCCTTTTTCACGGTCCACCGAAATGAGTATCTATGTTTTGTTTTAGTCTTTATTATAATTTTAATTTGTCTATGTGTTCTCTGTTTGTTATGTATATGGATTTTAGCTATTTCTTCCATCTGTTTATTCTTCTTTATTCTTGAGTTTAGTTCCGGTATTATGTTTTGGTTGTTTAATAACTGTTTAGATTCTTGAGTATATTTCTTCCAGATTGCTTTCATGGTGTTGTATGTTCTTCTTATTATTTGTATCTTCCTTTTTGTGTGGTTTTCCAGTATATGCTTGATTATTCTGGTGTTATAGTTAAAATTTATGTCTGGTATGTTTATTTTTATTTTCCTTTTAAGTTTATATGAGTAGGGTTTGATTGGTTTACTATCCTCAGAATAGTTTTGTTTACCGCCAATCTTCCGTTTTCCTGTTTTTATTGTTGTTACTGCTGTGTTATTTGTCCTTGTTTCTGGGGTTTTCCAGATTTTTGTATATTTGTATAGATTTGTGGTGGCCGATTTTATAGATTTCGTTTTGTTTCTTCTCTCTTGTATTGTTATGTTACCGTTGTGTTGATTAGGTTTAAATATTAGTCCTACGTAGGTTTTTAGATCTTTTGCATTATGCGTATTCCTTTTTTGTGTGTCTTGGATTTGTTTTTGTGTCGTCGGTTTTTTACTTTGTAGGTTTGATTCTATTATTTTATGGTTTTTATTTTTGGCTCCTTCGGTTATTATGATCTTTGCGGTGTCTTCGGCTTTAACAGTATTCTACGCTTGATCTAGCAATTCTGTCCCATTTTTGCTTGATAGGGCAGTCCCAACTGAAGGCGTTGTGTTCCGTGTCCCCGTATTTCGCCGTTGTACAGTTCCGGCAGGCTGGTTTCTCGCCGGCTGTGCTCCTCGGGCAGTCTGCTCGCAAGTGCGGCCCGCCACAGTAGGTGCACAGGTCGGCGGTCTCCTGGCATAGTTTGCGGCCGTGGCCGTATCCCAGGCACCGGGTACACTGTATCAGGGGGGACTGGTCTTCCACTACCAGGTGTTGTAGATCTACAAAGACCCGCCCTGCTGTAGTCAGTTTTTGCCAGAATTTGGTGGAGACTTCCAAAATCACGTGATTTTGATGTGGATTTCGTGCTCTCCGGCGGTATTTGACAGTCGCCTCCAGGTCCTCCCCGGTCATGTCGGCAGTCAGTCCCGCGTTTTGAGTTTTTAATGATGTTACTATGTCTGCATCGGTGTTGTAGCTCATCACATCCTTAAGTATAACCAACGGATTTTTATTTTTGGCTTCTTCCACCTTGAGCTCCTGATTTCCCTTGAGTTTGGTTTTAATTTTGTTTAGGTCCTCTTTACTGTGACAACTTAGCACCACCTTCTGGTTTTTTATTTTTCGGACCTTCTGAACTTGGAAGCCGGTTGTTCTGGCTTCCAAGGTTTTCCTAACCTTGCCGAGCACCTCGTCACTCGTGTCCATCTCTTCTTCCGAGGACACTATTATCGAGTGACTGGGGTGATTAGGCAGGGCTTTTGGTGTTTTTTGGCTTCGTTCAGGTCCCGAAAGGACATCGGCATATGAGGGCGTTGTCTCCCTTAGGGCCGCTACCTGTTTTGCTGTCTCTTCCGAGACCTGACGCAGCTCTTTTACTTCCTGTACTAGTTGGTCCAGGTTGTGCATGTTGTCACACTTCGGTGCCCCTTTCGGTATTGTGGTATCTTGCCCTATTACATCAAAGGAAATCAGGTCCCTGATGGTTTTAACTGTCGCGAGTACTTCTGTCACCGGTGTGCTAAGATTTGTTTCCTTTATGGTGTCCGTCAGTCCAGTCAGTTGTTTCAGGTGGTCTGTTTGCATACTCCGTAACTCTTCCTCCTTCTGTCTTTTCAGCTGTTCTAATTGCAACATGAGTGCCTGTCTCTGTTCCTTCTGTTTGAGGGTTATCTCATATAACCCTGACAGACTTGCCATAACTTTTTCCTTGATCGTGGTTTTGAGGTTTCCAGACTGCTCCAGTTGGGCCTTGCCCTCCTGGAACAGTGTGTTGGCCTTGGATCCTGGTTTTCCTGTAGGAGTTAATTCTTTTTTATTTGTTTCAGGTCTGCTGGTCTGCGGTTCCATGGATTTCTTCGGCTTCGTGGGACTCGCCTTTTTTTGGTATGTAATATTTATTTCCTTTACGTTCTTCGCAGGGACAGACATTTTTATTTTATTTAAAGTACTATGAGTTCTATGAATTATTTTTATTGTAGAATGTTAGTGCTATGATAATAATTTAGGTTTATTTAGGTGGTGTGAGATAGTTTGTTTGTGGTACTCGGTTAGGCCTCTTCCTACACTCTATTTTAAAGTACTGCTATTTAACAGTACGTCCGTATCTATAAATTATAATCAATTATTTTTAAAACCAACTGTAAATAGGTTGGGTCAATACGACTTTAGTCTAATTACTATACTGTTTGTTCACAGTATGTCAACGGTATGTCAATGTGTTTTTTATTTTCTATTACTATGTCTTAACCAACTGTAGATGGGTTGGGTCAATAAGATTTATGTCAGTTTTTATTTTAAAATATTAGTCTAATTTGTCACCTTCCTCTCTGATGTGTCTCGTATATATGTGATTTCCTCTAGTTACAGTAGCGGAAAACTATCGTCGTGCTATGGCACCTCTAGTCAGTCGTTTTATTGTGTTTAATGAGTACGTGAGTACTTTCAGTCAGCGTAAAATTTTTTGTATTTTCGCTATGTCTGTACCTTGTTCCCAACTGTATAAGGGTTGGAGTCAATATAACTAATCGTATTTTCCTGTTTCAGGTACGTCTGTAGCCGAAACCACCACCCGCGCTGTGGTATCTGCGTTTATTTTGAAATACCTACTGCCGCTGATCCAAAAAATCAACGTAGTGAGCAACAACCGGGTGGGCGGGGGGGCGATTTTTCGCGCTACCCCTACGAATGGGGTGTCTGCGGATAGGGGCTGACGAGGGCTGTGCAACGATATCAAATTTGGACTTTCACCAGAGGAAAATTTTGAAAATTTTTGGGTTTAAAAATCCAAAAAACGGTCAATGTATGGAAAGTTTATAACTTTCCTTTGAAAAAATTTGGGGAAATGGTCTAGATAGATCGGGCTCGATGTATCGAGTTTAAATACCTCAATGTTTACTATACTAAAGTCAAAAGAAAGTATGGAAAATCGACGAAAACCCAAATTATCGCACTCAACGCTATACCTCGGTTCGGTGTGCGGTTTTGCCAAATTTCGCGCTACCCCTACAAATGGGGTGTCTGCGGATAGGGGCTGACGAGGGCTGTGCAACGATACCAAATTTGGAATTTCGCTAGAACAGAATTATGAAAATTTTGGGATTTAAAGTTCCAAAAAATAAACAATGAGTAAACAATGTAGGGAAAATTTATAAATTTCCTTCGGAATTTTCTTCGGGAAATTGTCTTAAAATGTCGGGCTCGATGAATCGAGTTTAAATATATATAGATTGTATATACTATTGTCAAGAGAAATTAGTGAAAATCGACGAAAACTCAAATTATCGCACTCAGCACTATACCTCGGTTCGGTATTAGAAATTGCCAAATTTCACGCTACCCCTACGAATGGGGTGTCTGCGGATAGGGGCTGACGAGGGCTGTGCAACGATATCAAATTTGGACTTTCACCAGAGGAAAATTTTGAAAATTTTTGGGTTTAAAAATCCAAAAAACGGTCAATGTATGGAAAGTTTATAACTTTCCTTTGAAAAAATTTGGGGAAATGGTCTAGATAGATCGGGCTCGATGTATCGAGTTTAAATACCTCAATGTTTACTATACTAAAGTCAAAAGAAAGTATGGAAAATCGACGAAAACCCAAATTATCGCACTCAACGCTATACCTCGGTTCGGTGTGCGGTTTTGCCAAATTTCGCGCTACCCCTACAAATGGGGTGTCTGCGGATAGGGGCTGACGAGGGCTGTGCAACGATACCAAATTTGGAATTTCGCTAGAACAGAATTATGAAAATTTTGGGATTTAAAGTTCCAAAAAATAAACAATGAGTAAACAATGTAGGGAAAATTTATAAATTTCCTTCGGAATTTTCTTCGGGAAATTGTCTTAAAATGTCGGGCTCGATGAATCGAGTTTAAATATATATAGATTGTATATACTATTGTCAAGAGAAATTAGTGAAAATCGACGAAAACTCAAATTATGGCACTCAGCACTATACCTCGGTTCGGTATTCGAAATTGCCGAATTTCGCGCTACCCCTACGAATGGGGTGTCTGCGGATAGGGGCTGACGAGGGCTGTGCAACGATATCAAATTTGGACTTTCACCAGAGGAAAATTTTGAAAATTTTTGGGTTTAAAAATCCAAAAAACGGTCAATGTATGGAAAGTTTATAACTTTCCTTTGAAAAAATTTGGGGAAATGGTCTAGATAGATCGGGCTCGATGTATCGAGTTTAAATACCTCAATGTTTACTATACTAAAGTCAAAAGAAAGTATGGAAAATCGACGAAAACCCAAATTATCGCACTCAACGCTATACCTCGGTTCGGTGTGCGGTTTTGCCAAATTTCGCGCTACCCCTACAAATGGGGTGTCTGCGGATAGGGGCTGACGAGGGCTGTGCAACGATACCAAATTTGGAATTTCGCTAGAACAGAATTATGAAAATTTTGGGATTTAAAGTTCCAAAAAATAAACAATGAGTAAACAATGTAGGGAAAATTTATAAATTTCCTTCGGAATTTTCTTCGGGAAATTGTCTTAAAATGTCGGGCTCGATGAATCGAGTTTAAATATATATAGATTGTATATACTATTGTCAAGAGAAATTAGTGAAAATCGACGAAAACTCAAATTATGGCACTCAGCACTATACCTCGGTTCGGTATTCGAAATTGCCGAATTTCGCGCTACCCCTACGAATGGGGTGTCTGCGGATAGGGGCTGACGAGGGCTGTGCAACGATATCAAATTTGGACTTTCACCAGAGGAAAATTTTGAAAATTTTTGGGTTTAAAAATCCAAAAAACGGTCAATGTATGGAAAGTTTATAACTTTCCTTTGAAAAAATTTGGGGAAATGGTCTAGATAGATCGGGCTCGATGTATCGAGTTTAAATACCTCAATGTTTACTATACTAAAGTCAAAAGAAAGTATGGAAAATCGACGAAAACCCAAATTATCGCACTCAACGCTATACCTCGGTTCGGTGTGCGGTTTTGCCAAATTTCGCGCTACCCCTACAAATGGGGTGTCTGCGGATAGGGGCTGACGAGGGCTGTGCAACGATACCAAATTTGGAATTTCGCTAGAACAGAATTATGAAAATTTTGGGATTTAAAGTTCCAAAAAATAAACAATGAGTAAACAATGTAGGGAAAATTTATAAATTTCCTTCGGAATTTTCTTCGGGAAATTGTCTTAAAATGTCGGGCTCGATGAATCGAGTTTAAATATATATAGATTGTATATACTATTGTCAAGAGAAATTAGTGAAAATCGACGAAAACTCAAATTATGGCACTCAGCACTATACCTCGGTTCGGTATTCGAAATTGCCGAATTTCGCGCTACCCCTACGAATGGGGTGTCTGCGGATAGGGGCTGACGAGGGCTGTGCAACGATATCAAATTTGGACTTTCACCAGAGGAAAATTTTGAAAATTTTTGGGTTTAAAAATCCAAAAAACGGTCAATGTATGGAAAGTTTATAACTTTCCTTTGAAAAAATTTGGGGAAATGGTCTAGATAGATCGGGCTCGATGTATCGAGTTTAAATACCTCAATGTTTACTATACTAAAGTCAAAAGAAAGTATGGAAAATCGACGAAAACCCAAATTATCGCACTCAACGCTATACCTCGGTTCGGTGTGCGGTTTTGCCAAATTTCGCGCTACCCCTACAAATGGGGTGTCTGCGGATAGGGGCTGACGAGGGCTGTGCAACGATACCAAATTTGGAATTTCGCTAGAACAGAATTATGAAAATTTTGGGATTTAAAGTTCCAAAAAATAAACAATGAGTAAACAATGTAGGGAAAATTTATAAATTTCCTTCGGAATTTTCTTCGGGAAATTGTCTTAAAATGTCGGGCTCGATGAATCGAGTTTAAATATATATAGATTGTATATACTATTGTCAAGAGAAATTAGTGAAAATCGACGAAAACTCAAATTATGGCACTCAGCACTATACCTCGGTTCGGTATTCGAAATTGCCGAATTTCGCGCTACCCCTACGAATGGGGTGTCTGCGGATAGGGGCTGACGAGGGCTGTGCAACGATATCAAATTTGGACTTTCACCAGAGGAAAATTTTGAAAATTTTTGGGTTTAAAAATCCAAAAAACGGTCAATGTATGGAAAGTTTATAACTTTCCTTTGAAAAAATTTGGGGAAATGGTCTAGATAGATCGGGCTCGATGTATCGAGTTTAAATACCTCAATGTTTACTATACTAAAGTCAAAAGAAAGTATGGAAAATCGACGAAAACCCAAATTATCGCACTCAACGCTATACCTCGGTTCGGTGTGCGGTTTTGCCAAATTTCGCGCTACCCCTACAAATGGGGTGTCTGCGGATAGGGGCTGACGAGGGCTGTGCAACGATACCAAATTTGGAATTTCGCTAGAACAGAATTATGAAAATTTTGGGATTTAAAGTTCCAAAAAATAAACAATGAGTAAACAATGTAGGGAAAATTTATAAATTTCCTTCGGAATTTTCTTCGGGAAATTGTCTTAAAATGTCGGGCTCGATGAATCGAGTTTAAATATATATAGATTGTATATACTATTGTCAAGAGAAATTAGTGAAAATCGACGAAAACTCAAATTATGGCACTCAGCACTATACCTCGGTTCGGTATTCGAAATTGCCGAATTTCGCGCTACCCCTACGAATGGGGTGTCTGCGGATAGGGGCTGACGAGGGCTGTGCAACGATATCAAATTTGGACTTTCACCAGAGGAAAATTTTGAAAATTTTTGGGTTTAAAAATCCAAAAAACGGTCAATGTATGGAAAGTTTATAACTTTCCTTTGAAAAAATTTGGGGAAATGGTCTAGATAGATCGGGCTCGATGTATCGAGTTTAAATACCTCAATGTTTACTATACTAAAGTCAAAAGAAAGTATGGAAAATCGACGAAAACCCAAATTATCGCACTCAACGCTATACCTCGGTTCGGTGTGCGGTTTTGCCAAATTTCGCGCTACCCCTACAAATGGGGTGTCTGCGGATAGGGGCTGACGAGGGCTGTGCAACGATACCAAATTTGGAATTTCGCTAGAACAGAATTATGAAAATTTTGGGATTTAAAGTTCCAAAAAATAAACAATGAGTAAACAATGTAGGGAAAATTTATAAATTTCCTTCGGAATTTTCTTCGGGAAATTGTCTTAAAATGTCGGGCTCGATGAATCGAGTTTAAATATATATAGATTGTATATACTATTGTCAAGAGAAATTAGTGAAAATCGACGAAAACTCAAATTATGGCACTCAGCACTATACCTCGGTTCGGTATTCGAAATTGCCGAATTTCGCGCTACCCCTACGAATGGGGTGTCTGCGGATAGGGGCTGACGAGGGCTGTGCAACGATATCAAATTTGGACTTTCACCAGAGGAAAATTTTGAAAATTTTTGGGTTTAAAAATCCAAAAAACGGTCAATGTATGGAAAGTTTATAACTTTCCTTTGAAAAAATTTGGGGAAATGGTCTAGATAGATCGGGCTCGATGTATCGAGTTTAAATACCTCAATGTTTACTATACTAAAGTCAAAAGAAAGTATGGAAAATCGACGAAAACCCAAATTATCGCACTCAACGCTATACCTCGGTTCGGTGTGCGGTTTTGCCAAATTTCGCGCTACCCCTACAAATGGGGTGTCTGCGGATAGGGGCTGACGAGGGCTGTGCAACGATACCAAATTTGGAATTTCGCTAGAACAGAATTATGAAAATTTTGGGATTTAAAGTTCCAAAAAATAAACAATGAGTAAACAATGTAGGGAAAATTTATAAATTTCCTTCGGAATTTTCTTCGGGAAATTGTCTTAAAATGTCGGGCTCGATGAATCGAGTTTAAATATATATAGATTGTATATACTATTGTCAAGAGAAATTAGTGAAAATCGACGAAAACTCAAATTATGGCACTCAGCACTATACCTCGGTTCGGTATTCGAAATTGCCGAATTTCGCGCTACCCCTACGAATGGGGTGTCTGCGGATAGGGGCTGACGAGGGCTGTGCAACGATATCAAATTTGGACTTTCACCAGAGGAAAATTTTGAAAATTTTTGGGTTTAAAAATCCAAAAAACGGTCAATGTATGGAAAGTTTATAACTTTCCTTTGAAAAAATTTGGGGAAATGGTCTAGATAGATCGGGCTCGATGTATCGAGTTTAAATACCTCAATGTTTACTATACTAAAGTCAAAAGAAAGTATGGAAAATCGACGAAAACCCAAATTATCGCACTCAACGCTATACCTCGGTTCGGTGTGCGGTTTTGCCAAATTTCGCGCTACCCCTACAAATGGGGTGTCTGCGGATAGGGGCTGACGAGGGCTGTGCAACGATACCAAATTTGGAATTTCGCTAGAACAGAATTATGAAAATTTTGGGATTTAAAGTTCCAAAAAATAAACAATGAGTAAACAATGTAGGGAAAATTTATAAATTTCCTTCGGAATTTTCTTCGGGAAATTGTCTTAAAATGTCGGGCTCGATGAATCGAGTTTAAATATATATAGATTGTATATACTATTGTCAAGAGAAATTAGTGAAAATCGACGAAAACTCAAATTATGGCACTCAGCACTATACCTCGGTTCGGTATTCGAAATTGCCGAATTTCGCGCTACCCCTACGAATGGGGTGTCTGCGGATAGGGGCTGACGAGGGCTGTGCAACGATATCAAATTTGGACTTTCACCAGAGGAAAATTTTGAAAATTTTTGGGTTTAAAAATCCAAAAAACGGTCAATGTATGGAAAGTTTATAACTTTCCTTTGAAAAAATTTGGGGAAATGGTCTAGATAGATCGGGCTCGATGTATCGAGTTTAAATACCTCAATGTTTACTATACTAAAGTCAAAAGAAAGTATGGAAAATCGACGAAAACCCAAATTATCGCACTCAACGCTATACCTCGGTTCGGTGTGCGGTTTTGCCAAATTTCGCGCTACCCCTACAAATGGGGTGTCTGCGGATAGGGGCTGACGAGGGCTGTGCAACGATACCAAATTTGGAATTTCGCTAGAACAGAATTATGAAAATTTTGGGATTTAAAGTTCCAAAAAATAAACAATGAGTAAACAATGTAGGGAAAATTTATAAATTTCCTTCGGAATTTTCTTCGGGAAATTGTCTTAAAATGTCGGGCTCGATGAATCGAGTTTAAATATATATAGATTGTATATACTATTGTCAAGAGAAATTAGTGAAAATCGACGAAAACTCAAATTATGGCACTCAGCACTATACCTCGGTTCGGTATTCGAAATTGCCGAATTTCGCGCTACCCCTACGAATGGGGTGTCTGCGGATAGGGGCTGACGAGGGCTGTGCAACGATATCAAATTTGGACTTTCACCAGAGGAAAATTTTGAAAATTTTTGGGTTTAAAAATCCAAAAAACGGTCAATGTATGGAAAGTTTATAACTTTCCTTTGAAAAAATTTGGGGAAATGGTCTAGATAGATCGGGCTCGATGTATCGAGTTTAAATACCTCAATGTTTACTATACTAAAGTCAAAAGAAAGTATGGAAAATCGACGAAAACCCAAATTATCGCACTCAACGCTATACCTCGGTTCGGTGTGCGGTTTTGCCAAATTTCGCGCTACCCCTACAAATGGGGTGTCTGCGGATAGGGGCTGACGAGGGCTGTGCAACGATACCAAATTTGGAATTTCGCTAGAACAGAATTATGAAAATTTTGGGATTTAAAGTTCCAAAAAATAAACAATGAGTAAACAATGTAGGGAAAATTTATAAATTTCCTTCGGAATTTTCTTCGGGAAATTGTCTTAAAATGTCGGGCTCGATGAATCGAGTTTAAATATATATAGATTGTATATACTATTGTCAAGAGAAATTAGTGAAAATCGACGAAAACTCAAATTATGGCACTCAGCACTATACCTCGGTTCGGTATTCGAAATTGCCGAATTTCGCGCTACCCCTACGAATGGGGTGTCTGCGGATAGGGGCTGACGAGGGCTGTGCAACGATATCAAATTTGGACTTTCACCAGAGGAAAATTTTGAAAATTTTTGGGTTTAAAAATCCAAAAAACGGTCAATGTATGGAAAGTTTATAACTTTCCTTTGAAAAAATTTGGGGAAATGGTCTAGATAGATCGGGCTCGATGTATCGAGTTTAAATACCTCAATGTTTACTATACTAAAGTCAAAAGAAAGTATGGAAAATCGACGAAAACCCAAATTATCGCACTCAACGCTATACCTCGGTTCGGTGTGCGGTTTTGCCAAATTTCGCGCTACCCCTACAAATGGGGTGTCTGCGGATAGGGGCTGACGAGGGCTGTGCAACGATACCAAATTTGGAATTTCGCTAGAACAGAATTATGAAAATTTTGGGATTTAAAGTTCCAAAAAATAAACAATGAGTAAACAATGTAGGGAAAATTTATAAATTTCCTTCGGAATTTTCTTCGGGAAATTGTCTTAAAATGTCGGGCTCGATGAATCGAGTTTAAATATATATAGATTGTATATACTATTGTCAAGAGAAATTAGTGAAAATCGACGAAAACTCAAATTATGGCACTCAGCACTATACCTCGGTTCGGTATTCGAAATTGCCGAATTTCGCGCTACCCCTACGAATGGGGTGTCTGCGGATAGGGGCTGACGAGGGCTGTGCAACGATATCAAATTTGGACTTTCACCAGAGGAAAATTTTGAAAATTTTTGGGTTTAAAAATCCAAAAAACGGTCAATGTATGGAAAGTTTATAACTTTCCTTTGAAAAAATTTGGGGAAATGGTCTAGATAGATCGGGCTCGATGTATCGAGTTTAAATACCTCAATGTTTACTATACTAAAGTCAAAAGAAAGTATGGAAAATCGACGAAAACCCAAATTATCGCACTCAACGCTATACCTCGGTTCGGTGTGCGGTTTTGCCAAATTTCGCGCTACCCCTACAAATGGGGTGTCTGCGGATAGGGGCTGACGAGGGCTGTGCAACGATACCAAATTTGGAATTTCGCTAGAACAGAATTATGAAAATTTTGGGATTTAAAGTTCCAAAAAATAAACAATGAGTAAACAATGTAGGGAAAATTTATAAATTTCCTTCGGAATTTTCTTCGGGAAATTGTCTTAAAATGTCGGGCTCGATGAATCGAGTTTAAATATATATAGATTGTATATACTATTGTCAAGAGAAATTAGTGAAAATCGACGAAAACTCAAATTATGGCACTCAGCACTATACCTCGGTTCGGTATTCGAAATTGCCGAATTTCGCGCTACCCCTACGAATGGGGTGTCTGCGGATAGGGGCTGACGAGGGCTGTGCAACGATATCAAATTTGGACTTTCACCAGAGGAAAATTTTGAAAATTTTTGGGTTTAAAAATCCAAAAAACGGTCAATGTATGGAAAGTTTATAACTTTCCTTTGAAAAAATTTGGGGAAATGGTCTAGATAGATCGGGCTCGATGTATCGAGTTTAAATACCTCAATGTTTACTATACTAAAGTCAAAAGAAAGTATGGAAAATCGACGAAAACCCAAATTATCGCACTCAACGCTATACCTCGGTTCGGTGTGCGGTTTTGCCAAATTTCGCGCTACCCCTACAAATGGGGTGTCTGCGGATAGGGGCTGACGAGGGCTGTGCAACGATACCAAATTTGGAATTTCGCTAGAACAGAATTATGAAAATTTTGGGATTTAAAGTTCCAAAAAATAAACAATGAGTAAACAATGTAGGGAAAATTTATAAATTTCCTTCGGAATTTTCTTCGGGAAATTGTCTTAAAATGTCGGGCTCGATGAATCGAGTTTAAATATATATAGATTGTATATACTATTGTCAAGAGAAATTAGTGAAAATCGACGAAAACTCAAATTATGGCACTCAGCACTATACCTCGGTTCGGTATTCGAAATTGCCGAATTTCGCGCTACCCCTACGAATGGGGTGTCTGCGGATAGGGGCTGACGAGGGCTGTGCAACGATATCAAATTTGGACTTTCACCAGAGGAAAATTTTGAAAATTTTTGGGTTTAAAAATCCAAAAAACGGTCAATGTATGGAAAGTTTATAACTTTCCTTTGAAAAAATTTGGGGAAATGGTCTAGATAGATCGGGCTCGATGTATCGAGTTTAAATACCTCAATGTTTACTATACTAAAGTCAAAAGAAAGTATGGAAAATCGACGAAAACCCAAATTATCGCACTCAACGCTATACCTCGGTTCGGTGTGCGGTTTTGCCAAATTTCGCGCTACCCCTACAAATGGGGTGTCTGCGGATAGGGGCTGACGAGGGCTGTGCAACGATACCAAATTTGGAATTTCGCTAGAACAGAATTATGAAAATTTTGGGATTTAAAGTTCCAAAAAATAAACAATGAGTAAACAATGTAGGGAAAATTTATAAATTTCCTTCGGAATTTTCTTCGGGAAATTGTCTTAAAATGTCGGGCTCGATGAATCGAGTTTAAATATATATAGATTGTATATACTATTGTCAAGAGAAATTAGTGAAAATCGACGAAAACTCAAATTATGGCACTCAGCACTATACCTCGGTTCGGTATTCGAAATTGCCGAATTTCGCGCTACCCCTACGAATGGGGTGTCTGCGGATAGGGGCTGACGAGGGCTGTGCAACGATATCAAATTTGGACTTTCACCAGAGGAAAATTTTGAAAATTTTTGGGTTTAAAAATCCAAAAAACGGTCAATGTATGGAAAGTTTATAACTTTCCTTTGAAAAAATTTGGGGAAATGGTCTAGATAGATCGGGCTCGATGTATCGAGTTTAAATACCTCAATGTTTACTATACTAAAGTCAAAAGAAAGTATGGAAAATCGACGAAAACCCAAATTATCGCACTCAACGCTATACCTCGGTTCGGTGTGCGGTTTTGCCAAATTTCGCGCTACCCCTACAAATGGGGTGTCTGCGGATAGGGGCTGACGAGGGCTGTGCAACGATACCAAATTTGGAATTTCGCTAGAACAGAATTATGAAAATTTTGGGATTTAAAGTTCCAAAAAATAAACAATGAGTAAACAATGTAGGGAAAATTTATAAATTTCCTTCGGAATTTTCTTCGGGAAATTGTCTTAAAATGTCGGGCTCGATGAATCGAGTTTAAATATATATAGATTGTATATACTATTGTCAAGAGAAATTAGTGAAAATCGACGAAAACTCAAATTATGGCACTCAGCACTATACCTCGGTTCGGTATTCGAAATTGCCGAATTTCGCGCTACCCCTACGAATGGGGTGTCTGCGGATAGGGGCTGACGAGGGCTGTGCAACGATATCAAATTTGGACTTTCACCAGAGGAAAATTTTGAAAATTTTTGGGTTTAAAAATCCAAAAAACGGTCAATGTATGGAAAGTTTATAACTTTCCTTTGAAAAAATTTGGGGAAATGGTCTAGATAGATCGGGCTCGATGTATCGAGTTTAAATACCTCAATGTTTACTATACTAAAGTCAAAAGAAAGTATGGAAAATCGACGAAAACCCAAATTATCGCACTCAACGCTATACCTCGGTTCGGTGTGCGGTTTTGCCAAATTTCGCGCTACCCCTACAAATGGGGTGTCTGCGGATAGGGGCTGACGAGGGCTGTGCAACGATACCAAATTTGGAATTTCGCTAGAACAGAATTATGAAAATTTTGGGATTTAAAGTTCCAAAAAATAAACAATGAGTAAACAATGTAGGGAAAATTTATAAATTTCCTTCGGAATTTTCTTCGGGAAATTGTCTTAAAATGTCGGGCTCGATGAATCGAGTTTAAATATATATAGATTGTATATACTATTGTCAAGAGAAATTAGTGAAAATCGACGAAAACTCAAATTATGGCACTCAGCACTATACCTCGGTTCGGTATTCGAAATTGCCGAATTTCGCGCTACCCCTACGAATGGGGTGTCTGCGGATAGGGGCTGACGAGGGCTGTGCAACGATATCAAATTTGGACTTTCACCAGAGGAAAATTTTGAAAATTTTTGGGTTTAAAAATCCAAAAAACGGTCAATGTATGGAAAGTTTATAACTTTCCTTTGAAAAAATTTGGGGAAATGGTCTAGATAGATCGGGCTCGATGTATCGAGTTTAAATACCTCAATGTTTACTATACTAAAGTCAAAAGAAAGTATGGAAAATCGACGAAAACCCAAATTATCGCACTCAACGCTATACCTCGGTTCGGTGTGCGGTTTTGCCAAATTTCGCGCTACCCCTACAAATGGGGTGTCTGCGGATAGGGGCTGACGAGGGCTGTGCAACGATACCAAATTTGGAATTTCGCTAGAACAGAATTATGAAAATTTTGGGATTTAAAGTTCCAAAAAATAAACAATGAGTAAACAATGTAGGGAAAATTTATAAATTTCCTTCGGAATTTTCTTCGGGAAATTGTCTTAAAATGTCGGGCTCGATGAATCGAGTTTAAATATATATAGATTGTATATACTATTGTCAAGAGAAATTAGTGAAAATCGACGAAAACTCAAATTATGGCACTCAGCACTATACCTCGGTTCGGTATTCGAAATTGCCGAATTTCGCGCTACCCCTACGAATGGGGTGTCTGCGGATAGGGGCTGACGAGGGCTGTGCAACGATATCAAATTTGGACTTTCACCAGAGGAAAATTTTGAAAATTTTTGGGTTTAAAAATCCAAAAAACGGTCAATGTATGGAAAGTTTATAACTTTCCTTTGAAAAAATTTGGGGAAATGGTCTAGATAGATCGGGCTCGATGTATCGAGTTTAAATACCTCAATGTTTACTATACTAAAGTCAAAAGAAAGTATGGAAAATCGACGAAAACCCAAATTATCGCACTCAACGCTATACCTCGGTTCGGTGTGCGGTTTTGCCAAATTTCGCGCTACCCCTACAAATGGGGTGTCTGCGGATAGGGGCTGACGAGGGCTGTGCAACGATACCAAATTTGGAATTTCGCTAGAACAGAATTATGAAAATTTTGGGATTTAAAGTTCCAAAAAATAAACAATGAGTAAACAATGTAGGGAAAATTTATAAATTTCCTTCGGAATTTTCTTCGGGAAATTGTCTTAAAATGTCGGGCTCGATGAATCGAGTTTAAATATATATAGATTGTATATACTATTGTCAAGAGAAATTAGTGAAAATCGACGAAAACTCAAATTATGGCACTCAGCACTATACCTCGGTTCGGTATTCGAAATTGCCGAATTTCGCGCTACCCCTACGAATGGGGTGTCTGCGGATAGGGGCTGACGAGGGCTGTGCAACGATATCAAATTTGGACTTTCACCAGAGGAAAATTTTGAAAATTTTTGGGTTTAAAAATCCAAAAAACGGTCAATGTATGGAAAGTTTATAACTTTCCTTTGAAAAAATTTGGGGAAATGGTCTAGATAGATCGGGCTCGATGTATCGAGTTTAAATACCTCAATGTTTACTATACTAAAGTCAAAAGAAAGTATGGAAAATCGACGAAAACCCAAATTATCGCACTCAACGCTATACCTCGGTTCGGTGTGCGGTTTTGCCAAATTTCGCGCTACCCCTACAAATGGGGTGTCTGCGGATAGGGGCTGACGAGGGCTGTGCAACGATACCAAATTTGGAATTTCGCTAGAACAGAATTATGAAAATTTTGGGATTTAAAGTTCCAAAAAATAAACAATGAGTAAACAATGTAGGGAAAATTTATAAATTTCCTTCGGAATTTTCTTCGGGAAATTGTCTTAAAATGTCGGGCTCGATGAATCGAGTTTAAATATATATAGATTGTATATACTATTGTCAAGAGAAATTAGTGAAAATCGACGAAAACTCAAATTATGGCACTCAGCACTATACCTCGGTTCGGTATTCGAAATTGCCGAATTTCGCGCTACCCCTACGAATGGGGTGTCTGCGGATAGGGGCTGACGAGGGCTGTGCAACGATATCAAATTTGGACTTTCACCAGAGGAAAATTTTGAAAATTTTTGGGTTTAAAAATCCAAAAAACGGTCAATGTATGGAAAGTTTATAACTTTCCTTTGAAAAAATTTGGGGAAATGGTCTAGATAGATCGGGCTCGATGTATCGAGTTTAAATACCTCAATGTTTACTATACTAAAGTCAAAAGAAAGTATGGAAAATCGACGAAAACCCAAATTATCGCACTCAACGCTATACCTCGGTTCGGTGTGCGGTTTTGCCAAATTTCGCGCTACCCCTACAAATGGGGTGTCTGCGGATAGGGGCTGACGAGGGCTGTGCAACGATACCAAATTTGGAATTTCGCTAGAACAGAATTATGAAAATTTTGGGATTTAAAGTTCCAAAAAATAAACAATGAGTAAACAATGTAGGGAAAATTTATAAATTTCCTTCGGAATTTTCTTCGGGAAATTGTCTTAAAATGTCGGGCTCGATGAATCGAGTTTAAATATATATAGATTGTATATACTATTGTCAAGAGAAATTAGTGAAAATCGACGAAAACTCAAATTATGGCACTCAGCACTATACCTCGGTTCGGTATTCGAAATTGCCGAATTTCGCGCTACCCCTACGAATGGGGTGTCTGCGGATAGGGGCTGACGAGGGCTGTGCAACGATATCAAATTTGGACTTTCACCAGAGGAAAATTTTGAAAATTTTTGGGTTTAAAAATCCAAAAAACGGTCAATGTATGGAAAGTTTATAACTTTCCTTTGAAAAAATTTGGGGAAATGGTCTAGATAGATCGGGCTCGATGTATCGAGTTTAAATACCTCAATGTTTACTATACTAAAGTCAAAAGAAAGTATGGAAAATCGACGAAAACCCAAATTATCGCACTCAACGCTATACCTCGGTTCGGTGTGCGGTTTTGCCAAATTTCGCGCTACCCCTACAAATGGGGTGTCTGCGGATAGGGGCTGACGAGGGCTGTGCAACGATACCAAATTTGGAATTTCGCTAGAACAGAATTATGAAAATTTTGGGATTTAAAGTTCCAAAAAATAAACAATGAGTAAACAATGTAGGGAAAATTTATAAATTTCCTTCGGAATTTTCTTCGGGAAATTGTCTTAAAATGTCGGGCTCGATGAATCGAGTTTAAATATATATAGATTGTATATACTATTGTCAAGAGAAATTAGTGAAAATCGACGAAAACTCAAATTATGGCACTCAGCACTATACCTCGGTTCGGTATTCGAAATTGCCGAATTTCGCGCTACCCCTACGAATGGGGTGTCTGCGGATAGGGGCTGACGAGGGCTGTGCAACGATATCAAATTTGGACTTTCACCAGAGGAAAATTTTGAAAATTTTTGGGTTTAAAAATCCAAAAAACGGTCAATGTATGGAAAGTTTATAACTTTCCTTTGAAAAAATTTGGGGAAATGGTCTAGATAGATCGGGCTCGATGTATCGAGTTTAAATACCTCAATGTTTACTATACTAAAGTCAAAAGAAAGTATGGAAAATCGACGAAAACCCAAATTATCGCACTCAACGCTATACCTCGGTTCGGTGTGCGGTTTTGCCAAATTTCGCGCTACCCCTACAAATGGGGTGTCTGCGGATAGGGGCTGACGAGGGCTGTGCAACGATACCAAATTTGGAATTTCGCTAGAACAGAATTATGAAAATTTTGGGATTTAAAGTTCCAAAAAATAAACAATGAGTAAACAATGTAGGGAAAATTTATAAATTTCCTTCGGAATTTTCTTCGGGAAATTGTCTTAAAATGTCGGGCTCGATGAATCGAGTTTAAATATATATAGATTGTATATACTATTGTCAAGAGAAATTAGTGAAAATCGACGAAAACTCAAATTATGGCACTCAGCACTATACCTCGGTTCGGTATTCGAAATTGCCGAATTTCGCGCTACCCCTACGAATGGGGTGTCTGCGGATAGGGGCTGACGAGGGCTGTGCAACGATATCAAATTTGGACTTTCACCAGAGGAAAATTTTGAAAATTTTTGGGTTTAAAAATCCAAAAAACGGTCAATGTATGGAAAGTTTATAACTTTCCTTTGAAAAAATTTGGGGAAATGGTCTAGATAGATCGGGCTCGATGTATCGAGTTTAAATACCTCAATGTTTACTATACTAAAGTCAAAAGAAAGTATGGAAAATCGACGAAAACCCAAATTATCGCACTCAACGCTATACCTCGGTTCGGTGTGCGGTTTTGCCAAATTTCGCGCTACCCCTACAAATGGGGTGTCTGCGGATAGGGGCTGACGAGGGCTGTGCAACGATACCAAATTTGGAATTTCGCTAGAACAGAATTATGAAAATTTTGGGATTTAAAGTTCCAAAAAATAAACAATGAGTAAACAATGTAGGGAAAATTTATAAATTTCCTTCGGAATTTTCTTCGGGAAATTGTCTTAAAATGTCGGGCTCGATGAATCGAGTTTAAATATATATAGATTGTATATACTATTGTCAAGAGAAATTAGTGAAAATCGACGAAAACTCAAATTATGGCACTCAGCACTATACCTCGGTTCGGTATTCGAAATTGCCGAATTTCGCGCTACCCCTACGAATGGGGTGTCTGCGGATAGGGGCTGACGAGGGCTGTGCAACGATATCAAATTTGGACTTTCACCAGAGGAAAATTTTGAAAATTTTTGGGTTTAAAAATCCAAAAAACGGTCAATGTATGGAAAGTTTATAACTTTCCTTTGAAAAAATTTGGGGAAATGGTCTAGATAGATCGGGCTCGATGTATCGAGTTTAAATACCTCAATGTTTACTATACTAAAGTCAAAAGAAAGTATGGAAAATCGACGAAAACCCAAATTATCGCACTCAACGCTATACCTCGGTTCGGTGTGCGGTTTTGCCAAATTTCGCGCTACCCCTACAAATGGGGTGTCTGCGGATAGGGGCTGACGAGGGCTGTGCAACGATACCAAATTTGGAATTTCGCTAGAACAGAATTATGAAAATTTTGGGATTTAAAGTTCCAAAAAATAAACAATGAGTAAACAATGTAGGGAAAATTTATAAATTTCCTTCGGAATTTTCTTCGGGAAATTGTCTTAAAATGTCGGGCTCGATGAATCGAGTTTAAATATATATAGATTGTATATACTATTGTCAAGAGAAATTAGTGAAAATCGACGGTTAGGTTAGGTTAGGTTAGGTTAGGTTAGGTTAGGTTAGGTTAGGTTAGGTTAGGTTGGGCGGGCGAAAGGCTATCCCACCACACGCGTCCTTCGAGGCGCAGTGGCATAGCTTCTCGCCTATTTTGCTCGTCTGCCCCGGCAAGCAATTTGGCGTGGTCTTGGGAGTAGCGCACGGTCGCGACGATCCCCAAGGCAAGTGTGACTGTATCCTGCTCGCGGTTGCTGCCTGCTATTGGTCTGGTCCTTCTGAACAGACATAACTAAAACAGTCATGCGCTACCTTTCCCCAATTTTCGGTCCCATCCCTCCTTTTCCTCCCCACGTGTCCCCCGGTTCTGTCCGGAAGTTTGGTTGCGCCTAGCTGCCCCCTTCAATCTCCGTTTTGGAGAGGGTCGGGTGCAGCGGGTGGCGCGTCTTGTCGGGTCGGTTGCTGGTCGTTCCCCTCTCTCCTCGCTCGAGGAGAGACTGGGAGCCTGCAATTGATCCAAGAACAAGGTTGTTTGAGTCGCTCGCTCCCTGTACTCTCCGCTTGAAGAGAGGACAGTGAGCGGGCCCTTATTAAGGTGTGTCTGTCGACGTCGAGAGGCCGGTCGGCTCTAAGTGCCTAATGCTGCGGTCGGCGTGCCGCGGCTGAAAGGCGGAGGGGCTAAACTCCGCCCAGCGCTCGAAGCTGTGGATCAGCCGTAAATCATGATGAAGCATAGTAAAAAGGTATTACCCCAGGGAGGTACCGGCCTGTCCCAGGCCGGAGAATCCTCCCCAGGGCCCTCGGGCTCTGGCTGCCCCTCGTATTCTGGGGGGGGCACTCTGACTCATCGAACCCACGACCATAGCAAAATCCCAACGGACACCGAATGCACGCGACAGAACCAACCAGTGGTTCTCCTGGAACGTTCCGCAACTCTTGCGGACAGAATGAGAGCGGCTGCCTCGAAACTGTCCGAGTCACTCTGTGATTCGGATGATGACGAGGCGCCGCCAGAGGGCGTTGCTGCCGTCACGGCGGTACGGCGCGAATGGGAGGCCGCCTTGAAAGAGGCTTCCCGAGCCGCCTCCGAGAACGATGAAATGTCGTTCTCCGATTCGGCTGGCTCGGTGACGAGCGTAGAGCGTCGCACAATTGCGGCGCAAAAACGTCCTCGCACCTTGGGGGTGGAGGAAGGCGTCGCCAATAAGGCAACCAAGGTTTCGGGTGGCAGAGGGAGACCACCCACGACCGCAGAATGTGCCAACACGAGGGTGGAGCTCGCAGCCCGCAAAAGGGAATTGCTGGAGCTCCAGGTCGAGGAAGAGCTGGCTGTTGACGCTGCCGCTCAAAAACCGGCCAGCATACTGACATGGTCCCTTGGCCCGGCCGACCATAAGGAGGCTGCACTCCAACAGGTGCAGAACATCCTCCGAGTGGCCGGCTCGTCAAGGAACCTCAAGGGGACCTTCGTCAAGACGCTCAAAGATGCCGCCAAGGTCATTGCGCAGGCTGTTGACGGCATCTTTGACCTGACAGTTCCCCAGGAACTAAAAAAGGCGGAAGAAGAAAACTCTCGGCTGAAGAGGAGAGTGGAGTTCCTGCGCAGTCAAATGCAGCGGATGCACTCCGAACACCAGCCGAGTCCCCGCCCCGAGGATAGGAGGTCGCCCGCATTGGAGGCCTTCGCTGAGGCCGCCAAAGCGGCTTCCGCAAGGGTGACCCCGGTCGCGGCTGCTCCTGCAGCTGCGGCCCCCGCGACAGCGTCCCCGACGGAACTGGACGAAATGCGTCGCTCCATAGTTGATCAGGTCGGGGCAATGATGAGCGCCCGTTTCGCCGCCCTGGAGGACAGGCTGCTTCCGGAGCGGCGCCTTCGACCGCCCCTGGCCTCCGATCGGCCGATCCCGCCCGGACCGGTAGTTACCGCCCCGACAACAAAAACGAGAGGAAAGGGAGCGAAGAAGCGCAATGCGCTCCCTGCGCCGGCACCCGCGAAGCCGGCCCAGGTGGAGCCCCGACCTATCCCGCATTCGTCGACCACGCCAACCGCGGAGGTTCCGTGGGTTGAGGTGGTCCGGCGGAAAAAGAAGTCTGCCGTGCATCAAGCGGGGGGTGCACCACAGACGGACGGCAATCAAGCGCGGGCGCCTCAGCGCAGGCGCAAAAGCAAGCGCGGGCGCAAGCTGCGGACGCCTCGGCCGCCTCATTCGGCTGTGGTGTCCATCAAGCTGCAGCCGGAGGCCGCGGCGCGCGGCGTTACTTATGGGGAGGTTATTGTCCGGGCGAGGGAGCTGGTAAAAATAGAGGAATTGGGTATCGGCTCCCTCGGATTCAAGGTTGCAGCCACTGGAGCACGTATGCTAGAGGTGGCTGGGGAGGAGAGCGGCCCGAAAGCGGACGCCCTGGCGGCTGCACTGAGTGCGGTGCTGCCCGCGGAGGATGTGGCCATCTCCAGGCCCATCAAGCGCGCGTCAATGCGTTTGGTGGGACTGGACGATTCGGTCACGAAGGAGGAGGTGGTGGAGGCCGTCGCCCGTGCCGGGGGGTGCCCGGTGGGCGCGATCAAGGCGGGTGAAGTCCTGCGTGACCGGACGCCCCTCGGCACCATAGTGGTTAGCTGCCCTGTCGAGGCGGCGAAGAAGGTGGCTGCAGGTCGGCTCCTGGTCGGCTTCACTTCCGCGAGAGTCAATCTCCTGGAGGTGAGGCCGATGAGGTGCTACCACTGCCTCGAACCAGGTCATGTTCGAGAGCAGTGCGAGGGGAAAAATGACCGTAGCGCGCTCTGCTTTAGGTGCGGAAAGCCAGGCCACAAGGCCGCCGGCTGCAAATCCGCACCGAACTGCGTGCTATGCGTTGCGACCGGGCGAAGTCCCGGTCATGTGTTAGGTGGCAGGGCTTGCAAAGCCCGTAAGACTGGCAGGAGGAAGGTGGATCAGTCCCCGGCGCCTGTTTCAATTCCTGCGGCGCAGGCGCGATCGACGGAGTCGAGCGCTCCCAGGGCGCAAGATGCGGAGATGCCCATGGCCTCAGATCTTACAGTCTGAGTACATGGGTGTCTCCATCGATATCACCTGGGTAGCAGACTCGGGGGAGTCTGTCGCCCAGTTCGAGGGGGAGACGCCATGCCGAGTGACACCGGCATGGTGCCTAGTAGGGAGGGGGGGAAGAAATTGGGGGGCGCCTAACGCTCCCAGAGGGGCCTACAAAGGCATTTCGCGTCGGGGCTGCAGTTGTCGTACAATGGAGTTCCTGCAGCCCCGACACTATGCGACTATGGTGTCACCGGAGAGTTTTTAGTCGGTACACTTGGTCCATCAACAGCCGGGGCTTCGGCCCCGAGTGTTGATTGACCAAGGACTCCGACATAACCCGCTCGTGTCCCCCGAGCACGGGCGGGTACCCATAAAGGGTTTTCTCTTCGGTAAAAAAAAAAAAAAAAAAAGGTTAGGTTAGGTTAGGTTAGGTTAGGTTAGGTTAGGTTAGGTTGGGCGGGCGAAAGGCTATCCCACCACACGCGTCCTTCGAGGCACAGTGGCATAGCTTCTCGCCTATTTTGCTCGTCTGTCCCGGCAAGCAATTTGGCGTGGTCTTGGGAGTAGCGCACGGTCGCGACGATCCCCAAGGCAAGTGTGACTGTATCCTGCTCGCGGTTGCTGCCTGCTATTGGTCTGGTCCTTCTGAACAGACATAACTAAAACAGTCATGCGCTACCTTTCCCCAATTTTTCGGTCCCATCCCTCCTTTTCCTCCCCACATATCCCCCGGTTCTGTCCGGAAGTTTTGGTTGCGCCTAGCTGCCCCCTTCAATCTCCGCTTTGGAGAGGGTCGGGTGCAGCAGATGGCGCGTCGTGGTTGGTTCGTTCGCTCGCTCCCCTCGCTCCTCGTTCGAGGAGGGACAGGGAGTCGTTGTGCGTCTTGGCTACGAAAGGTTGGACGTGTCGCTCGCTCCTTGTACTCTCCGTTTGAAGAGAGGACAGGGAGCGGGCCTACATTGTGTGTTGTGTATGTCGACGCTGAAAGGACGGTCGGCACGATGTGCCCCATGCCACGGTCGGCGTGCCGTGGCTGAAATGCGGAGGGGTTAAACTCCGCCCAGCGCTCGAAGCTGTGGATCAGCCTTAACAATGAATGATGTCTCATAGGAAACAGTTATTACCCCAGGGAGGTACCGGATGGCCCGGAGAATCCTCCCCAGAGCCCTCGGGCTCTGGCTGCCCCTCGTATTCTGGGGGGGGCACTACGAAGCATCACACCCACGACCATGGCAAAATCCCAACGGACTCCGATTGCACGCGAAATAACCAACCAGTGGTTGTGTTAGAACGTTCCGCAAAACTTGCGGAAAGAATGAGAGCGGCTGCCTCGAAACTGTCCGAGTCACTTTGTGATTCGGATGATGACGAGGCGCCGCCAGAGAGCGTTGCTGCCATTACGGCGGTACGACAAGAGTGGGAGGCCGCCGTGAAAGAAGCTTCCCGAGCCGCCGACGACAACAGTGAAATGTCGTTTTCGGATTCGGCTTGCTCGGTGGCGAGTGAAGGGTCCCGCACATCTGCGGCGCAAAAACGTCGTCGCAACTTAGAGCTGGAGGAAGGCGTCGCCAAGAAGGCGACTAAGATTTCAGGTGGTAGAGGGAGACCACCCTCGACCGCAGAAGGCGCCACGTCGAAGGTGGAGCTCGCAGCCCGTAAAAGGGAATTACTGGAGCTCCAGATCGAGGAGGAGCTGGCCGTTGACGCTGCCGCTCAAAAAGAAAAAGCGGATAGCATGACGTCATGGTCCCTTGGCCCGGCCGACCATAAGGAGGCTGCACTTCAGCAGGTGCAGAACATCCTCCGAGTGGCCGGCTCGTCAAGGAACCTCAAGGGGACCTTCGTCAAGACGCTCAAGGATGCCGCCAAGGTCATTGCGCAGGCTGTTGACGGCATCTTTGACCTGACAGTTCCCCAAGAACTGAAAAAGGCGGAAGAAGAAAACTCTCGGCTGAGGAAGAGAGTGGAGTTCCTGCGCAGTCAATTGCAGCGGATGCACTCTGAACATCAGCCGGGACCCCGCCCCGAGGATAGGAGGTCACCCGCACTGGAGGCCTTCGCTGAGGCCGCCAAAGCGGCTTCCGCAAGGGTAACCCTGCGAGCGGCTGCTCCTGCAGCGGCGGTCCCCGCGACTGCTGTCCCTGCAACAGCGGCGCCTACGGAGTTGGAGGACATGCGTCGCTCCATTGTGGACCAAGTCGGGGCGATGATGAGCGCCCGTTTCGCCGCCCTGGAGGACAGGCTGCTTCCGGAGCGGCGTCTTCGGCCGCCCCTGGCCTCCGACCGGCCGATCCCGCCCGGACCGGTGGCAACTGCCCCGAAAAAGAAAGGAAAGGGAGCACAGAAGCGCAAGGAGCCCTCTGCGCCGGTACCCGCAAAGCCGGCACAGGTGGAGCCCCAACCTCCCCCGCCCTCGTCAACCGCGCCGTCCGCGGAAGTGACGTGGGCCAGCGTAGTCGGGAGGAAGAAGAAAGCGGCGCGGACTGCGAAGGCTGCACCGTCAAATGGTGCTCAAGCGCGGGCGCCTCAGCGCAAGCGCCAAACGAAGCGCGGGCGCAAGCCGCGACTGCCTCGGCCGCCTCGTTCGGCTGCGGTGTCCATCAGGCTGCAGCCGGACGCCGCGGCGCGCGGCGTCACGTATACGGACATCATAGTCCGGGCGAGGGGGCTAATAAATACAGAGGAACTGGGCACCGGCCCCCTCGGGTTCAAAGTTGCGGCCACTGGTGCCCGCCTGCTGGAAGTGGCTGGTGAGGATAGCGGCCCTAAGGCGGATGCCCTTGCGGCTGCGCTAAGTGCGGTGTTGCCAGCGGAGGAAGTGACCATCTCCAGGCCCATTAAGCGCGCGTCAATGCGCTTGGTGGGCCTTGACGATTCGGTCACCAAGGAAGAGGTGATGGAGGCCGTCGCCCGTGCCGGGGGGTGCCCGGTGGCCGCGGTCAAGGCGGGGGAAGTGCTGCGGGACCGGACACCCCTCGGCACCATAGTGGTTAGCTGCCCGGTGGAGGCGGCAAAGAAGGTTGCTGCAGGTCGGCTTCTGGTTGGCTTCACTTCCGCGAGAGTCAATCTCTTGGAGGTGAGGCCGATGAGGTGCTACCGCTGCCTTGAACCGGGACATGTTCGGGAGCAGTGCAGGGGGGGGAATGACCGTAGCACGGTATGTTTTAGGTGCGGAAAGCCGGGCCACAAGGCCGCCGGCTGCAAATCCGCGCCGAACTGCGCACTATGCGTTACGACCGGGCGAAGTCCCGGTCATGTGTTAGGCGGCAGGGCCTGCAAGGCCCGTAAGACCGGTAGGAGGAACGCGGCTCGGTCTGCCGCCCCTGAGTCGATTCCCGCGACGCAGGGGCGGCCGACGGAGGCAAGTGCCCCCGGGGCGCTAGAGGCGGAGATGCCCATGGTCTCAGATGTTACAGTCTGAGTACATGGGTGTCTCCATCGAAATCACCTGGGTGGCAGACTCGGGGGAGTCTGTCGCCCAGTTCGAGGGGGAGACGCCATGCCGAGTGACACCGGCATGGTGCCTAGTAGGGAGGGGGGGAAAAATTGGGGGGCGCCTTATGCTCCCAGAGGGGCCTAAACAGGCGGTCGCGTCGGGGCGGCAGTTGTCGTACAATGGAGTTCCTGTTGTCCCCGACACTATGCGACTATGGTGTCACCGGAGAGTTTTTAGTCGGTACACTTGGTCCATCAACAGCCGGGGGTATGGCCCTGAGTGTTGATGGATCAAGGACTCCGACATAACCCGCTCGTGTCCCCCGAGCACGGGCGGGTACCCATAAAGGGTTTTCTCTTCGGCAAAAAAAAAAAAAAAAAAAAAAAAAAAAAAAAAAAAAAAAAAAGGTTAGGTTTTTTTTTTTTTTTTTTTTTTTTTTTTTTTTTTTTTTTTTTTTTTTTTTTTTTTTTTTTTTTTTTTTTTTTTTTTTTTTTTTTTTTTTTTTGGGATGAGAAAAGGTAACGCAAGGACTACGTCTGCACAATTCTCGTTGTGAATTGGAAGGATGTTTGTGTGAGTGTGTGGGGAGAGATAGTGCAGGAGTTGTAGGGATGGGAGGAAATATATACATAAAAATAATAAATTTATGTATCTCTCTTGGGGCACAGAGTAGCGACGGGCGTTTCGCGGAGCTGTGTCCCAAGAGAAGATACTTGTCGCATGGGGTTTGATATAATAGACTACAGTATATACAATTAATTTACAGATTAAATAGAATAAGTCATAAAATAAAACACGTTTAGTCGGAGTTCGAGTGAAGTGTTCTCTGTTGTGGTAAAATGTGAAGAGAGTGAGTGTACAATTGTGTTTTGTATGATTTTTTGTATATGGTTGGAACTTTTCTTATATCTAGAGACAATTGAGGAAAATAAAGTTAGCTTATACCTAAAGTAGATATTTATATCACAAATTGTATATGGTTTTTTTTTTTTTTTTTTTTTTTTTTTTTTTTGTTGTTTTTTTTTTTTTTTTTTTGGTTTGTTTGTTTTTTTTTTTTGTTTGTTTTTGTATATTTTTTTTTTTTTGTTGTTTGTTGTTTTTTTTTTTTTTTTGTCTTATTTATTACTTAACATTCGAGCTAATATTATAAAAGTAAACTTAAGTCTAACAGATACTGGTAAAGAAAAACAAAAAAGAACACTAGTATACGCATAGTGCTAGTATGGACAAACTTAAGACTAACTTAAATCTAGTGTATGAGATTTGGTACATTGAAATTTTTTAGACTATTGACTATTATGTGTATATGTTTATGAAACGTCTCCGTGGCATGTGGGTGCTGTATAATTTGCGAGATATCATATGGGTCAATATCGTGATTGTTAGAAATGATCAAATGATCATTCCTGGAGGTGGCAAAGCGTGGGCATTCCTGTGTTAGATGCTTCCAGCTCTGAACAGTTTGGTGGTCGCATGGGCAAAGGTTGTTGGAGGCTATTTTGAAGCGGTGAAGGTATTCTTTTGTGTATCCATGGTTTGTGAGATATTGCGTGGTAGCGAAGTTGGGTTTGTCTGCGGATAAATAATCTTGAACATGTTTATAGGTGGGGAGGAGTGTTTTGATGTAGGTAGCCTTCTGGTAGAGCTGAGAAGCGGCTTCACGGCAAAGGATAGAGTTTTGATGTTTGATAAAGCTGAAGGGGATGTATGAATAATCGAATGAGCGGTGGAGATTTGCTGCAGATTTTGCAGCAGCGTCGGCCAGTTCGTTACCTGGAATTCCAATATGCGACCTGACCCAAGAGAATGTGATTTGTTGGCCGGCAGACTCTATTTTGAGTAGAAGGTGATGGATCTGGGTGACGAGGGGATTGGAGCTAAATGGATTAGATAACTCGGTGAGGCCTGATCTGCAATCTGAGAGGATTAAAAAGTGCGAGGTGTTGTTGTGGGAGATCCACTTGCACGCATGTAGGATGGCGAGGAGCTCGGCCTGAAATACTGAGCAGCAATCGTGTAGTTTTATCTTCTCGGTTCGAATGGCGATGTCCCCCCTGATGACGACCACAGCGGCGCCCACTTTGTTATCGTGTTTGCTGCCATCTGTGTATATTTGTGTGGTTCCAGGGGGGGAGATTGCCAGCACATCCTCAGCAGTCAAGCATTCGTGGAAGTGGATTCCCTTTCTGAGAGAGGGGTGGAGGAGATCGGATGGGGGGGTGGGGGTTTCCAGTGGGATGTCCGAGGGGAGAAAAGAGGAAGTGCCTCTTATTTTGGAGTGTTCCCTATCGGCCATGGCCAGAATTTTGGCTGGGAGAGGGGTGAGGTTGGCTAGGGTGATAGCAGTGGGGGTGTTAATTGTCCGGAAGCCTCGAATTATTTTAAGGGCAAATAATCTTTGCAGGGATAGCAATTTCTCACAAACATATTTGTGCTCAAGTGCCCCGGACCATACGCTCGCCGCATAGAAGATAATAGGTTCGATTACTTGCAGATATATAGTACGGACATTCTCAGGGTGAACGCCCCAGGTGGGTCTGACGAAAATTGTGAGTCTGTTCAGTAGTTTTTTGGCTTTTTCGGTAATGTAATCGATGTGTTTATTGAACCGCAGTTTCCTGTCTATAACTATGCCTAAGTATTTAAAGTGGTTAACAAACACTATCCTTTGGCCGTCAGATTTAATATTGCACTTGATGGATTTGTTAGTGAATCCCATAGCCTGCGTTTTTTCAGGTCCGAAAGTGAGCTTGACTGATCTACCCCATGCAGTGATCTGCGATAGTAGCGTGTTCACCATTCCTTCCAGTTCCGTGGTGTTATTGGAGTGCGCGATAAGTAGGACATCGTCAGCGTAGGCCTGGAGATGGCAGCCATGTGGGAGTTTTAGGGATAATAGTTCATCCAGGATGAGGTTCCAGAGGGCGGGGCCACAGACAGAACCCTGGATGCATCCCATGGTCATAGCCTTATCTGCGCGGCAGTCCGCGAAGTTAAGGTGAACTTTCCTGTTTGAGGTGTAGCTGAGGAGGAGATTGTAAATGTTGGAGGGGCAGTTTACAGAGCGTAGCCGGTGGAATATAGCAGGCCACCATGCATGATCGAAAGCGGCTTTGATGTCAAGTGAAATTGCGATAACATGTTCCTTGTTGGATAAAGCAGCCCTGACTACTCGAAGGGCGCAGTCAACAGCCTGTATCGTGGATGTTGCTTGTTTAAAGCCGAACTGCTTCCTGGAGGAGGCATTGGTCGTGTTGAGGTGGTGTGTGAGTCTGTTTATAACCAACTTTTCAAGCAGCTTTCCGAAGACGTCGATGAGGCCGATCGGTCTGAACGAGGAGCTGGATGAGAAGTCAGTTTTACCGGGTTTGGGGATTATCTTGGCTAGGGCGACTTTCCAGGCCTCTGGGAAGTAACTCAGGGCAAGACATCTATTTAAAAGTTCAGTAATTAAGTTAGGGAAATTGATGGCGAACTGGAGGCATATATCTGCAGTGAGATGGTCGGGTCCGGGAGCTTTTTTGTGGTTCATCTGCTTGAGTCCATTTAAAATCTCAGTATATGTAAAGGGAGGTTCGGGGTGGGTGGGGATGGGTTGCGTCATGAGGGTCCTGATGCATTTCTGTGCGTCCGATTCATTAGGGGTGTCGTCGGGGTAAAATTTTGTGAGGAGAGCTCGTGCAGTGTCCTGAGTGTCAAAAGTGTACGAGCCATCATCCAGTCGCAGAGTGGAAGGAGGGTGGCGGAGGGGGGAGGTTTTGATTATCCTATTAGTCACCGAGTAGACGTCTTCCTTAGTCTGTCTATTACAGAACTCTCTAAAGTGTTCTGTAGAGGTCTGGTTAATGGATTCCGAGTATTCTTTGCGTAATCTATTGTTTTCGTCAAGCAGGTCGTCGATGGGTCTATTGCGTCGCTTTCGGTTTAGCATTTTGTGGTGAATACGAAGTACCTTGACTTTAAGAGCATCCAGTTTTTCATCCCACCACGGGGGCCTGTGGCGGTAGCCGGTTTTACGCGGGAGGGTCTTGTCGCATGCCCTCTGAATCGCACCCGTGAGCTTATTGACAAACTCATCGATGCCCGACTCAGAGAGGCGCGAGATATTGGTAGTAGGGTCGATGTTGGTGCGGATTTCGGAGGTGAAACGGTCGCTAATGTCTTCCCACTTGACAGCGGAGGTGTTATATTTAAAGGTGGATAATTTGACGTTGCGTGTGGGGGAAAATCGGCCGAGGGTGAGTCCAAATTTTATGGCGTTATGTTCGGTCGAGGGACATAGTGTACTATCTACCCGCCAGTCAGTGACTCGGGTGAAGCCAGGGTCGCTAACCAAGGTGAGGTCTATGATGGACATGCGTAGGTTATTATGCGTGGTGGTGACAAAAGTGGGGGAGTTGCCCTCATTGCAGATATGTAGATCATATTGCAATATCAGGTCCATGACCTGATTTCCTCGTCTATTATTGTGGGCAGAGCCCCATGCCGTGTGCCATCCATTGAAGTCGCCGCACACGATGTGAATTGAGCCAGATGTACGCTCAAGAAAGGTGGCCAGTTTTAGGAGAGTTTGATTATCATCCGTGCGGGGTTCGATGTATATAGAAATGAGGTACAAATTGCGAGTGGCGTTGGAGTTAACCTTCACAATTGTGAGATTTGAGTCGGAGAATTCGGTGCATCCAATGGTACTGATGCCTTTTTCCTTGATGAGGATGGAGGTTTTAGCATTGGAAGTGGTCTGAGGAAATTGGTAGACCCCGTATCCAGGGAAGGGACCCATCTGCCGTCCCGTGCCCACGTACGGCTCGGTGATGAATATAATGTCTAGGTCTGTTTTATGTGCGTATACTTTGAGTTCTTGTAGAGCGTTTCTGCCGCGCCCAAGGTTAATTTGTGCGCATTTGAGTGTGCCGTGTGTAGTGATTGTATGCGTGGTGTGAGTATTGTGAGTTGCGTAGGTGATGTTATGATCCATAGTTAATTCTTAGTTTCAGTTTTTCAGCAATATGGATTCGACGGGGGCAGAATATCGACGTAGCACTGTGTTTAGTGTCTATGTTGTGGTTATGTTTATTCTTATATGAAGTGCAGTTATGGCAGTTGATGAAATTCGTGTCGTTTTTGTTAGGGCAGTACTTGTATACGTGGGTAGGGGACGAGCAGTGGGAACACACAGAGGTATCGGCCGAGCAGTTTTTGCGAGTATGTCCGAACTGTAGGCAAGAGTAGCACTGTAGGAGTGGTATATACTCTTCAGTATGAACACGTAGGTGGTCAATGTTGGTTCTGCCGAGTTGGATCATAGCCCTCCACAGAGGAGGGGAGACCATGAAAACGGCGTTGTACGTAAGGACGTTTCTGTTACCTCTTTTGAATCTAAATTCTAAGTCCGCAGTAGTGTACGTGCTGAAGTTATTTTGGTTTATTATCAGGCTAGGGAGTTCCTCGCAGGGGATTTCAGATGGGATACCTTTTAATATTAGCATGGGCTTGAGTTTTTTACTGACTTCAGCCCTAATGTTCGGGGCGTTCTGGATTTTTTGCAAGGCGATTTTAGTTTGGTCCTCGGTGTCGAACTCGACCCGGATCTTGTTGTTGGACACAAACTTCACACCAGCAGGGGAGAAGTTTGTGTCCCGGAAGGAGACCCCTGTCCTGAGAAGTTTGAGGGTTTCCTGAGGGGTTTGTACCTCCTTCTCAGGGGAGACAATGATGGAAGGTTTGGTGATGGGGATATTGAGGGGAGAGGTTTTGGACTTAGTCACCGAGGCGTATGAGCGCGGAGGCTGAGGTATGAGGGGCGAAGGGGGGAGGGGGGGGAGAGACTTTTTAAGCGATGCTATTTCTTGTTTTATTGCCTCGGTGACTTCGGAGACTATGGTGCGTTTGAATTGATCGTGGGACTGGGGGTCAGGAGGTATAGGGGCCAGGAGTGGAACCGGGAGTGTGGGGGAGGGGTCCTGAAATTTGAGGATCTCCTCAAAGATGTGTAGTATGGCAAGTTTGTTTTCTTTTTTGAGGCTTCTTCCTTCTATAAGAAGCCTCCTGGCGGTTTTAAGTTTATCCGAGACGAATACTCGGAAAGGGTCGGTGGGGGGGGGTGTCTGTATCGTTGAATTCGTATGTATCGGGGTCTTGGTCATGAAATCCGTCCTCGCTCGTTGTTATAGGTGTGTTCATAGTAAATTTGGGGGGGGGTCGACTTACTGAGGGGGGCGAGGGGGAACAGAAGGGCTGAGAGATTCGGTGTTAGAAGTAAGTTAAAAATAATTTTGGGGGGTGGGGGGGGGGGGTCGCCAAGCTAAGGGGGGCGAGGGGGAACAGAAGGGCTGAGAGATACGGTGTTAGAAATAAGTTAAAAATAATTTGGGGGGGGGGGGGGGAACAGAAGGGCTGAGAGATTCGGTGTTAGAAATAAGTAAAAATAATTTTTTTGGGGGGGGGGGGGGGGGGAGGTCGCCAAGCTAAGGGGAGCGAGGGGGAACAGAAGGGCTGAGAGATACGGTGTTAGAAATAAGTTAAAATAATTTGGGGGGGGGGGGGGGAGGTCGCCAAGCTAAGGGGGGCGAGGGGGAACAGAAGGGCTGAGAGATTCGGTGTTAGAAATAAGTTAAAAATAGAAATAAGTTAAAATAATTTTGGGTGGGGGGGGGGGGGAGGTCGCCAAGCTAAGGGGGGCGAGGGGGAACAGAAGGGCTGAGAGATTCGGTGTTAGAAATAAGTTAAAGATAATTTTGGGGGGGGGGGGTCCAAGAAAGGGGGCAAAAAGGGGGGGAGGTGGGGGGTTTAGTTGACTGATTTAAAAGCAGAGTTAAAAATTTTGGGGGGGGGGGGGTCCCACAGACTGAGGGGGGCGAGGGGGAACAGAAGGGCTGAGAGATACGGTGTTAGAAATAAGTTAAAAATAATTTGGGGGGGGGGGGGGGGGAGGTCGCCAAGCTAAGGGGGGCGAGGGGGAACAGAAGGGCTGAGAGATTCGGTGTTAGAAATAAGTTAAAAATAATTTTTTTTTGGGGGGGGGGGGGGGGGGGGGGGGGTCGCCAAGCTAAGGGGAGCGAGGGGGAACAGAAGGGCTGAGAGATACGGTGTTAGAAATAAGTTAAAATAATTTGGGGGGGGGGGGGGGAGGTCGCCAAGCTAAGGGGGGCGAGGGGAACAGAAGGGCTGAGAGATTCGGTGTTAGAAATAAGTTAAAAATAAATTTTTTTTGGGGGGGGGGGGGGAGGTCGCCAAGCTAAGGGGAGCGAGGGGGAACAGAAGGGCTGAGAGATACGGTGTTAGAAATAAGTTAAAATAATTTGGGGGGGGGGTGGTCAGGCTAGGTAGGGGGGGAGCAGAAGGACTCCAGCTATGAGTGTCCGAAAAGATAAAATTGAAATAAACTCGTTAACAAATGAGACAAAATAATGTATATAGTCCAACGTGCCACGGAGACTCGAACCCACTCAACAGATGTAAGAATTGAATGTTACGTAACTGCCGCTGCCTAGCAACTGCGCAGTTACCGGTCGTGATGATGTACGAATCGAGAAAAGAAAAAAAAAAAAAAAAAAAAAATAGATTTATATATTAGATCTGATGGATGTATTATGTATTGAAAGTAAATGTAGAACAAATAAAGTATATAATAGCTTGAGTAATAACCGGTATGATAATTAAATAACGACGGCTGCCCGGCAAGTGCGCAGTAACCGGTCGTGAAGACGAAAAAATCTATTTTTAGATTCCTTCGCCGGCCTTGGCGCGGAATTACGTCGTAGTGGCGAGTAAATTAGGAATTTCTCGCCGCAGAAAAATGATGATAACTCTTAAACTATTGGTCTTAAAAATAAATGGAATACAGTTTTAGATAGCTGAGCGTTGGGGCTATTTTATGATGTAATAAAAGGTATATAGTACTCGATAGTAACACTGTTAAAATTAGCTCGTAAGTTGGGTCACAGAATGGATATAACGTTTCTAGTGTTAATTAGCTGAAAACGGTCGGAATTTGAAAATTAAAAATGAGGGTGTTGTACAGTGAACTGAGGGCTACTGGAATCCGGAAACCACCAGTCTCTAACTCCTTTCCGGTTCCAGCCACGCCGCGAAGGTCAAATAGGAAAACCTCTATAACTCCGCGGTTTCCCAAGCAACGGAAGGCAAACTCACGGTGTGGATGGAGGTCGTCGAGACCTTTCAGATGATGTAAAAAAAAGTGCACCTCCCTGCTTTAGTTTCCGAGCGCCGGCCGAAAAACAGAATTTTTCGGTCCCTCCGGAGCAGAAATGCCCTGTTCCTGCTTCAGGGGGCTGCCGTTGGTTCCCGGAAAACTAGCGGACACAAGCACTGCACTTAACAAAGCACTTTGGTGTTAAAATCACTGTTATAGCACTATTATATCCGATTTTATGAATTTATTGACTTTAAAAATACGGAGCGGAGCCAAAAATCGACCGATTTCAGCGGCGTTTGGGTTGCGACTGGTTAGGTTAGGTTAGGTTAGGTTAGGTTAGGTTAGGTTAGGTTGGGCGGGCGAAAGGCTATCCCACCACACGCGTCCTTCGAGGCGCAGTGGCATAGCTTCTCGCCTATCTTGCTTGTCTGTCCCGGCAAGCAATTTGGCGTGGTCTTGGAGTAGCGCACGGTCGCGACGATCCCCAAGGCAAGTGTGACTGTATCCTGCTCGCGGTTGCTGCCTGCTATTGGTCTGGTCCTTCTGAACAGACATAACTGAAACAGTCATGCGCTACCTTTCCCCAGTTTTCGGTCCCATCCCTCCTTTTTTCCTTCCCACATGTCCCCCGGTTCTGTCCGGAAGTTTGGTTGCGCCTAGCTGCCCCCTTCAATCTCCGTTTTGGAGAGGGTCGGGTGCAGCAGGTGGCGCGCTGGTGGGTCGTTTGCTCGCTCCTTTCGCTCCTCGCTCGAGGAGGGACTGGATGCCGTACATTCGCACTCGCTGTAAAGGTCGGTCGAGTCGCTCGCTTCCTGTACTCTCCGTTTGAGGAGAGGACGGGGGGCGAGTTCTTGTTGTTGTGTGTTGTTAGCTGGCGTTGAAAGGGCTGCCAGCTCAAAGTGCCTAATGCCGCGGTCGGCGTGCCGCGGCTGAAAACGGAGGGGCCAAGCTCCGTCAAGCGCCACGAAGCTGTGGATCAGCCTTAAAACTTATGATGTCGCAAAGCCAAAGAAACTACCCCAGGGAGGTACCGGCCTGTCCCAGACCGGAGAATCCTCCCCAGGGCCCTCGGGCTCTGGCTGCCCCTCGTATTCTGGGGGGGGCACTTCGCTACATCTCAACGACGAAATTGGCATATGTACTAAGGACACCGATTTACGCAAAACGGTTAGGACTCCAATAGTAAGACTGGAGCGTTTGGAGGAAAACATCCCCGCTACTGTAGCGGACAAGATACGAGCGGCTGCTGCTAAGTTTTCCGAGTCGTTCTTCGATTCGGACGACGACGAGGCGCCGCCGGAGAGTGCCGCAGCCATCGCGGAAGCAAGGCGCGAGTGGGAGAAGGCCTTGGAAGTTGCCTGCCGAAACACCGACGACGAGATGTCGTGCTTGTCGGATTCGGCCGACTCACATGTGAGCGAGGGACGACGCAGCGCTGGCGCAAAAAACAAACGCCAGCGAAGCCCGGAACCGAGCACGGAGGAAGACGCTGTCGCCAAAAAAGCGACCAAGGTTTCGCGGGGAAGAGGCAGACCGCCCACAACAGGCAGTATGTTGACCTCGCGAAAGCGAAGGCGGAGCTCGCAGCCCGAGAACGGGAGCTGCTGGAGCTACAGGCCGAGCGCGAGATGGCCCAAGAGGCTGCTCGGCAGAGGGAGAGGACGGCCACACTGGCCGAGAAAGAGGAGGCCCTCAGGAGGATAGGAGGGTTTCTTGGACCCGCCGACCACAAAGCGGCTGCATTACAGCATGTAGAAAACATCCTGCGAGTGGCCGGTTCGTCGAAGAACCTCAAGGGTACATTCATAAAGACGCTCAAGGATGCCGCCAAGGTCATCACACAGGCCATTGACGGCATCTTTGAGGCGTCAATCCCCCAGGAGCTTAAGAAGGCTGCAGAGGAGAATGAGCGGCTGAAGCTAAAGGTGGAGTGGTTCCGGCAGCAGAACATGGACCTGCATGCCGCCCTCACCCCAAAGCATACGGAGGCGGCGGCCCCTAAACCGGCTGCCACGGCGTCAAAAACGCCCTTGAAGAAGACGGCCCCAGCAGCGGCGGCCCCTGCAGTAATAGGGGCTCATGATGCGGGCCAAGAAGAGTTCCGGCGCTCCATCATAGACAGTGTCGGAGCCATGTTGGACGCACGTTTTGCGGCGCTGGAGAGTAGGCTTCCGCCCGAAAAGCGCCTTCGTCCGCCCCTTGCATCGGATCGACACAGGGATTTGTTAGAGGTCCCGACAGCGGGACCACCGCCCATCCCCAAAAGAGGTAAAGGAATGGGCAAGAAGTCGAAGAACCTCCCTGCGTCGACACCAAACCCGGCGCAGGTCGAGCCCGGCCTCCCGCCCCCGTCAGCTGCTCCGACCATGGAGGAGCCGTGGGTCGAGGTAGCCAAGAAGAAGAAGAAGGCCAAGAAACCTGCTGCCCAGCCTGCGAAGGTTGTGCAGCCAGAGAAAACACCTGCGCGCTCACAAGCGCCTCGAAGAAACGCAGGCGAAGGCGTAGGCTACGACCGCCGCGATCGGCTGCGGTGGCCCTAAAGCTGCAGCCGGACGCGGTGACTCGTGGCACGACATACGCCTCAATAATGCAGAAGGCGAGGCGGATGGTGAACCCGACGGATCTGGGATAAAGGGTCTCGGGTTCAAAGTAGCGGCGACTGGGGCTCGCCTCCTGGAGGTGCCGGGGGCTGATGCTGGCCCGAAGGCTGACGCGCTCGCGGCGGCGCTAAGCGCGCGCTGGCCGATGATGGAGTGACGGTCTCCAGGCCATTAAGCGCACGTCAATGCGCATACTGGGCCTGGACGATTCCGTCACTAAGGAGGAAGTAGCAGAGGCGGTTTCTCGTGTCGGGGGATGTCCTGTCGAACATGTTAAGACGGGGGAGATTTTGCGCGATAGGACACCCCTCGGCACCATAGTGGTGAGCTGCCCCACGGAGGCAGCAAGAAAGTCGTGGCGAGTAAACTACTTGTCGGCTTCACCTCGGCGCAAGTCAAGCTGCTGGAGGGGAGGCCGACAAGATGTTTTCGGTGTTTGTTGGCGGCCACGTCCGCGAACAGTGCCGAAGCGAGGTAGACCGCGGAGCGCAGTGCTTCAGGTGTGGGAAGCTGGGCCACAAGGCCTCAAGTTGTCAAGCTGCCCCTGTTGCTCATTGTGCGCTGAGGCCGGACGTCGGTCTGGCCATTTGCTGGGTGGCAGGGCTTGCGCATCCCGAAAGCCTGGCCGGTTAAAACGTGGCCCGAATGTTCCTTTGGTTGCGGCTCCCGTGACTAATGTACAGGAGACCGGGTCAAGCGCTCCGAAAGCGCAGGATGTGGAGATGCCCATGGCCTCGGGCGACTGAAGACGTGGGTATCTCCATACAAATAACTGGGTGGCAGACTCGGGGGAGTCTGACACCCAGCTCGAGAGGGGGACGCCGCGTTGTGTGACACCAACACGGCGTCCATTTAGGGGGGGGGAGTAAGGTCCAATAAGAAGGCCCAAGTTTGGCCCAAAGGGTGCTCGCGTCAGGGTCGCGGATATGTTAAGACCCGTTTGACTCAGACACTAGCGACTAAGGCGTGTCACCGGAGAGTTTTTAGTCGGTACACTTGGTCCATCAACAGCCGGAGCTACGGCTCCGAGTGTTGATTGACCAAGGACTCCGACATAACCCGCTCGTGTCCCCCGAACACGGGCGGGTACCCATAAAGGGTTTTCTCTTCGTAAAAAAAAAAAAAAAAAAAAAAAAAAAAAAAAAAAAAAAAAAAAAAAAAAAAAAAAAGGTTATTACTTATTATTGTTTTATATTATTTTGTGTTGTGTTTGTTTGTTTAGAAATTTGTCATTTAGTTTTGTTCCTATTTATTGTTCGTTTTGCTAATTTTGTACAGTATTCTATAAATTTGTTTCGTTTTTCTGGGTTTATCATGATTTGGCTTATATTATTTATTGTGATTTCTGTTCCTAGTGTTTGTTCTATGTTATATCTATCGTAACTGTGTATAGGGCAGTCTACGATGATGTGTTGTATCGATTCTATTCGATCGGGGTCGCATTCACATGCCGGGCTATCTTTTAGCTTGAACCTGTGTAGGTATTCAGAGAATCCCCCATGGCCTGTCAGAACTTGTGTCAGGATGGGATTTATTGTTAGGGTTTTGATTGTTTTAAAAGCTATGATTGCGTTTGGAAGGAAGATTTTGGTGGTTCCTGCAGTGGGCTCTGTTAAGTATCTGCCGTTCCATAGGTTCTTTGTTTTTTCCCTGATGGTCTTTTTGATATAAGATATTGGGCTCTTGTCATAGTCGGGTTTACGTTTCAGGTTTAGGGCTGCCTCCTTAGCAAGTGCATCCGCTCGTTCGTTACCTTCGGTTCCGGCGTGGGCCTTAATCCAGTGAAAATTTAAAATTTTGTTTTGTTTATGATTGTCTAAAATATTGGTTTAATTTTGAATGCTATAGGGTGCAGAGCTTTATTGTTTGCGAGCAAATCCAGGGAGGACCTGGAGTCGCTGAATATATTACTATATTTTCCTGGATTTGCTTGGCTATTTCGGTTGCCTGTTTAAGTGCATAAAGCTCTGCCTGAAATACAGTACAATAGTGTTCTAGTCTATATTTACGATAAAGGATCTCCACACCGTCCCTCCAGCACGTGAGTGCCGCGCCCACTTTGCCGTTGATCTTACTACCATCGGTGAATATGTTGATACCCGAAGAGGTATCAACAATTCCCGGGCTTTGGTATTCGACTTGTGGGTCTTCGGCTGGATGCATCTTCCTAAGGAAGCAGACCTTCTCCTCCAATTCTCTCCCCGCCAATATCTCTTGTGGTTTGCCGCGTTTCGCCTCATAGAGTTCCGCATTCTCTTGAATTCTGAGATCTAGGGGCAGCAACCCTGATAGTATAATTGCTGCATTGAGTGAGGTGGTCTTGTAGGATTTTGCGATTTTCTGTGCGAAGCCCCTTTGGATGACATTTAATTTTTTCAAGTTCGTCTTCTTTTGCGCGGCAGGTGCCCATACGCTGGCGGCGTACAGGATCGTCGGCTCCACTACCGCTGTGTATATCGTCCTGGTTATTTCGGGGTTAAGTCCCCAAGTTACTTTTGTCATTCTTGTCAGTTTCTTAAAAATTTCTTTCACTTTTTTGCAAGTTATATCTATGTGTTTTTTAAATGTTAATTTGTCATCAATTGTTAATCCTAGAATTTTAATTTCTTTTTTCATTTGTATATCTATCCCTCCCATTTTTAATTTTGGTATGTCGTATTTTAATTTCTTAGTTATTGTTATGGCGTTTGTTTTATTAGGTGCAAATTTAAGTTTATTTTTCTCCCCCCATTTGTTTATTCGTTCTAATGTTCTATTCGCTTCTATTTCTAACTGTAAAGTTTCCGTTCCCGAAAAAACCAGGACGATATCGTCGGCAAAGGCCTGGCAATACACTTGTTGGCTGTCCAAATCTGTCAAGAGTGGGTCCAGCAAGGTATTCCATAGCGTAGGGCCGCTAATGGAACCCTGTACGCAGCCCCTCGTGGTCTCGGCTATGTGTTCCTGTCCTGCGTAACGAACTCTGACTCTTCGGTGGTCCAGGTAGTTGTGCATCAGATTCCTTAAATTCTGCGGGCATCGTTTTTCAGCGAGTTGGCAGACTATCGCTGGCCACCACGCGCTGTCGAAGGCGCCCTCTATGTCCAAGGATACAACAACATTAATAAGTTTTTTATTTAGGCCTTCTTTAATGTGTTGTATAAGATCATAGAGGGCGTCCTCCGTACAGCGCTGCGGTGTAAAGCCATATTGCCTCGCGTTGGCTTTGGGTTGGATATGCCAGTTTATCCTCGTCATGATCATCTTTTCATATATTTACCAAGGATCGGCAGTAATCCTATAGGCCTAAAAGATTTTGGTTCTGAGTATTCTTTTTTACCAGGTTTCTGAGTATGATGACCACGGCTTCTTTCCAGGCCTTTGGGAAACATGACATTTAAAACATTTATTTATTAAATGTAAGTATAATTCCCCATCGGCCTGGATGGATGCCTGGCATATGTCCGCCGTGAATCCATCTATTCCTGGGGCCTTTTTAGGGTTGAAGCTGCGTATTGCCCGTTTTAGCTCACCTCCTGTGAAGGGCGGGTCGTGATCGTCCACTTCTTGTTCGTCTCTTATTTGTCTCGACTTTTCCCTGATCCTTGGTGTTCAGGTGTGTCGTACTGTGGATCGTCACGTTTGAAGAAAGTGGACGCGAGCAGTTTTACGCTTTCAGTGGAGTTCAGTACCTTTCCGTCTCTCACGAGGGGCGTATCTTCCTTCCTCTTCTCCGCGCTCTTGATTACCCTGTAGATCCCGTCCCATAGACTTTCCCTTTCTTGTTTTGTACAGTAGTCCTTCCAGCTCTTTGTCTGTGCCAATCTTACTTCTGTTTCATAGTGTTCTTTTGCTTTCAGGTACTCGTCTACTACGTGTTTTCGTCGATGTGGTGCTGCGTTCCGGATTCGTCGTTTCTTGGTCGACGTGCTTCGTTTCAATTCTGCAAGCGCTTCGTTCCACCAAGGTAAGTTGAGTTTGTTTTTGTTTTTCTTTTTTGTTTCGGGTATGCTATTATTACAGGCTGTTTCAATACATTGTGTATATCTGTCTATTGTGTTTTCTAATTCCGCTCTTGTATTAATGTTTTCAATGTGTGATTCGGTAATTCCTTCTACTTGTAGTGCTGTTTTGAGTGTTTGTCGAATAATTCCCAATTGGCTTTCTTTGTGTTGTACTTTCTGGTCGTTGCTTGGTGTCTGTCTTGGTTAGTTTTATTTAGCCGTATTGTGTATGTAATAGCGTTGTGGTCGGAGCTGATTAGGTCGCCTCGCACTTCCAATCATTTATTATTGGAATCATATTTTCGCAGCAGGTCGTGATATCCACATGGCTCTTATACTCTGTGTGACCCCTGATCGTATAGAACGTAGGCTCTGTCCCTTCATTCAGTATGTGTAGGCCCATTTCGTCTATGGCTCCCGCCATTATTTCACCTCTTTCATTATCCCTTTCGCTTCCCACACTCGCTCCACGCGTTGCAATCTCCGGCTATAAGGGTTTTATGTCTTCCCGTTTTGGATCGGATCTTTTTCAAGTGGTGCAGGTACGGTTCCAGTGGTTTTTGATCTTCGAAGTATATCGATACGACTGCTATAGTCCAAGTTTCGGGTTTTAGAGTGGCTAATGCTATGTTTTCTGTTGTTAAAATTGGTTCTTGTATCACTTCTATATGTTCATCGAATATGATTATAGCCGCCTTGATGGGTCCCGTTCTGTTTCCGCCCGCTTGGACTATGCGAGTTCCGGGATATTGTCTTACTTCGCCGGAAGATCCTACGTACGGTTCCTGCACCACTGCGAAGCTGATTTTGTTATTAGCAGCCTCCAGGAGAAGCTCCTGGGTTGCCAGTTGCTTCCTCTGGAGGTTGATTTGTATCACCTTATATGCCCTCACGGCGTGTGCGGTGGCGGTGGTCGTGTTATCACTGTTTGTGTGGTCTCTTGTATCAATCTCCGCTTCAGCAGTACGCTACACTGGACCGTGCTATAGAGTCCCATTTCCTCCTGACTGGACAGTCCCGGTCGAAGGCAGTGTGTCTTGTTTCAGGGAGTCCGTCGGCCACGCAGTTTCGACAGGTCGGCCCGTCAGCTGTTGTTTTGGGTCTGTCGCACTTTGCTTTTAGATGGGGGCCGCCGCAGTAGCTGCACGAGTCGTCCGTTTCCTCACACTGCCTGCGGCCGTGACCGTAGGCCAGGCATCGGGTACACTGCCGTAGCGGAGATTGATCTTCCACTACGATTTGTTGCATGTCAATATGCATTCTACCGGCCGTCGTGAGTCTCTGCCATAGTTTTGGCGAGACCTGTAGGACCACATGGTTTTCATGCGGGTTCCTCGCCTTTCTGCGGTATTTGATGATGGGCTGGGACTCATCGGCGGTCAGGTCCCTTATTAGGTGACCGTTTTGTGTTTTGATCGAGGTAAGTATGTCCTCGTCTGTATTATATGTTAACACATCTTTGAGGATAACTAGGGATTTTTGTTGGTCGCTGTCACCACCTTCAGTTCCTTATCAACTTGTATCATTTTCGTCATTTTGTTTATTTCCTCTTTGTCGTTGCTGCTTAGTACTAACTTTTGGTTCCTTGCCTTCCGCACTTTTTCCACTTTTACTCCGGATCTTTTCGGGTCTAGGACTTTTCTAACTTTTTCCAGCACTACTTCGCTGGTGTCCTTATCGTTTTCTGAGGACACGATGATCGAGTGACTCGGTTGGGTGTCAGTCGATTTCGAGGGGTTCGGGCTGCAGCTTCCGCGTATGTGGTCGGTGTGGCCGTCGTCGTCATTTCAGTAACTTGTTTGGCCACATTTTCCGTGGTCTGCCGGAGCGCCTTTAATTCGTCGAGAACTCCATCATCGTGTGCCTTGGAACAACTTTGTAGGTTTGCCGAGGCGACAGGCAGTTGTCCCGCTATGTCGTGTACAACTGTCTGTCTCAACGACTTCACCTCGTCTAGAACTTCGTTGACAGTCAGTGCGCTGATGTTAACTTTCTCCAGCAAGGCCGCCAGTGTTTCCTCTTGCTTTTCTTTTACTTTACTTTCCAGTCGCAACCTCAGTTCCTCTATCAGCTCTTTCTGATTCAGCGTGATGGTAAAGAGTCCTGTAAGGCTGTTCGTCACTGCCTCTTTGATACTGGTTTTGAGGTTTCCTGATTTCTCCAGGTGTTCTTTACCGTGTTGATATAGCTCGTTTGCTGAAGGCTGGCGAGTCAGTTTAGAGGGTGACTTGTTGACTTTCGGTGGCGAGTTATTGGTTCTCGTTGTCGCTGCGCTCGTACTCGGTTGGTACGTGATGTTAATATTTTAACATTTTTGCCTTGTGAAGACATTTTTACTGTCTCAGGGACCTGTTTGCTTTAATTCTGATGTCAGAGGGAGTATGTCGCTGTTGTGATTGATTGGATTGTGTATTATTATTATTATTTTAAATGTGGTTAAAATAAAATTGCAATTGAAATTAAATAATAAATAGTAAATGGTATAATTGTAAAAGTAGAAAATTTGTGTATTTATTTATCTGTCCCAACTGTAAAGGGGTTGGTCAGAAGTCTTAGTACTTAAGTCTATGTTTTTGTTATTATTTAAATTTAATAATTGTTTAAAGTGTATAATAATTGTTTAAAATGTATAATAATTGTTTAAAATGTATATATATCTTATTGATTATAATTTAATTTAATAATTTTACTTAAGGTCTATGATATTTTTACTGTCTTGTTTGTGCTTTTTGTTAAAATTTGTTTAATTATAATTAAAATTGTATATTTATTTTACTAGAATTTGTATATGTTTAACTATTTATTCGTCAATATTATGGCCACTTTTGTGGTCTGGTCTTTGTTTTGTATATTTTGTCTGTCCAACTGTAAGGGGGTTGGGTCAAAAAGACTTAATACTACTTATTCCCGTTTTGGGATATATTGTCGATTTTCTGTCCTTCTCCACTGT